>CM038678.1:747038573-747611858 GCA_021605205.1 Aegilops longissima | reverse complement strand
GAATTCTGAATGTCGCCAAAGGCGAGTGCTGAAAGATGTCCGCGGCAGTGAATTCCATGATCGGCGCCCAATCGGATTCGATTGGCAGGGGCGCGGAAGGCTCGAAGTCCGGAGAGGAGTTCGGCGCCTTGGAGTCACGAGCTTCGCAAAGGACGGGGTAGGTGTACGGCTCAATCACCGTGGAGATTGCAGCCCCCGAGGAGGTGTCCAGCCACCCATCCTCGATCGGCGGTCGGCTCCGAGCTAAAGGTCGTAGCGGACTCTGGTGCGGCCTCCAAGACATTGTCCGACGGCACAGATAGATCATGCCCTTCAGGACAGTGCGGCGCGCTTGGTTGTGGCTCGAACCCGTCGAAGATCAAGTATCCGCGGATGTCAGCCGTGTAGTTCAAACTTCCAAATCTGACCTGATGGCCAGGGGCGTAGCTTTCAATCTGCTCCAGATGGCCAAGCGAATTAGCCCGCAGTGCAAAGCCGCCGAATACGAAGATCTGTCCGGGGAGAAAAGTCTCACCCTGGAGCGCATCGTTGTTGATGATCGGAGGAGCCATCGGGCCTAAAGACGACGACACAGAGGAACTCTCAATGAAAGCACCAATGTCGGTGTCAAAACCGGCGGATCTCGGGTAGGGGGTCCCGAACTGTGCATCTAGGCGGATGATAACAGGAGACAAGGGATACGATGTTTTTACCCAGGTTCGGGCCCTCTCGATGGAGGTAAAACCCTACTCCTGCTTGATTAATATTGATAATATGGGTAGTACAAGAGTAGATCTACCACGAGATCAGAGAGGCTAAACCCTAGAAGCTAGTCTATGGTATGATTGTTGTTCGTCCTACGGACTAAAACCCTCCGGTTTATATAGGCACCGAATAGGGTTAGGGTTACACAGAGTCGGTTACAATGGTAGGAAATCTACATATCCGTATCGCCAAGCTTGCCTTCCACGCCAAGGAAAGTCCCATCCGGACACGCGACGAAGTCTTCAATCTTGTATCTTCATAATCCAGGAGTCCGGCCAAAGGTCATAGTCCGGCTATCCGGACACCCCCTAATCCAGGACCCCCTCAGTCTCCAACAAGGCGTTTCCTCTGGTCTGAGTAGATTTTATTTTTCCCATGAAAAGTACAGGTCCAGGGAGTTTTCCTGTGGAATGGACACACCTTATTCCTGCAGAGCGAACAGACTTGCAGGAAAAAATTCTGGGGGAAACTGGGCCTGCAGTATTCCTATGCACTGAACGCAACCTAACTGAAAAGGAAACAGGATAAAAGGAACCATGAATGTACACAAATTAGGCCTTTTTTGGTTCATAGGATAGGAATTTTAAAGGAATGGGAAAATCATAGGAAGTAAGATGACATGCATGTTAATTCCTATAGAGAAAGATATGTCATTTGATGCATAGGATAGGATTTTTTTTTCATTGAGTCTAGGCTAATGTTTTTTTTCACCAAAATATAAAGGATTGATTCTTATCCTACATAGGAATATGAATCCATTCCTACAAACCAAAGCGCTTCAAAGGAATTCTTCCTTTGCAAATCCTATCCTATGGAATTCCTACAAAAGTCCTACAAACCAAAGGAAGCCTTACATGTATTTTTGTGCCTCTTTTTTTAGAAAAGAAGGATGCCCCTAGCCTCTGCATCTAGGAGATGCATGCAGCCACTTTATTAATTATTTACAAAGAATCCCTTGGGAAAATGACCCGACCCCCGCGTCGCTCCTGGGCGGCTCGGGGGAACCCCAATCGTCGGCCGGCGGCGGCCCCCTTCGCCACCGCTTCTCCCCCTCGCCGCTGCTGGAGGATGTGGCCGTGCTAAGCCCGGGCCATGGACGGTGGCGGCGGGGCGTTCCCCGCGCGATGGCGCGCATCTCTGGTGGAGGGAGGTCGCTCCCTCGTCCTGCTCGGCGGCCCGGCGTTGCGGCGCTCCGGTGGCCAGGACCGCGGATCTGGAGGATGGCTCCTCCGGTGGTCCCCTGGTTCCGGTTGCTGCTCGCGGGATGGCGCCTCCGGCTCCCTGCGGTCTGAGGCGGCGACTCTGCTTCGCTTCTCAGATCCGGCCATGGTTGGGTTGGGGTGGCGGCCCTCCCACCTCTGCTCGCAGGCGATGCGCTGCTTACCTGCAGGTTTGCTGGCTGGGAGTTGTGCGCCTCTTGTGGCTGCCCTGCGGAGGAGGGTTGCTGGGTCTGGCAGCGGCCAGATCTGGCTCACCGCCGGTGCTGCTGGCCGGCTTCGACGGCAGCAAGGTGTGGTGGCGGCATGGAGGACCTGGTGGTTGGGTCGGCGCCGTGTGTGGTTTGCCCTCCGGACAGATCTGATCTGGCCGGTGCGACCTCAATGTGCGGCGGCTCAGATCGGCGGCGACCCGTGCACATGATGCTTGATGGAGGTCACTTCAGTGGATCCGGGTGAAAACCTAGTTCTCGGCTTTGCCAAGACCGGCGTTGGTGGCACTCTTTTGTGTCATTACCTTCTTGAAGGCCTCGCCGTGGAGAAGCTCCAGACCTCTATCTGCTACCTCCGGGGGAAACCCTAGATCAGTAGATCAGATGACGACGGGGCGTTGGTTTCGTTTCGTCCTTGGGGGCGTCATTCTTGGAGGTGTACACGGGTTCGAGGGACCAATGGGCGGCTTTTTTTCGTGGAGCGGTGCTTCATCCTGCATATTGATGACGGCGGATCTCGGTGGCATGGTGCAGTGGAGACTCGGCGCTCGATGCGCGGTGCTGGACACGTGCAGGAGGAGGTTGCTGTCTGGCGTCATGATGGCGTCAATGGCTGAGTGGCCTGACAAGGTAGTAGCCTCAATATCTGCTCTGAAGACGGACCAGTGGAAGATGGCGGCGACGACACATGTGAGTGCGTCAGACCAGTTCATGCCCCAGACCCGGTATGTGGCTCGGCTGGGGCTGCTGACTTTTGATGATAGGCTTAGGTGAGTGGACTGGGTATTTGGCTCAGCTAGCGCCCCTTCATCATATGGATAGGAGGAGTAGTGGCATATGATGCCAAGATGACGGATTCAGGCATATTGTTGTAATACTTTTTAAGGTCCTCGAGAATAATTAAAAAAGTGGCCATATGCATCTTCCAGATGCAGAGGCCGGGGGTCATCCTTCTTTTCTAAAAAAATACAAAGATCTTACAAAGTAATACTTTTGTTTTTGCCTCTTGCTTCTCAACCCCCTCAAATAGAATATACAAGCATTGTATAATATACAATTTCAGGGTCCAGGGTTGATGCAATTTCGCAAAAGCCTACATTTTGCAATATACAAGCATGCCGCAGGCTACCGCATTCATCGCTGAAAATGCTGTTCGGGCTGAAGGGATACAGTACTGATCCTGAGCAATGGCGGTGGGTAGGTGGTGAGTTAGGTAGAGAGAGGAAACGTGGTTGTTAGAAGGTATTGTATGTATATATGGTGTATGTATAAACCATATTTTTTTGCGTGGTAATACGTGTCTCATTTATATCATAAGGATCATAGTACAAGCCACGTACAAACCGATCTGGCAAAACTAAAAAGACAGCAAAACGCTAGCCTTTGCACAAAGGAACAACAGCCAAGAAGTAAAATTACAATCAAGACCGAAGAAACCTTGAAACTTGACACCAACGCCCGTCATAGGCCTCCGGGACCACCATAGCAGCCACCAAAGGAACCAATGACGGATCACCTTCACACCCGAGCTCGAAGCGGCTCCATCGCTCATATGCAACTTTGCGGACCTCTAAGATGGTTCACCAAAAGCGAAACCATTACCGTTGAACAAATCAGACCGGGGCAACACGCCGGACACGCCATCAAACTCCAGATCTGGCACCCCCACACGACTAAGATGCCGGAGGAGAAGACCATACCTGCCAACCACGAACCACGAACCCAGCACACGATCCACCATCTTCCAGATGCCGCTGATGCAGACCACAATCTGCATCCGTTCCTGGATTACCTCCCATGCTCCGCGCTGGTGCTGGAGCAAACGCCGTCTCAACGGCGGAGCCCGAGGACACAAGTCCACCACGAGGATGACGCCGCCGCCACGCCATCCTTGCTTGAACAGACTGATTTCCAAATCCATCCCAAACCACAGGACCGATCGCCTCGTCGAAGTAGGATCTAAAGAAAATTTATTCAGTGCCGTCATCGCCGCCGCCGAAGCAAAAACGATGAACAACCTAAAAACCTAAACTACAAGAGCCTAAAAAATGATCCACACGGGTGGATCCGGCGACCCCCTCACCACCAACGGCCAAAGTCGCCGGCAGAGGGGAGCCGCCGGAGGCCGTCAGCGGAAGCGAGTCCGCTGGCGCTTGAAGCTAGATCGCCTTTTTCTTTCTTCAGGAGAAAGAAAAGCGACGTACTACTGTATAAACCGTATTTACCCTGCTAGGATTAGGCGTTGGGTGAGTCGTTGTGATCTTGTAGTTAGGTAGTTCAGATTGATCGGTATCCCTGGAACACCTATCTACCGAAACCTTGTAATCTGTCGATCTATATAAACAACGCAACACGTCCCTGCTAAGGCATACACTTCACGCCAATTTACATGGTTCAGGCTAAGTATTCCTGAGGAGGGAGGTGGTTGTAGGGATTAAGGACATAGCAGTACAAATCAGAAAATTTGTACAACTCGCCCTTCCTCAACAACGTTGTACTAGTTCCCCAGAAAAACAACGGACATAGAGAAACTGTATAGGCACAGTATGAAAGGAACCATATACATGTCATTTGCGTCTCTTGTTGCGTTTTCAGTTGTGTTGCGTTTTATCCTGTTGCCTTTGGCCTGTTGCTTTTAGATGAATTTTAGATAAACTGAAAAAGCAAGGTAAACGGACACGGAGTACCAATTAGATGAATTTTTGCGCCTCACTGGTGGAAAAAAGGCCTTTGGTCGCGGTTCGCAACTGCCATTAGTCGCGGTTGCGCAACCGCGATCAAATAAGCGCGACTAAAGCCCCCCACCTTTAGTCGCGGCTGCTTAAGAACCGCGACTAACGGCCCGTCCACGTGGGCGCCAGGCGGCCGTCGGGGCGGAGGACCTTTAGTCGCGGTTCTTCTGGCCAACCGCGACTAAAGGGTTTAGGGTTTTAGCCCCCCCTAAACCTGTTTTCTGTTTAATTTGTATTGTTTTATTTCTTTTGTGCTTTATTTTAATTTTGAAGGAGTTTCATATATTCTACGGTACTACATACATGCATATGAATGTACAATTTCAAATAAATTTGAAATTAGAACCAAAAAAATTCAAGAGGAATATACAATATATATTAAATATCATCGGATGACCATATACAATTTTGAACAAGTTTCCATACATGATTTAATCCATATAAAGTTCTCGTCCTCGTAATAGTGTTCTCCTTTAGGATGGAGGACTTCCCTGCTGAACCATCCAGCTAGTTCCTCTTGAAGTGGTCGGAAGCGAGCTTCTAGACTAAGCATCATCCGGAGGTTATTCCTCTGAGCATTGGTATCACTCGGAACCCGCTCAGAGGTGTATCTCCGGATCCTCTCACAGACATAGTATCCACATAGATTGGTCAACGGTGGCTGAATATCCCCAGCATTCTTAGGCTTTAACATTTTGAATTCTAGCTCTTTTTTGAATTCACCGACCTTTGTATCTACGAACCGTCTCCAAACCCTACGAGGCAAAGAAAATTAAATGAACAAGAGAGTTATTAGTTACTTGATATTAGGAAATGAGCGAAATAGGCCGATCGATATAGGCGCAAATGAATGAAAATAATTACTTCTGCAGCATTCTTCTCATGTCGGCCCAAAGCTTTGGATCCATATTCAGAGAGTCGTGGGCGAGACATTCTGAGGTGTTAACTTTAATTACTAGCAGAATCCAGTGGAACCTGCGGACACGATACATGCACAGTCGTCATGCATAACTCATCGATTAGCCGCCACATACCATGCATGGAGTAAACAAAGAGAATGTGCTCAAGACAGAAACACTCACCCAAAATGGTAAGGAAATAGAATATCACTTTTGAGATCCTGCTTTGTAAGAAACTGCCACAGGTCTGCCTCCACGTCGGCGGGGTGGCGCTCCAACACATGTCCATTAACGATGTGTGGGTCAATGAACCCAACATCATGGATGTTCCTTACTCTGCATTCCTTAATCTTCATTCTGCATATATAATAGCGGACACAACAATATAGTTAGGACATATATATAGTGCAGGCAATATGAACGAGATGGGGTAGAAATTAATAAATCACTTACGAGCGTAGCAACTGATGATAGATTTGTCGAGCTCGCGCAGATTGAAAAGCTGGAACAATTCACTCAGTGCAATTTGTACATAGTAATGTTTGAAGTGATGCTCATGTCTAACTTCCGCATAAATATATTCTTTGGCGTTTTATTTTTATGTAACCCTTGTACCAATTCAGCAGACCTTTCATTTGGTCGTAGATCCTTTTCTCGCGAGCTCGACGAGAGGCCATTCTTGACATATGTAATTACTACCTCCTTCACTGGCGCCTCATCAAGGCCTAACAGTTCACGAAGAGTAATACCTAAGTTGGCGCTTGTTCTCGGCACTTTCGTTACAGTCAATCCATGTGTTGCCGCAGCTTGTATGATCTCGGGTCATCCGGACAGAAGGCTTCCACTATAAGCGGGGCAATCGATTGTTTACTTTGTTCCCGAGCTGGGCAACTTGTTTCCCACTTTTTTACTTTCGCCTTCTCCGCTCTTTGTTCTCCTTGAACATGAGTGCCTGCCTGCAAGTTCACGTTCATAGTCGTTAGGCAGATTCTTGTGGCTTGGGACGGTGTGCTCAAAAATGACTTAGCCCACTTCTTTTGCTTATCGAAAAATACTGGCTTGGGCTCGGGCTCTCTTTTCTTCTTGCAGTCCGCCTTCCATTTCTCCAAATCAGCAGCCGCGGCGCGTCGACTTCCTCGGCACTCGTTCCCAAGGCCTTGTGGGGAGAGGCTTGATGATGGCTCCGTACCTTTGTGGTCTTAGGTACATAAGGGTCCGGGTTAATAATCCAGGACTGCTTCGCCTCTTTGCCGTAGGTGGATTGGGGGGCGGCGTCTGATCACCCGCCGGACGAGGACTGGGGGGCGGCGGATGATCACCCGCCGGACGTTGTGGACTGGGGGGCGGCGTCGGCTGACGTGACGGAGGTGTAGGTGAACCGCCACCACCACCACCACCACCACCACCGCCACCGCCACCACCACCACCGTAGGGGGGTGGACTTGTTGTCCTTGGCGCCTCGCCTGGAAACTTGATAAACTTCTTTTGCCATAGAATGAAATGGCGCTTGACATCTCCAAGTCTTTTCTCCAGGTCCTCAAACCCTTGGACTATGTCCTCCACCGTGACACGAGCATAGCCATCTTGAATGGGGTTGTTGTGGTGGAGTGCTCCAGGTAAACATGGTAAAGCACTGCCGATGGCTACCTTCATGGACATGTTCCCGATAGGATAATACAGATGACATTCTTTCATCTCCTTTATATCGTCCACGGGGTAGCGAGGAGGCTCCGGTGCAGTAATTTCGACCACTAGAGGCTCCGGTGCAGTAATTTCGACCGCCAGAGGCTCCGGTGCAGTAATTTCGATCGTCGGTGCATCTGCACCAGCCGGTGGGGCCTCCGTGGAAGCCACGCTGCTTCTCCGCTGCTGGCTTCCGAGATCCGCTGGATGATCTTCATGCTGCACCGAGCTGCATCTCTTTCGCTACTAGTACACTCATGGTTTTCTTCATCACATCCATTTCCGATGCCAACGGCGCCACAACATCTGCTTCCCGATCCATCTTTCTCTTACGGCTTCAGAATCAGACGGGTCATCGTTCAGGGGAACCCTATTTTCCACGGAATGTGCCCCATGCCTCGTACACGTCCTCCGTGTTCAGGATTCGAGGGCTTTTGTCAGCGCGTCGTTCTCTCTGTTGAACTTGATCTTCCCCTGTTGAGCATCCTTCATTGCGTCAATAAGGGCTTGGGTGGGTTTAATTAATTTGCCCCGGTAAACACACTCCCCTGTCTCCGGGTTCAGCGTTCCCCCATGCCCGTACCACCAGCTTTTGGCCCTTGGGTCCCATCCCTCCGTACCTGGACGGATTCCTCGCGCCCTCATCTCGTTCTCCATCTTCTCCAACCTAGGCACCAAAATGCGATACCCTCCTGGCCCCATAACATGATTGTACTCCTTCTTAGCCGCATTTTCCTTATTTTTTTCGATATTTCAATGAACTGCTCCGATTTCTTTTGCTTCACAAATTCTGGCCAATCATGTTTCAGTTTCTCATATTGTCCTTTGAAATCCGGAGTCTTGTTCTGCTTGACAAAGTCACGGGCTAGATTTTGCTTGAATTTCCGGAATGCGTCGGCCATCTTATGAAGAGCGAATTGTTTGACTAGCCTCCTCCTCTCCTTGTTTTCCTCAATCTTGTTACCCTCCTCATCGAATTTGTTGTATTCGGAGGTAGAGCGAAATGTTCCATAAGCTTCTTGAAGCAATCTTTTTTTGTTCTCTTATCGACAAAAGTGAAACCATCAATTCGTGCCTTCTTTGGCTCATTCCACTCCTGGACGGTGATCGAGACGTTGTCTCTAACAATGGCTCCGCATTGGCTGACAAACTTGGTGGCGTTCTTGCGGGGCTCCAGCGGCCTGCCGGTTGCACTGCCGACAACCTCGATGGTGCATGTTTCTCCTGGTTTCATCGTCTTGGTTGTTTCGACGATCCGGCCGAGGGCTAAAATAAGAAAGAGAGTCGCGCGCTTTAGTACACACATATTTATTCAAATCAGTTAGTTTGTATCACCAGAGGCTCAATGTATATATATACCTCGGCGCCGGAGGTGGTTGCTACTTCCATTTGAAGATCGTCGTTTATCGGCGTTTCTTGACATCATCTTCTTGTGGCGCCCTTCATCTTCACCGTCAAGGTTCAGATAAGAAGAGATATCATCTTCTTCTTCTCCGGTCGGCACATATTGAATATCGCCGTTTATGATGCCGAACATATGTGCTTCACCGTCCGGATCATAGTTGTCCATAATCGGGTCAGCTCTATCGTCCGCCATTATGTCAGTCCTGAAAATATGTAGTAAAAACAAATTAATTAAGTGAAGAAGGGGGGCGGTGGCGGTGGCGGTGGCGAAAGGGCGGTGGCAAAAGGAGGCGCGAAGGGGTGGGAGAGGGTGTCGCGGTAGAGCGCGAGACGGGGCGGCAGACGACGGCGTCACGGAGAGGGAGGCGAGGACAACACACACGGAGAGGGAGGCGAGGACAACAGACAACCACGTGGGTCCCGGTTGGTCTGGCCGGCAAGCAAGCAAGTGCATAACAGGACAACAAGCAAAGCTAGACATGTTCTAACGCGGTATGAGGTGATACCGGTGAAGGGGAAACATCCAGAAAGTATCCCGGTGTTCCGTGTTTTCGGACGATGAACCGGAGGGGAAAGTTGCGTGTTTGCTATGCTAGGGATGTGTGGTGGACGAGCGGGTTGCGTATCCGGATTCGTCTCTTCGTTCTGAGCAATTTTCATGTAGAAAGTTTTTCATCCGAGCTACGGATTATTTAATATTAATTTTCAAAGTTTTAATTCATTTTTAGAATTAACAGAATTAATTTAATTAGGAAATGCCATTATGACGTCAGCATGATGTCAAGGTGATGTAATTAGGTTATTAAGGTTAATTAACAGGGTTAGTTAGATTAATTAACAAGATTAATTAAGTTAATTAATTGGTTAATTAATTAATAATTTTAATTAATATATTTTTTCCTGCTTTTTTTTTTACATTTCAGGGGCTCACGGGCGCGGCCACGGCGCCCACCGGCGCTGAACTTGTGGGCTCACCGGCGCTGCCACGGCGCCCACCGGGCGAGCCCCAGGCGATGGCAGCGCCCGCGCCACCGGGCGAGCCAGGCGATGGCAGCGCCCGCCCACGGGGCGAGCCCAGCGATGGCCTCGGCGCGACCACCGGCGACAAGGAGGCAGCCAAGGGCGGCGAGGTAGCGGGGCTGCGGGTAGCGGGCTGCGAGGCGGCGAGTTAGCGGGGGCTGGAGGAGCGGGCCGCAGATGAGGCGGGCCGACGGCGAAGCGGCGTCGAAGGCGACGACGGCGGCGGCGGCGGCGAGGGCGAGGGCGACGGCGGCGTCGGCGAGGGCGACGGGCGGGCGGCGACAACAGGGAATCGGAGAAGACGAGAATCGGGAGCGTGGTATTTATAGGCCCCCCCCTTTAGTCGCGGTGGGCTACGAGGCCCGCGACTAAAGGTACCCTTTAGTCGCGGTCGCCTGCCCAACCGCGACTAAAGGTTTTTTGGGCGGGTTTTTTGCGTTCCCGCGCCCCACCTTTAGTCGCGGCTGGTCTGGCGACCCGCGACTAAAGGCCCCACCTTTAGTCGCGGCTGGTCTGGCGACCCGCGACTAAAGGCCTTGTGCTGCCCCGCGCCCAAAAGTTTAGTCCCACCTCGCTAGTTGAGAGAGCTCGAGAGTGGTTTATAAGCGCTGCTGCGCCCACCCTCTCGAGCTCCTCTCAACTGCAGGCTTTCGGGCCTAATCTGTCACTAGCTATGTGCCTGTGGGCCTACTTGGCCTCCTGCGGGCCTGAATCCTGGCCCATGTAGGGTTTCTAGTCGTATTCAGGCCGTGGGGGTCCAGTAGGCGGCACTATTTTTTTCCAGTTTTTTTGTTTTGTTTTCTGCATTATTATTTATTTTTTGTTGTTTTTTGCTTTATTTTTTAATTCTTTTTGCTTTTAGTTTTAGAAAATTATAAACTTTCTGTTAGTGCCATTAGTTTTCAAATTTGAAAACACTTTTTTTGTTTTCTTTGTTGCTTTATTTATTTTATTTTGTTTCTACTTACAACAAAATACTTAGGCGGCACTATTTTTTTCCAGTTTTTTTGTTTTGTTTTCTGCATTATTATTTATTTTTTGTTGTTTTTGCTTTATTTTTAATTCTTTTTGCTTTTAGTTTTAGAAAAATTATAAACTTTCTGTTAGTGCCATTAGTTTTCAAATTTGAAAACACTTTTTTGTTTTCTTTGTTGCTTTATTTATTTTATTTTGTTTCTACTTACAACAAAATACTTAGGCGCACTATTTTTTCCAGTTTTTTGTTTTGTTTTCTGCATTATTATTTATTTTTGTTGTTTTTGCTTTATTTTTAATTCTTTTTGCTTTTAGTTTTAGAAAATTATAAACTTTCTGTTAGTGCCATTAGTTTTCAAATTTGAAAACACTTTTTTGTTTTCTTTGTTGCTTTATTTATTTTATTTTGTTTCTACTTACAACAAAATACTTAGGCGACACTATTTTTTCCAGTTTTTTGTTTTGTTTTCTGCATTATTATTTATTTTTGTTGTTTTTGCTTTATTTTTAATTCTTTTTGCTTTTAGTTTTAGAAAATTATAAACTTTCTGTTAGTGCCATTAGTTTTCAAATTTGAAAACACTTTTTTGTTTTCTTTGTTGCTTTATTTATTTTATTTTGTTTCTACTTACAACAAAATACTTATTGTTGCTATTTTAGTCGCTGGTCGCTTGCCCAACCGCGACTAAAGGCCGCAGAGGTTTAGGGTTTTCCGCCATTTCTTCCCTGTCTTCCGCCTCTTTCTTCCCGCCACTTTCTTCCCGCCTCCTGTCTTCCCGCTCCCATTTTTCCCGCCATTTCTCACTACATATATGTAGCCCGGCTTGGCCAGCATTATCACATCTCTACAATCTCTCATCACTCTCTCATGGCTTCCACCGCCCCACTCTAACCTACCAGCAGGTGGAGGAGCTTTTCGCCTCGAACTACCCTTGTCCACCGGGCTACAGCGTCCCCACCGGCTGGAGCCTAAGCGCCCGGCGCGCGCAGTCCCTCCGTCCCTCGGTACTGCATGGCGGGCGGCCATCACGAACCACTACTACCTCGACCTCACGCCGGAGCAGCGGATGAATCCCGCCGGCATCCCGATAACCAGCATACTTGGGGCGCCTTCTTCATCAATCGGCGTGAGAGGGCACTCGCCAGTATGAGGAGGACGGTCGCCTCTGGGAACTTCCACGAGGCGGCCGTCGGCTATGGTGGTATGGCGGACTCTGCAGAGCGTCATGGACTACATCACGGCGGCGATATCCCCGCTGCGCTACCCTCGATTCGAGCCACGGCGCCGCCGCCGACGACGCGGCAACAGCGGCGACGACAGCGAGCGGCGACGGCGGCGGCAACTTAGAAGGCGGCGACTACCAAGACAACGACGGCGGCGGCTATGAAGACTACGGTATGCATATTATACGCCTAGGCAGGAGTATGACTAAATCACTCCAAATTTCATGTATCATCGGTGGTATCTCGAATCATTCAAAATGGACACCAAACACATCACGGGTAATATAATTCACATGATCCATTCAACAAAGTTTGGTACAATAAATTATTACACATCATTTCTTCCCTTGTGTCCCTGCTTGCTTACGATTGTGCCGTATCCATGGAGCATCCTCATCATTTAACTTAATGCTTGGGTCGGTGTTCACTTTGAAGGCGGAATTTCAGCAAACATATTATAATCTTCGACATGTCTGTCTTGTCCTCCACTCCCACGATGTTTCTTTTCCTGAAAGAACAATGTGGCGCTTTGAATCATCGCATGATGTACTGATCGTTTTCTTATCTTTCCGTTTCCTCGGTTTGCTACTCATGTCCTTCACATAGAAAACCTGAGCGACATCTTCGCTAGGGCGAATGGTTCGTCAAGGTAACCAAGATTGTTGAAATCCACCATTGTCATTCCGTATTGCTGGTCCACCTTTACCCCACCTCCTGTTAGCTTGAACCATTTGCACGGAACAAAGGGACCTTAAAGGAGGGTCCATAGTCAAGTTCCCATATCTCCTCTATGTAACCATAATATGTGACCTGATGCCCATTCTCGGTTGCTGCATCAAAGCGGACACCACTGTTTTGGTTGGTGCTCTTTTATCTTGGGCGATCGTGTAAAATGTATTCCCATTTATCTCGTACCCTTGGAAAGTCGTTATAGTCGAAGATGGTGTCTTGGCCAACATGTACAGCTGATCTACAACATCATTGTCATTCATTAAATGTTTTCTCAACCAACTGCGAAAGTCTCCATGTGGGCCTTCCTAATCCAGGATTCAGGCTTCCCGGGTTGTCGAGCGTAAAATATTCTTGTGTTTCTCAAAGTACGGAGCCACCAAGCTGGAATTGGTCAATCAGTGTGGTGGTGTGCTTCATCGAGAGAATGGCCGTCCATACATATCGTTGATTTCCTTCCGATCGTGCCTTTTCCACTTAGTCTCCCCTCGTGCGCGATCGAGGAAGACCAATCGGCTTAAGGTCAGGAACAAAGTCAACACAAAACTCAATTACCTCCTCATTTCCATAGCCCTTGGCGATGCTTCCTTCTGGCCTAGCACGGTTACTGAACATATTTCTTTAATACTCCCATGAACCTCTCGAAGGGGAAACATATTGTGTAGAAATACAGGACCGAGAACGAAAATCTCTTCGACTAGGTGAACCAGGAGGTGCGTCATAATATTGAAGAAGGATGGTGGGAACACCAACTCAAAACTGACAAGACATTGGATCACATCGTTCAGTAACCGTGGTAGAACTTCGGATTGATTACCTTCGAGAAATTGCATTGAGGAATGCACATAGCTTCACAATGGCTACTCGAACATTTTCCGGCAGAGCCCCTCAAAGCAATCGGAAGCAATTGCGTCATAATCACGTGGCGTCGTGAGACTTCAGGTTTTGGAACTTTTCTCCGCCATGTTTATTATTCCCTTTATATTGGGCGAGAATCCAGACGGAACCTTCATACTGCTCAGGCATTCAAAAAGATGACCTTCTCTTCTTTGGTCGAGGCGTAGCTGGCACGACCTTGAAACCATTCGGATGCGGTCATCGTGGTCTTTCAAGCGTTGCTGGTCCTGCCGTGCTTCCTTTGTATCATTTGTCTTCCCATACACGCCCAAGAAGCTTAGGAGGTTCACGCAAATATTCTTCGTAACGTGCATCACGTCGATTGCAGAGCGGACATCTAGGACTTTCCAATATTCTAGCTCCCGAATATAGATTTCTTCTTCCACATGGCTGCGTGCCCGTCAGCTCCCTTCGAACTGATTGTCCGCCAGACCCTTTCCAAAGATGACTTTCAAATCCTTGACCATATCAAATACCTCAGCACCGGTCGTTCCGCAGCTTCGCCGGTGATCTGCCTTGCCGTTGTAATGCTTGCCTTTCTTTCTTCTTGGATGAATTTTGAAAGAAATCGGCGATGCCCAAGGTACACGTTCTTCTTACAATTTGGCAAATGTACACTTTCAGTCTCATGTAAGCAGTGCGTGCATGCATTGTATCCCTTATTTGACAGTCCCGAAAGGTTACTAAGAGCAGGCCAATCGTTGATGGTTACGAAAAGCAACGCCGTGGTCAAATTCCTCTTGTTTGTGCTCATCCCACACACGGACACCACCCACAGCTGTAAAAGTTCATCAACTAATGGCCTTAGGTACACATCGATGTCGTTGCGGGTTGCCGGACCTTGGATGAGCACTGGCATCATAATGAACTTCCGCTTCATGCACAACCAAGGAGGAAGGTTGTAGATGCATAGAGTCACGGGCCAGGTGCTATGGCTGGAGCTCGCTCGCCAAAAGGATTCATGCCATCCGTGCTTAGAGCAAATCTTATGTTCCTTGCGTCAGCTGCAAAATCTTTGAACCATCTGTCGATCTTTCTCCATTGCGTTCCATCTGCGGTGTGTCTCAACTCCCGTCCGACTTACGGTCCTCTTTGTGCCATCGCAACAACTTGGCATGCTCTTTGTTCCTGAGCAGACGTTTCAACCGTGGTATTATAGGAGCATACCACATCACCTTGGCGGGAACCCTCTTCCGGGTTTCGGCCCTCAACATCGTCACCGGGTCATCGCCTCGATCTTATAACGCAATGCAAGGCATACCGGGCATTCATTCAAATTCTCGTATTCACAGCGGTAGAGGATGCGATCGTTGATGCATGCATGTATCTTGAACCTCTAAACCTAGAGGGCAGACAACCTTCTTTGCTTCAGACGCGTCTTGGCGGGCAACTCGTTATCCTTTGGAAACATATTCTTCAACATTTTCAGCAAGTTTTCAAATGCCGAGTCAGCTACACCTGCCTCTGCCTTCCATTTCAGCAAATCCGATTGTGCAGCCCAGCTTTTTCAGACCATCATCGCATCCGGGTACAACGCCTTTCTGTGATCCTCTAACATGCGATCCAAATTCTCCTCTCCTTTTCAGTTTAGCAGCGTCTCCGTGCATCAGCAATGGTCCGACCAAGATCATCAACGGGATCATCACGTGCCTCTTCTTCACCTTCCCTTCACCTTCAGCATCCTCCATGAAAGTATCACCGAAATGAGCAAGATAGCTTTCATCGATGAAATCATCCCTTCTTCATCTTCTTCCATTATAACCCTCTTTCTCCATGCTTGGTCCAACAATTATAGCTTGGCATGAAACCCTTCAAGCGGATGCATGTGAACAACTCTTGAGGAAGAGTAACCCTTCTCATTCTTACAGATAACACATGGACAGATAACAAACCCCCCGCTTGTTCGCATTAGCCACTACGAGGAAATCTTTCAAACCCGTAGTGAACTCGCGGAGAGTCGGTTACCGTACATCCATTGCCGATTCATCTGCATTATTATAATATAAAATATATAATTAACCATCATGCATTTGTTAAACTAACTAGCTACAAACAATATAAATTAAACAATGAACTACACACATGCATATTGACACATCAAAGGTTCATCAAGTTGCTAACCATGATCGAAGAGTGTGGCTCCAACACTTCATGTCATGTTTCTTTCATGCTCTTGGGGCATTTCATCAAACACCTTATGTGCATAAGAGGAACCAAAAGCAAACCTACACCCACTTGTGAAGAGAATGGCTCCAAATGGCTAAGTGTTGGCTGCTGGATGGGTATATATAGGGAGGGCTTTAGTTGCGGTTGGCACGGCAAACCGTGACTAAAGGTGCCGAAGGCCTTTAGTCGCGGTTGTCCTGGCCAACCGCGACTAAAGACCTCACGTCGCCACTGGCCACCGAGCGCCTGGCCCAGGCCTTTGGTCGCGGTTCACCTCGAATCATGACTAAAGGTCCCATTAGTCGCGGTTCCTACAGCTTCGCGACTTATGGGGCTGGACGGAAGCCTGTTTTTCCACCAGTGCCTCTTGCTTCGACCCCCTCGTCTTCCACCCAGCCTTACCTCACAGAGTCCAGGGTTGCTCATGTCTTGCATTTAGAGTCCAATGGGCGTTTCTCCACCAGGTCCTTATACCAGGCCCCGGTGGCCACTCCTGGACCTCAGGAGTTAAATCTCCTTTGGGAGATTAAGGTGCCACTGAAGATCCGTACCTTTCTTTGGCAGTGGGTTCGGGGCCGCCTACCTTTCGGGACGGAGGTAAGCAAACGCAATGGCCCTGGGGACGGTACTTGCCGCCTTTGTGACGTCCCTGAAGACACTGACCACATATTCCTTCGCTGCCCGGCTGCCATTTTCCTATGGAGCTGTTTCCGCGAGACGGTTGGAGGCAACTGGGCCCATGACAATCTCCCGGATCTCTTCTGTGAGACCCTTGATTCCCCCTACGGGACGCGTCCCGCCCTTTGGGTGGCGATTAGTGTGCTAGCTTGGACGCTGTGGAACGTGCGCAATAAAATCGTGATAGAGCATGTGATTCCGCTTCGTACTACTGACGCCATTTATAAAACGTGCGACTTCTTGCAGCTCTGTCGCCCGCTTAGCAAGTGGCGCCATCAGGACGACATCACCACCATCATCGCCGGGCTCCGCTCCACCACCATCTCTCTGGCGCCGCCGCTCCCCCCTCTGCCTCCAAAGCCTGATTAGCTAGCTATTTATCTTTGGGGTTTGTTGTGATGTGCCCCCAGCCAGACTCTTTTTTTGTTGTTGCTCGTGAACCTCGAACTTGTGGATGTTGGTTGTTGTTGGGGGTATGCTTTATAATATAAAGAGGGGGAAAACCCCTTTTTCGTCCAGGGTTGCTCCAATTTCACAATGACCTACATTTTACAGTATACGAGCAAGTCGTGGGCTGCCGCATTGATCGCTTGAATCTCTCTGCGGCCTGAAGGGGTATGGCACTAATCCGTACCCACTGATCCCGAGCAACAGAGGGTAGGAGTGAGTCAGGTAGAGAGAGGAAACATGGTGAGTGGTCTTGCGTGGAGGAGGCAGTGGAGATCGAGTCTGCTCGACAGAGAGGCGAGACGAATGTACACAGAGGGTGTGGTCCGAGACAGAAGGGACACAAGTGCAGTTTCTTATAGACCGAGCTACGTGGTACCCCATATCTGTACCATTCAGCCTTGGCTTACATATATGGGGATATGTGCAGAGTTTTGGACAAATGCAGCTGTGTCAGGGCGATTAAAGGTAATAACGCTAGCTGTTGTGCATGCCATGATTGACATGCATGTGTCCTGACTTCTTAGATGAGACACGGTGAAGGCTTTTGTCCATAAGCTCTCTCACATGCGCGCTCTCTCTCTCTCTCTGACAGAAGACGTTAGTTCTCTCTCTCTTTCTCCTCTCTTTGTCACAGCCTCTCTCTCTGAAGATTTTCACACCCCCTCTCTCTAATGGAACACAGTAGCTGTTTTTTTCTATCTCTCTTATTTATCTTGCGTCTCTCACGTGGCAGGGAGAGAGAGGCTGTGACAGAGGAGCAACAAATTGTTGTGTGTTTATTTCCTGGAAAAATTGTTGTGTTTCACGAGAGATAGGAGAGAAATGTCATTTTCCATGTATGAGAGAGAGAGCGCGGCAGGAGAGGTAGTGATGTGACCTGTGAGTGAGGAGACAAAGAAAATTATTTCTTCCATTAGAGTGGGCGCCTGTGAGAGTTGAGAGGGAATCCCACATGCGTGAAGAAACATGAGGCAGACAGCTACAGTGTAAGAATCAGCAAAAAGTGACAGGACCTAGAAAGAATACTGGAGTCAAAGACCTCATTTGAACGGCACGCATGCTGCAAATCTTCTGGCTCAGATGCAGTGCATATGATGTTCGCAGGTGCACATACCACGAAGCAAATGGACGGTATGGACAACAAGTATCGTGTAGCTCATCCTAGGAAAGAACTTTGCCGAGACAGAAGCCAACTAGGCACGACAGAGAAGCCCTCGTTTGCAGGAAGCCGATCCTTCCAATACACAGCACATGAGCAGGTAACCACAACCTACAGCTAGCATCTACTACAACACATGCATCAAAATTCAAAACTGATCCAGCAAACACTAGTAGAAAAAGAACCTTATGTGAGACACATTAGTCCCGGTTCGATTTTGGCCCGGTACTAATGGTATTATTAGTACCGGTTCGAACGGCTATGCATTAGTGCCGGTTCGTGTTGAACCTTTAGTACAGGTTCGTGCTACGAACCGGTACTAAAGGGGTGGTGGCAGGCTGGCGTCAGGCGGGGGCCCACGAGCCCCTTTAGTCCCGGTTTGTGGAACAAACCGGTACTAAAGGGCCAACCTTTAGTACCGGTTCGTGCCACGAACCGCACTAAAGGGGGTCTAACCTATAGTCCCGGTTGGAGACACAAACCGGGACTATAGGGCAATTTTCAAACTTGAAAAAATCATAACTAAATCATCCTAATTCAGAAAAATACATATAATATATCAAAATTTGCAGAACAAAGTTTTCCGTTTCGACAATTTTTTAAAATCATAAAATTTCAAAAGGAAAATAGAGTTTTTGGGCGTTTTAGACGTTTTTTTAGACGTTTTTAGCGTTCAGTGCTAGGGTTTAGATGTCAGAGTTTAGGGTTAGGTTTTATGGTTTAAACCCTTAGTTTTTACTGTTTAGCATAGAGTTTCCGACGTTTTAAGTCCCGGGTTTAGGGTTTAGGACAATTTTTGAAATGACAAAATTGTAAAAGGAAAAAAGATATGCTCTAATTTATGTTTTTTTGAATTTTGGTTAAATCTTGTCAAACCGGTCAAACAACTGATTCAAGAAATATAGAGTGTTAGTAAATAATTACGCAATAATATTAGTGTTACTAAATAAGTATCTCAGTTTTTTTGAATTTTGGTCAAATCTGGTCAAACTGTGGTCAAACTACTTATTCAAGAAATATTAGTGTTACTACATAATTATTGTTTTTTAAAATAATAGTTTCAAACTCAAACAGTGAAACATGTGACTTCATGCTCAAGCTAAACTACTGAGGGTTAATAGGATTCACATCTTACTATTATCAGGAAAACAACAAGTGCAGACTTGGAAATGAGGGAGAATAGAACCCGGAAGTTAAGCGTGCTCAGGCTGGAGTAGTGAGAGGGATGGGTGATCGGACGGGAAGTTAGACAATTTGGAATGAGTGATCCACACTCGAGCAGTTAAGATGGGCAATTAGAGACTAAATCATCAAATAATTCAGAAAATTGAAAATAAAAAAAATCAAATTTTTTTTCCAAATTTTTTTTAAAAAAAATACCTTTAGTACCGGTTGGTAACACCAACCGGTACTAAAGGTCCCCCATACCACGGCGCGAGCTCACGCCACGTAGTGGGCCTTTAGTGGCGGTTCATGCTGAACCGGTACTAAAGGGGGGAGGCCTTTAGTCTCCACTCTTTAGTGCCGGTTCCGTTTTCTACTAGTGAAACAAGGTATCTTCAAGAACTGTGGGATGGCCCGATGAGCATCAAGAGTTCCAGAGTCCTCAGAGGTGTATATCTCGTTTAAAGCAGCTAGTGGATGTCGGCAAATCTTGTGTCGCATCTACATCGGGCACTAGCTCCATCGTCAATTGTGCCTTCAACATTGGGAGATTTTCTTGAGTTTTCAACTTGTGGTTCGCACTCAGTTTTCGACTTCAGCGGGAATGAAGGACCTACTGTATCAAACAGAGAGTAGCATCCATTTGAAGGCAAATTTTCAAACAACCTTGGAAACAAAGAACTGCGGGCATCTTGCATAAAATTGATGCGGGCAACTTCATACTTTGCCAATTGAGATAGACAGGCACAATTATCACAGGAACTGTCAAGGGCACAATTAGACAGAGAAACCTAGGTAGTAAAAGATGAAAGTAAATGATACTCCCTCCGTCTTGAAATAAGTATGTCAACTTTGTACTAAATTTAGTACAAATTTGTACTAAGATTGAAACACTTATTTTGGGACGGAAGGAGTATTAACTTATTCAGTTTTGCTAAGTCTCGGACTTCGTTATGTCTCAGTCGATGCTATATTCCTTTGATCTTATATGGAGATTCATAAAAAAAAATTCTTTTCAGGTTTTCCTTTTTTTTATCTTATATATTGTGCCACTTGACTGAGACTTGGTTAAGTCTCAGTCGAGTGAGACCTAGCCACACCCTAACTTATTACTAGATTCAACTTAGGGAGAATCTGGTGCTATGCAGACATGTACAATATGTAGATATTATGTTAAATAGTTTCTGTAACAAGTAAAACGTTCATAAACCAACATCAGTGGCACATGCAAAAAAAGCAATTTGCTGATTATGCGTTCTAATTTGAGATTCCGTACCTATCAATTTGGATAGTAGACAAAAGTTGGTTCTCATATGGTGGAAGCAGCTTGGAGCAAGGGAAATTATAATGGTAAGCATGGCTCTAGTCTAGGTCATCATTATAGGCATGAAACTACCTGCTTGGCAATTCAGTATTGAGTGTACGTAGAGGCCAAGGTGAGATGTGGAACATAGAGCAGAGCATACTTATGTGGCCAGGCCTCTTTTGAGAAAGGGCTATTAGGCTCCTATGGTGCAAATTCCTGGACTTGGACACAAAATTAATAGATGTATAGCTAATATATGCTCACCAACCTTCCTCAATGCCGCACTTATAAAGGACACACTACATCTTTTTCTCCTTGTACCCTCTAACTATGTTCACGATACAGTACTCTGCAGCCAAACAAACACAAACAGAGTCGATGCTCCCGAGCGAGAGGGTAGTCACAATTATAATGGGTTATATCGATGGAATCCATTTAGAAATATGAATGGGAGGCATATGGAAACACATAATTGAAAAAGATCATATGGGACATACACGCACATCAAGGACGAGTACAGTTGCCGACATTTGCTGGTAGCCTTGCTGGAGGATGGAGGGAGAGGGTGAATGGTCGCCGGCTCACCCCCAGTCATCATCATGGCCGAATCATTGTAGGCGAGAGGAACAGATGGTGCAAATACCATGGTTCTTTTGGACAACAGAAGGGAAACAAGCCGATGTAGCTCGATACCATGCATGTTGGCTGACGGCAGAGGAAAATCTCCAAAAACCGTCGTACCAGCACCAATTGTCGAAGAGAGGTCGTGAGTGTGTTCCTCTCGTTGTGGTAGCAATTGCAACAGCCTCGAGCTCTGTCGTGGGGTGCCTTAAGCCATATGAGTCTTTTTGCCGTTATTAACCTGTGGGTTCCACTCAGTTTTCAAGTTCAACTGAGTGAAATAATGAGTATCTAGAAACAAACTAGAAAATCGTCTCAAGTTAGATACCACAAATATATTTTCGAATAAAATTCAAAAGCTAGCTACATCAACCTATCATCTCAAACGCACAGTGGCATGCCGTTGGAAGCAAAATTTGGAACAGTGGATTCATATTTTCCCCATGCAGGCATGCAGTTTGCTGATTGCCTCGGTTTGGTACAATGCAAACTCATAACATTCATGTGTGCACGCACAGAGACACAACAAAATATATATAATACATGAAAACTGAGAATTATAGAACTTAGAACAAAGTTAGCCAGTGGTCGAGGTGGTCGGTATCATCAACGGCAACCTCCTCCGCCTGTGGTCATCGAGCCGACTCCCGCCGCTGCGGTTGCCGAAGCGCCGGTGCTGTCCGGTCAGGCTATGGATGTGGTGACGGCGCTCGCTAATGCTGAGATATCCGGGAATGAGACCACGGTGTCAGCGTCAGTGGAGGCGACCGACATACACTCACAAAGTTTGGCGAGATAAAATCCTATCACTACCGGAAAAAGAGTCCTACCCCGACGGCCAATACAATGCCGACAGCCGCCGTCGGTCTATTTTGAGCTATGCCGACAGCCACGTCCTGGCCGTCGGCCTATCCTGGCCGTCGGGCTACCCCGATCTAAGCCGACGGCACCCGTCGGCAGGCCGTCGGACTAGCTGAGAACATGCCGACAGCTGCCGTCGGCATAAACTAGACGTCGGCACACCCGTGGGCCCGGCGACCCCGCCCGTGACCAGCGGCTAACGTCGTTAAATATATGCCGATGGTGGGGACGGGCGGCCGTCGGCATATCTCCGCCTGCCACATCACCGATCCGTTGCGCACCCATCCAGCACGTATGCCGACGGCGGTAGTCGGCACACACGCCACGTCAGCGATTCGCGGCACGTCGCCCGCCTAAACCCTGCCGTCTCTATGCCGACGGCAATGACAGCGGCATAGTTATTTTTATGCTTTTTTATGTATTATTATATTAGCAGACATGTAGCATATGCTTTTTTATGTATTATTATACGAATATATATGTAGTTTTATAAAAAAAATCATAGATTTTGAATACATATATACATAAACACTATTCTGATCACGGGATCATAATATTATTCTGATCACAACATGAACTTCATGAGTTACACGCCTGAACTTCTCTCTATAGGAACCCGACCTTCGGGCTATCTTCTCAACCGTGGCTTCTATCGCGAGTTTTTCTAATCATTCGTGTTGTTTGTGATGTAAGTGTAATGTGTACAGGGTTTTTAGCAACTAAACAACCATTTTAAATAGGAATCTTACTCATTGGCGGATTTGCTCTCGGGTCGTGATGAAACAAGTCTCTATTGCAATTTTACTGCCTGAGTTGTTCGACCTGAACTTCCCCCTGTGCTAGGTTGAACTTCAGCCAACATTGCCCAAATGGGGCTTGCGATATACCGTTGGAAAGCTATGGACACCAGTATCATAACCCAAGTTAAATTTTTGGCAAAATGTAAGCGGTTTAAGACCAGTTTTGAAAACCGTTTTTTCTTCATACAAAAAACGTGAATCTTATTTTTATCGTATTTCTAAACCGTTTATCGGAATGAGGCAAATAATATGGCGTTGGAAAGCAGCTGCAAAACCACTTCTTCCACATGTTGAATGTTTTCTCTAATTCCGTATGGTTAGATAGGAATTTGGAAAATCGTAAAATTTAACAAACCGAACAGCCGAGTCCCTATTTTCGATTTTATTTTTAAACAGCTAATCCAATTGAGGCAAATGATGTGGAGTTGGAAAGCTTATGAAAATGCGCTACTCTTTCATGTTTAAAGTTTTTTCTAAGTTTGAACGGTTTAAAAGTAATTTAGAAAACGGTCCAAGTTGCACTAAGTTTGTATTTTCGTGCTAATTTTTTAACCGTAAGTCCGAATGCACCAAATGATATGGCGTTGGAAAGATTGTGAAAATGCTAAACTTTTTGGTATATATTGTTTCTCCCAATTCCTTACTGTTTTAATTCAATTTTAAAATGGATAAAAGATATTTTCGCCGTAATTTCTACAAACTTTATCGGAATGAGGCAAGTACTATACTGTTGAAAAGCTACGGAAAATGCAAAACTTTTTCATGTTGATGATTTTCTCTGATTCCTAGACGTTTTCAAGTAATTTCGAAAACGGCGGGATAATTCGTTCTACCTTTATCGCGAAACAGATTCTTCAAAAATGCACCGCGTGAAGAACTTGAACTTCTCGGCATGCCTACCTGAACTTCACTCTGTTTTTCACGTGCTTTTTTTCCCGTAGATCTCCATCCAGTCACCGGAACACTCACTGGAATTGAGCAAATGACATACCGTTGGAAAGCTGTTGTAAACATGCAACTTTCCCGTGTTGATCGTTTTTTCATAATCGCGAAGATTTTAGAAGTTTTTCATCTAAAATTAATCCACTATAGTAGTTGAACTTTCTGTTGTTTTCAGTTGAACTTCTGTGGCGTATTTTCGTTTGTAATTTTCTCATCCATCATTAATGTTACACAAATGATATTCCTTTTGTTCAAATCTCTCACACAATAATTTTTTTGAACTTTCTCCGACGAAGGACTTGAACTCGTAACAACAAAACTTTTAGCCTTTGCTTTTTTATTCTTTTTTTAATACAAAATAAACACCGTGTAGTACATGAACTTCTGGCAGTTATCAACCTGAACCTCTCTTGGTTACGTGAAAATATTTGAGTTTTTTAATGAATTTTTCATCTAATTTTTCTTAATCCTTTTTTTATGAATCTTGAAGCGTTCTATTTTTAATAGTTGAACTTCTTGTTATTTTTTTTCGAAACTTCTTGTTTCCATTTTTTAATAACGAGGAAAATCTGAGTTTTCTATAATCATCGAACTTCTCCATCTTTTTAATACGGCCTTCCTGGTTTTATTTCTTAATCTTTTTTACGAAATTTTGAAGCGTTATATTTTTAAAAGTTGAACTTCTTGTTTTATTTTTGAACTTCTTGTTTCCATTCTTTAGTAATGAGGAAAATCTGAGTTTCCTATAATCATCAAACTTCTCCATCTTTTTAATATGGACTTCCTGATTTTATTTTCGCCATCTTTTATATTTCTTAATTAAACACCAAACTTCTCCCCATTTTTAAATTGAACTTCTTGGTTTATTCTTCAGTAACGAGAAAAAATGTGTTTTTAATGTACATTGAATTACTCTATTTTTAAAATTGAACTTCCTAATTTTAAAAAAATGGGAAAATCATTTTGTAACTTCTTTTGTTGTTCCTTATTTTAATTTGAACTTATTAGGTATTCTTCAGAATGAGAATCGGAGGTTTTATAAACTTTGAACTTCTCTATTATTTTAACTTGAACTTCTTAGTTTTATTCTTTAGTAACAAGGAAAATCGAGCTTTTTGAACTTCTTTGTTTTAAATTATTGAACTTCTTGGTTTTATTTTTTAATAATGTGAAAGATCCGATTTTTTTATAGATATCGAACTTCACCATTTTTAAAATTTGAACTTCTCAGTTTTATTGGTTAGTAATGGGGAAAATGCTTTTTTAAATAAACAATGATACCGCGCCATTATTTTAATTTGAACTTCTAATTTTTATAAAATGGGGGAAATCAGTTTTGTATAATCTTTTAAAATGCTCATCTTTTTAATTTGAACTTCTCTGATTTTTTTTACAAACGGGAAAAATCCGTTATAAAGATTTTTGAACTAGTTTTTTTGACCTTCTTGCTCAAATTTTTCGAACTTCCAAATTTGCCTTTTAGAATTTAGAAACTTCATTTATTTTAACATTGACCTGTTTTCGGTTTTAAATTTGAACTTCTTATAGAATTTTGTCGCGACATATTATGCATTTTTTGCCTTTCGGTGAAATGGCCTAGGGGGTCCCTTTTTTCATTTGATGATTTTTATTCTGTACGTGGTACACGTGAACTTCGTAATTTCTGAAACATGAACTTCACGTGCTATTATTTTTTTCATGAAACTCCATAGTTTTTATTCTTTGAATTCCATGATTTTTTTGGTTTGAACTTCGATGTTCGTTACACCTGAACTTTCGAAATCACACCTTTTTTATACACATTTTTCCTTGAATCCAACATGTGCAAAAACAATAGAAAAATTAGGTCAATTCTCATAAGCAATAAAATATGTATTTAAAATAGCATCAAACATTTTTTATAACACTTTTACTTTTTTATTAATGTGGAAAATCAACGAGCGCCAAATATAACTGAAACTGTAATCATATATCATTGACAAGTGACATTGGAAGGAATCTAAAAAACAATTTGAACATATCATACAATATAGGATTATAGGGGCTGTACACTTTTTTGAGGATTCTTTTTTGATGCAGCACAAGATCACTAATGAAATATAACGTTTCATGTAATATTTTTTCTTGTTTCTTTTGCAGATTCATGAATAAAAATCTTGTGAGGAATTATGTTTTAAACCCCTCGATTAGTAAGTAGATGAACTTCTAAAGTATACTGTTGTTGAACTGCAAAAAAGGTGGCTCCAGGAACCTGATGACGAATTAGACCACGGGCGGGGCTCCATCGATCTATTATGAAGGTCACCGCTGACACCCCGTGAAGGTCAGGGCAGAGCCCCCGTGAAGGTCAGGTGTCGGGGATGGTGTAGATCCGCGTCGATAGTGCCCGGTTGGCCGTATTCGTCGAGGAGTAGGGCCTTCGGACGATGTAGCTAACGGCAACAACACCGAACGATGTACGTGCCACACATGTGGGTTGGGGACAGCGAGATCGGTAGGATCCAGGAGCTCGCCGTCCGCGGCCGGTGGCTTCTCGTTGCAGAGATTGGGAGAGGGACGTGGCCTGCATCGCCGGCGCACCCCTAAGGTGCTCGCTGGATCCAAAGCTAGGGCGAGAGCCACAGACGACGTCGGGGATCGGCGGCTGGCGACGGGAGGCGCGCCAGGGCCGGAAGGGCGACGGCAGGAGGCGGGGCGGGGCCGTAGGGGAGGCGGAGGAAGGCGCGTGGGTACCGGGGACGGCGGATGGAGGTGCGTCGCGGGCAGGGAGTGCTGCGGCGGAAGCGCGTCGGTGAAGGGAATTGGCGGCGGCCGAGGCACGTCGGGGCTGGGCCACGCAGCGGCGGGGGGCGTGCCGGAGCCAAGGAGGCGGCGGCGGAGGGCGCACCGGAGACAGGGAGGCGGCAGCGGGAAGTTTGTCGAGGGGATCGTGGGAGGATGCGGGAGGATGCTGGAGGAGTGGATAAGGTGGGCGCCGAGGGAATGGTTTTTTTTACGGGAAGTTCGGGTGGGTTGTCTTTTCAGATTCAGGAACGTATCCGCGGCTCCTTATATAGGCGCTGTGATCCAATATATATATATATATATATATATATATATATATATATATATATATATATATATATATATATATATATATATATATATATATATATATATATATATATATAGTTTGTATTTTTTCGAGCACGTTAATAATGTGCCGTCATGTTTTTTTGAATATAGGTCCTTATATTTTATTAAAATAGAAAACAGCTATGCCGACAGAAGTTTTGTGGCGGTTGCAACCGGAGCGTCGTACCGGCCCCTCATACATGCGGGGTGGTGTTGTGGCAGGTCTGAAGAGGCGGCACGCATCTCCAGGGCGTGGCCCCCCTAACGGACGGCGCTGCCGCCGGCACCTGAAGGCGGAAAACGGACGCGTCGGGTCTACACGGAGGGGATGTACCTGTGGGTTTGGCCCAGATGTTGCTCCCAGGTGTCCCTCTAGGCTGACCAAACACAACCGGGTGGAGAGGTCCACTGGTCAAAGCCCGTCCGTGGGAAGTCAAAGGGCTAGATCTCGTGGTCAACCGCTCCAGGGTTAGGCGGGACGGGAGCCCCGGGGGGTAGCAATGCCACCGGAGCGTCGCACCGACCCCTCATACATGCGGGATGGTGCTGTGGCATGTCCGAAGAGGCGGCATGCGTCTCTGGCGCGTGGCCCCCCTCACAGACAGCGCCGTCGCCGGCACCTCGAGGAGCGAAACGGACGCGTCGGGTCTACATGGAGGGGATGTAGCTGTGGGTTTGGCCCGGATGTTGCTCCCAGGTGTCCCTCTGGGCTGACCTGATACAACCGGGTGGAGAGGTCCACTGGTCAAAGCCCGTCCGTGGAAAGTCAAAGATCTAGATCTCGTGGTCAACCGGTCCAGGGTTAGGCGGGATGGGGGCCCTGGGGGTAGCAATGCCACAGGAGCATCGCACCGGCCCCTCATACATGCGGGGTGGTGTTGTGGCATGTCCGAAGGGGCGGCAGGCGTCCCCGGGGAGTGGCCCCCCTCACGGACGGCACCGCCGCCCGCTCCTGGAGGGCCGAAACGAACGCGTCGGGTCTACGCGGAGGAGATGTAGCTGTGAGTTTGGCCTGGATGTTGCTCCCAGGGGGTCCCTCTGGGCTAACCTCACACAACCGGGTGGAGGGGTCCACTGGTCAAAGCTCGTCCGTGGGAAGTCAAAGGTCTAGACCTCGTGGTTAACCGCTCAAGGGTTAGGCGGGACGGGGGGCCTGGGGGTAGCGATGCGACCGGAGCATCGCACCGGCCCCTCATACATGCGGAGTGGTGTTGTGGCATGTCCGAAGAGGCGGCACGCGTCTCCGGGGTGTGGCCGCCCTCACGGACGGCGCCGCCGCCGGCACCTGGAGGGGGAAACAAACGCGCCGGCTCTACACGGAGGGATGTAGCTGTGCGTTTGGCCCGGATGTTGCTCCCAGGTGTCCCTCTGAGCTGACCTGACACAACCGGGTGGAGATGTCCACTGGTCAACGCCCGTCCGTGGGAAGTCAAAGGGCTAGATCTCGTGGTCAACCGCTCCAGGGTTAGGCGAGACGGGGGCCCTCGGGGTGTAGCAATGCCACCGGAGCGTCGCACCAGCCCCTCATACATGCGGGGTGGTGTTGTGGCATGTTCGAAGAGGCGGCACGCGTCTCCAGGGTGTGGCGCCCCGTGTCCGCCGTCACCTGGAGGAGGGAAACGGACACGTCGTGTGTACACGGAGGGGATGTAGCTGTGGGTTTGGCTCAGATGTTGCTCCCAGGTGTCCCTCTGGGCTGATCTGATACAACCGGGAGGAGAGGTCCACTAGTCAAAGCCCGTCCGTGGGAAGTCAAAGGGCTAGATCTCGTGGTCAACCGCTCGAGGGTTAGGCGGGACGGGGGCCCTGGGGGGTAGCGATGCCACCGGAGCGTCCCACCGGGCCCTCATACATGCGGGGTGGTGTTGTGGCATGTCCGAAGAGGCGGCACGCGTCTCCGTGGTGTGGCCCCCTGATGTCTACTACGCAACCTTCTCCTTGTAGACGTTGTTGGGCCTGCAAGTGCACAGGTTTGTAGGATAGTAGCAAATTTCCCTCAAGTGGATGACCTAAGGTTTATCAATCCGTGGGAGGCGTAGGATGAAGATGGTCTCTCTCAAGCAACCCTGCAAACAAATAACAAAGATTCTCTTGTGTCCCCAACACACCCAATACAATGGTAAATTGTATAGGTGCACTAGTTCGGCGAAGAGATGGTGATACAAGTGCAATATGGATGGTAGATAAAGGTATTTGTAATCTGAAAACATAAAAACAGCAAGGTAACTAATGATAAAAGTGAGCACAAACGGTATTGCAATGCGTTGAAACAAGGCCTAGGGTTCATACTTTCATTAGTGCAAGTTCTCTCAACAATAATAACATAATTGGATCATATAACTATCCCTCAACATGCAACAAAGAGTCACTCCAAAGTCACTAATAGTGGAGAACAAATGAAGAGATTATGGTAGGGTACGAAACCACCTCAAAGTTATTCTTTCCAATCAATCCGTTGGGCTATACCTATATGTGTCACAAACAGCCCTAGAGTTCGTACTAGCATAGCACCTTAAGACACAAGTCAACCAAAACCCTAATGTCACCTAGATACTCCAATGTCACCTCAAGTATCCGTGGGTATGATTATACGATATGCATCACACAATCTCAGATTCATCTATTCAACCAACACATAGAACCTCAAAGAGTGCCCCGAAGTTTCTACCGGAGAATCACGACGAAAACGTGTGCCAACCCCTATGCATAGGTTCATGGGCGGAACCCGCAAGTTGATCACCAAAACATACATCAAGTGAATCACGTGATATCCCATTGTCACCACGGATACGCACGGCAAGACATACATCAAGTGTTCGCAAATCTTTAAAGACTCAATCTGATAAGGTAACTTGAAAGGGGAAACTCAATCCATTACAAGAGAGTAGAGGGGGAGAAGAAACATAAGATCCAACTACAATAGCAAAGCTCGCTATACATCAAGATCGTGCCAAATCAAGAACACGAGAGAGAGAGAGAGAGAGAGAGAGATCAAACACATAGCTACTGGTGCATACCCTCAGCCCCGAGGGTGAACTACTCCCTCCTCGTCATGGAGAGCGCCGGGATGATGAAGATGGCCACAGGTGAGGGTTCCCCCCTCCGGCAGGGTGCCGGAACAGGGTCCCGATTGGTTTTTGCTGGCTCTGGAGGTTTTGCGGCGGCGGAACTCCCGATCTAATCTTTGTTCTAGAAGTTTTACGATATGTAGGTAACCTATTAACCCTCGTGAGCACCTCCCGTATCTCCTGACGTATAAGCCAAGTCTATCTGGTGGCTTTCCTTCCAAAAATAACTTCTCCAGTTGATTTCGTTCCGTTTTGACTCCGTTTGATATTCCTTTTCTTCGAAATACTTAAATAGGCAAAAAATAGCAAATATGGGCTGGGTCTCCGGTTAATAGGTTAGTCCCAAAAGTAATATAAAAGTGGAAAATAAAGCCCAATATTGTCCAAAACACTAGATAATATAGCATGGAGCAAGAAAAAATTATAGATACGTTGGAGACGTATTAAGCATCCCCAAGCCTAATTCCTGCTCGTCCTCGAGTAGATAAATGATAAAAAAGAATTTTTGATGCGGAGTGCTACTTGGCATAATTTCAATGTAAATCTTCTTACTTGTGGTATGAATATTCATATTCGAAAGATTCAAGACAAAAGTTCATATTGACATAAAAATAATAATACTTCAAGCATACTAACAAAGCAATTATGTCTTCTCAAAATAACATGGCCAAAGAAAGTTATCCCTACAAAATCATATAGTCTGGCTATGCTCTATCTTCACCACACAAAGTATTTAAATCATGCACAACCCCGATGACAAGCCAAGCAATTGTTTCATACTTTAACATTTTCAAAACTTTTTCGATCTTCACCCAATACATGAGCGTGAGCCATGGATATAGCACTATACGTGGAATAGAATGGTGGTTGTGGAGAAGACAAAAAGGAGAAGATAGTCTCACATCAACTAGGCGTATCAATGGGCTATGGAGATGCCCATCAATAGATATCAATGTGAGTGAGTAGGGATTTCCATGCAACGGATGCACTAGAGCTATAAACATATGAAAGCTCAACAAAAGAAACTAAGTGGGTGTGCATCCAACTCGCTTGCTCACGAAGACCTAGGGCATTTTGAGGAAGCCCATCATTGGAATATACAAGCCAAGTTCTATAATGAAAAATTCCCACTAGTATATGAAAGTGACAACATAGGAGACTCTCTATCATGAAGATCACGGTGCTACTTTGAAGCACAAGTGTGGTAAAAGGATAGTAACATTGTCCCTTCTTTCTTTTTCTCTCATTTTTTTATTTTTTTTATTTGGGCCTTTTCTCTCTTTTTTTATGGCCTCTTTTTTTCCTTTTATTTTTTCGTCCGGAGTCTCATCCCGACTTGTGGGGGAATCATAGTCTCTATCATCCTTAACTCACTGGGACAATGCTCTAAAAATGATGATCATCACACTTTTATTTACAACTCAAGAATTACAACTCGATACTTAGAACAAAATATGACTCTATATGAATGCCTCCGGCGGTGTACCGGGATGTGCAATGACTCATGAGTGACATGTATGAAAGAATTATGAACGGCGGCTTTGCCACAAATACAATGTCAACTACATGATCATGCAAAGCAATATGACAATGATGGAGCGTGTCATAATAAACGAAACGATGGTAAGTTGCATGGCAATATATCTCGGAATGGCTATGGAAATGCCATGATAGGTAGGTATGGTGGCTGTTTTGAGGAAGGTTTATGGTGGGTGTATGATACCAGCGAAAAGTGTGCGGTATTAGAGAGGCTAGCAATGGTGGAAGGAAGAAGAGTGCGTATAATCCATGGACTCAACATTAGCCATAAAGAACTCATATACTTATTGCAAAAATCTACAAGTTATCAAAGCAAAGTATTACGCGAATGCTCCTAGGGGGATAGATTGGTAGGAAAAGACCATCACTCCTCCCCGACCGCCACTCATAAGGAAGACAATCAATAAATAAATCATGCTCCGACTTCATCACATAACGGCTCACCATACGTGCATGCTACGGGAATCACAAACTTTAACACAAGTATCTCTCAAATTCACAACTACTCAACTAGCATGACTCTAATATCACCATCTTCATATCTCAAAACAATCATCAAGCATCAAACTTCTCTTAGTATTCAACACACTCATAAGAATTCTTACAAATCTTGTATGCTTAGCATATTAGGATTATTTAAGCAAATTACCATGCTATTTAAGACTCAAAAATAATATAAGTGAAGTATGAGAGTTCATCTATTTATTCAAAATAAAACTACCACCATGCTCTAAAAGATATAAGTGAACACTAGAGCAAATGACAAACTACTCCGAAAGATATAAGTGAAGATCAATGAGTAGTCGGATAATTACTCAACTATGTGAAGACTCTCTAACATTTAAGAATTTCAGATCTTGATACTTTATTCAAACAGCAAGAAAAACAAAATAAAATGACATGACGCTCCAAGCAAAACACATATCATGTGGTGAATAAAAATATAGCTCCAAGTAAAGTTGTCGATGAACGAAGATGAAAGAGGGGATGCCTTCCGGGGCATCCCCAAGCTTAGACGCTTGGTTATCCTTGAATATTACCTTGGGGTGCCTTGGGCATCCCCAAGCTTAGGCTCTTTCCACTCCTTATTCCATAATCCATCGAATCTTTACCCAAAACTTGAAAACTTCACAACACAAAACTTAACAGAAAACTCGTGAGCACCGTTAGCGAAAGAAAAGAAAACAACACTTGAAGGTACTGTAATGAACTTATTCTTTATTTATATTGGTGTTAGACCTACTGTATTCCAACTTCTCTATGGTTTATAAACTATTTTACTAGCCATAGATTCATCAAAATAAGCAAACAACACAATAAAAACAGAATCTGTCAAAAACAGAACAATCTGTAGTAATCAACAACTAACACAAACTTATGGAACTCCAAAAATTCTAAAATAAATCGGAGGACCTGAGAAATTTGTCTAGTAATCATCTGCAAAAAGAATCAACTAAATAGCACTCTCCAGTAAAAAGTTCAAGGTAATCTCGTGAGCGCTAAAGTTTCTGTTTTTTACAGCATGATCGAAAAGACTTCACCCAAGTCTTCCCAAAGGTTCTACTTGGCACAAACACTAATTAAAACATGAAAACACATCTAACCAGAAGCTATATGGATTATTTATTCCTAAACAGAACCAAAAAGCAATAAATAAAATAAAATTGGGTTGCCTCCCAACAAGCGCTATCGTTTAACGCCCTAGCTAGGCATGATGGTTTCAATGATGCTCACATAAGAGATAAGAATTGAAACATAAAGAGAGCATCAGGAAGAATATGACTAGAACATTTAAGTCTAACCCACTTCCTATGCATAGGGATTTTGTGGGCAAACAACTTATGGGAACAATAATCAACAAGCATAGGAAGACAAAACAAGCATAACTTCAAAAATTTAAGCACATAGAGAGGAAACTTGATATTATTGCAATTCCTACAAGCATATGTTCCTCCCTCATAATAATTCAGTAGCATCATGAATGAATTCAAAAATATAACCAGCACCTAAAGCATTCTTTTCATGCTCTACTAGCATAGAAAATTTACTACTCTCCACATAAGCAAAATTCTTCTCATTCGGAATATTGGGAGTATCATAAGAGACTTAAATACTATAAATTGTTTCCACATGAAAAGAGTAATGTTAAGAAAAAGGGTAATAATAATCATGACAATATTTGTAAATATAATCATCACTACTTTTTATAGCATAAGTTTCATCACAATAATCATCATAAGTAGCAACTTCGTTCTCATCATAATCGATTGAAACCTCTTTCAAGATAGTGGATACATCACTAAATAAAGTCATGACCTCTCCAAATCCACTTTCATAAATATTATAAGATTCAACATCCTCCAATATTGTGGGATCACTACTTCCTAAATTTGACACTCTTTCAAACCCACTTTCATAAATATAATCATCATAGGTAGAAGGCATGCTATCATCATAACTACTTTGCATATCAAAACTTGAGAGGCTAAAAATATCATCATTATTAAACATAGCATCCCCAAGCTTGGGACAAACATTAATTGGAGAAAATATATTCTCAAATATGTCATCCTCATCAAACATAGCTTCCCCAAGCTTGGGCTTTTTCATATCATAAGCATAATCACTCTCATCATTAATAGTATGGATAGCACCAATAGTATAGCAATTATTATATTCTTTCAAGCAAGTGCCAAAAAGATTTTAAAGATCATAAGAAGTATCATTATCTTCCCAATCATAATCATCACAACAAGCAATAGGCATAATGAGATCATCGTCAAGTGTATCATCTTCATTTCCATGAGGCACAGAAATAATAGGAGCAACTTTAGTTGGGAGAGATACCTTTTTACCTCTCTTCCTTTTTATTTTCTTCTTCTTCACCTCATGTGTGGGTTCAATCCTCTTTTTGGAGATCCTTATTAATGAGATTGGTTGGATAGAAGACTCCTCCTCGTTATCCGATTCATCATAAGAAACAATAGGAGGATATTGGGAAGTCTCTTCCCTTTCGTTAGCATTCTCTTCATCTTCTATTTGTTTTCTTTTCTTTATGTAATTGGCAATATAAGGATTTTCAATGCAATTCACCGCACAATACATATAAATCTTCTCTAAATCAAAATCAAGAAATCTATCAAGATTAAATTTGGGAATACCCTCAGTTATACGTTTCATTTCTTCATAACCCAAAAGAAGGCTAAGCTCTTTATGATGCTCAAGGGTAATCAAATTATCACAATATTTGGAAATGACTTGATCATGAAACAAATAGCATTGGAGCTTTAAATGACCATGTTCATTGCAAAGTTCACAAGGGGTACTATAAATATTGAATCTTTCAGCACATTCATCTAGCTCTTCTTGCAACAATTTGGTTTCTAAGTACTTATGCCTCTTGCAATATATATCTTCCCTATTTGGTGTGTACTTACAAACCCAATGCACTCCACAAAAATTGACATGTTTATAGGAGACATTTTCATCATAACTAGTGCAATCATCATTAGCATCATGGATATTCAAAGAATTTGTACTAACAACATTGCAATCATGCTCATCATTCAAATATTTAGTGCCAAACAATTTAGAGATTTCTTCTTCTAGCACTTGAGCACAATTATCCTTTCCATCATACTCACAAAAGATATTAAAAAGGTGAAGCGTATGAGACAAACTTAATTCCATTTTTTTCTGTAATTTTCTTTTATAAACTAGACTAGTGCTAAAACAAGAAACAAAAAGATTCAATTTCAAGATCTAAAGATATACCTTCACTTACCTAGCCTCCCCGACAACGGCGCCAGAAAAGAGCTTGATGTCTACTACGCAACCTTCTCCTTGTAGACGTTGTTGGTCCTGCAAGTGCATAGGTTTGTAGGACAGTAGCAAATTTCCCTCAAGTTGATGACCTAAGGTTTATCAATCCGTGGGAGGCGTAGGATGAAGATGGTCTCTCTCAAGCAACCCTGCAACCAAATAACAAAGAGTCTCTTGTGTCCCCAACACACCCAATACAATGGTAAATTGTATAGGTGCACTAGTTCGGCGAAGAGATGGTGATACAAGTGCAATATGGATGGTAGATAAAGGTATTTGTAATCTGAAAATATAAAAAATAGCAAGGTAACTAATGATAAAAGTGACCACAAACGGTATTGCAATGCGTTGAAGCACGGCCTAGGGTTCATACTTTCACTAGTGCAAGTTCTCTGAACAATAATAACATAATTGGATCATATAACTATCCCTCAACATGCAACAAAGAGTCACTCCAAAGTCACTAATAGTGGATAACAAACGAAGAAATTATGGTAGGGTACGAAACCACCTCAAAGTTATTCTTTCCAATCAATCCGTTGGGCTATTCCTATAAGTTTCACAAACAGCCCTAGAGTTCGTACTAGCATAACACCTTAAGACACAAATCAACCAAAAACCTAATGTCACCTAGATACTCCAATGTCACCTCAAGTATCCGTGGGTATGATTATACGATATGCATCACACAATCTCAGATTCATCTATTCAGCCAACACATAGAACCTCAAAGACTGCCCCAAAGGTTCTACCGGAGAATCACGACGAAAACGTGTGCCAACCCCTATGCATAGGTTCATGGGCGGAACCCGCAAGTTGATCACCAAAACATACATCAAGTGAATCACGTGATATCCCATTGTCACCACAGATACGCACGGCAAGACATACATCAAGTGTTCACAAATCTTTAAAGACTCAATCCGATAAGATAACTTCAAAGGGGAAACTCAATCCATTACAAGAGAGTAGAGGGGGAGAAGAAACATAAGATCCAACTATAATAGCAAAGCTCGCGATACATAAAGATCGTGCCAAATCAAGAACACGAGAGAGAGAGATCAAACACATAGCTATTGGTACATACCCTCAGCCCCGAGGGTGAACTACTCCCTCCTCGTCATGGAGAGCACCGGATGATGAAGATGGCCACGGTGAGGGTTCCCCCCTCCAGAAAGTCTTAACAGGGTCCCGATTGGTTTTTGGTGGCTATGGAGGTTTTGCGGCGGCGGAACTCCTGATCTAATCTCTGTTCTGGAAGGTTTACGATACGTAGGTATATATGGGTGCAAGGGTTACGTCGGTGGAGCTACAGGGGCCCCACGAGGCGGGGCGCCCTAGGGGCGCCCCCACCCTCGTGAGCACCTCCCGTATCTCCTAATGTAGAGTCCAAGTCTATCCGGTGGCTTTCCTTCCAAAAATAACTTCTCCAGTTGATTTCGTTCCGCTTTGACTCCGCTTGATATTCCTTTTCTTCAAATATCAAATAGGCAAAAAAAAAAAATATGGGCTGGGCCTCCGGTTAATAGGTTAGTCCCAAAAGTAATATAAAAGTGGAAAATAAAGCCCAATATTGTCCCAAACACTAGATAATATAGCATGGAGCAATCAAAAATTATAGATACGTTGGAGACGTATCACCCCCCTCACGGACGGCGCTGCCACCGGCACCTGGAGGGGGGAAACGGACGCGTCGGGTCTACACGGAGGGGATGTAGCTGTGGGTTTGGCCCGGATGTTGCTCCCAGGTGTTCCTCTGGGCTGACCTGACACAACCGGGTGGAGAGGTCCACTGGTCAAAGCCCGTCCGTGGAAAGTCAAAGGGCTAGATCTCGTGGTCAACCGCTCCAGGGTTAGGCGGGAGGGGGCCCCTGGGGGGTAGCAATGCCACCGGAGCATCGCACAGGGCCCTCATACATGCGGGGTGGTGTTGTGGCATGTCCGAAGAGGCGGCACGCGTCTCCGGGGAGTGGCCCCCCTCACGGACGGCGCCACTGCCGGCACCTCTAGAGGGGGGAAACGGACGCGTCGGGTCTACACGGAGGGGATGTAGCTGTGGGTTTTGCCCGATGTTGCTCCCAGGTGTCCCGCTGGACTGACCTGACACATCCGGGTGGAGAGGTCCACTGGTCAAAGCCCGTCCGTGGAAAGTCAAAGGGTTAGATCTCGTGGTCAACCGCTCCAGGATTAGGCGGGGACGGGGCCCCTGGGGTAGCGATGCGACCAGAGCGTCGCACCGGCCCCTCATACATGCCGGGTGGTGTTGTGGCATGTCCGAAGAGGCGACACGCCTCTCCGCGGTGTGGCCCATCTCATGGGCAACCACCCACCCACCCTCTCTCCTTCCCCGGTTCATTCATTCATTCCCATTCCCATTCCCGTAGGCAACTATCTCCCTCCGACGGACTTGGATCCGCGGCCGCCCCCACCCCCACCCCTACTGTCGACGACCCCCCTCCCCCTTCACTCAGCTGACCTACTAAGCTCCAGATCGAGCACGCGAGGCGGCGGATATGGTGCTCCCAGACCCGCGACCAGGCCACGGCCTCGGCGGACGAAGCTGCTCGAGTTTGGCGCCTCCCCTCCCCTCCCCTCTGTGTGGTTCCGGGAGAGGAGAGGGCCGAGTTGTTAAAAAAAATTAAAAATCTATATGAAATAATAATACATAAAAAAGAAAAAATATAACTATAAAAAATATTAAAAAATCTATATGAAATAATAATACATAAAAAAGAAAAAATATAACTATAAAAAATATTAAAAAATCTATATGAAATAATAATACATAAAAAACATAAAAAAACAAAAAATATCAACTATAAAAAAATTAAAAAAGAAAAAATGTACCTATGCCGATGGCAGCTGCGGCCATAGGGGACGTGTCACCATAGGCCACGTGGCATCTTCACCTATGCCGACGGCAAAACTGTCGGCATAGATGCGCCCAGGGCTTCCCAAGGCCTGCCACATGGCAGAGCTATGCCTACAGCAAAGCCGTCGGCATAGACAGCATAGATTTCCATCTACGCCGACGGCTTTGCCGTAGGCATAGCCCTGCCGTCAGGAGGCACCACGTGGCTTCCCGTGATTCGTCGGCGCTTTTAACGGCGTCGTCCATTGCCGTCAGGCGAAAAACACTGCCGACGGCTAAACTATGCTGACGGCCGAACGGTAGACGTCGGCATAGGCCCCTATGCCGATGGCAAGACTATGCTGACGGTCTGACAAGACTACGCTGACGTGATCTATGCCAACGGGGCTATGCCGACGGCTGCCGTAGGCATAGATCTATGCCGACGGGAAATGACCTGTGCCGACGGCCCTGGGCCGTCGGCATAGGCCGCGAGTCTGGTAGTGTATGATGGCCTGGTACACGTGGAACTTTCCACACGCTAACACCATCCTTGCTTTCCGCTTTTGCCAGCTAAAAGTAAGAGTAGGATAGAGATAGGAGTAGTATAGAAGAAGTCTGGCGTGGCTGCAAACTGCTGTGCTATAGGTCCATGGGCCATGGCCAGCTGGTTTGTTCTGCCTACGTGGCCGGACTTGCAGTGCACGAGCGAGACGTCCATATACAATAAACAATTCAGAATGACCAAGATTTCTCTAGAGTGCAGTGTTGTTTCCTGGTGGGTACTGTAGACACGAATCCCTCAACTTTGGACCATAGGATTGAGCGCATCAACGGCTGAAATTGCTTCTTAGGCTTAGATTTTCAAAATTTTAAAACTCGTACACTATAGAGTACTCCCTCCGTCCTAAAATTCTTGTTTTAGATTTGTCTAGATACGGATGTATCTAATACTAAAACGTGACTTGATACATCCATATTTAGACAAATCTAAGACAATAATTTTGGGACGGAGGGAGTAGTATAGAAGTATAGATATAGATATCAGGATCATTTGGGCAGCGATAATAGGTGAGGAGGCTCATTGACAAAAGGCTCAGCAGCTGGTGTTGCACGAACCCTACTCTTTGTCTTTTGCCATTTGGAAACACTGATGGAGGTGGAGCATTGTATATCTGGGTGCACGCACAGGGAAATATTTCAAAGCAGAAGTAGGTGCCGGATGGTGATAATGGACTTGATGATCATGATTTTTCTTGGGTGGTTACAAATTTAACGGATAATATGGCCAATGATGTGCTGGACAACCTTTTTGGTAGTACGAGATGGTGTATGAGGCTATAACACTGAGCATGACTCTGGTCTTCAGTACAAGCTTCGAGTGCACCATTTCCCACTAGCTTGGCAAAACCGTGTTGAGGTTGAGGCCAATCTGGGGACAATGGCAGCCGACACACACATGTTGCCAAGCCTCCATGCAGAAATGCCTATTAAGACTTGTGTACTAAACAAATTCCAGGACTTTGTTACAAATGCAACGGAGGGTAGCTAATTAACCAACCTTCCCTTGTCGAAGAATGACACACCTTAGCCAATATATGTAGTCTTGGTCTTCTATCTCCCTAACTAGTATGTTAGAAGGATTGTACTAGTAGCCAAACTAACATGAACAAAGTCGTGGCTCCAAAGAGTCGGAGCGAGAGAGCAGTGAAAGCTATAATGGGTTAAAGTAGTGCAGTCTGTTGTGAATGGGAGGCAGATGAAAGCACATCAGCTGCCGTGATGAGCTTCAACGTACACGCATCTCGACTCTGCTGATTTCCTCAGATGTAAGGTAGCCTAAATTTGAGCTGATTCGGATTTTTCCCGTGGCATTGATTCTCAGACGCTAAAATGCATATGAAACCGGAAATCCAAGAGCTTGAAAAGAAATAAACAGAACATCCTGTTTTTGCAACTACAGCATCCAGGATAACATGACTAAATACTACTACCAACCCTGTATTATCAGTACATATTTTCACCTCCCTAGTACATATTTTCATCTCCCTAGTTATTCGACTTCAAGATCGCAATGACTAAATCACCAAATTCTGTCCTCAGCCCCTTCACGGCCCTAGGTGGCGCAACCAGAGGCATATATGTCACCATGAACTCTCTCCTGTCAGCATCAGTCTCTCTCATCGACATCCTAGTAATGTTGAGCTGCTACCACACGGCTCTGGTAGTGAATGCATTGAAATGGTTCACCTAGCAGCAAGCCCCACAGGAATCTATTTGCAAAAGCCAGAGCTAGCTAAACGCTATGACCAACCATTGACTTTTAAGGTAACCAGACCTTGATCTTCTACTCTCCAAAAATGATATAGTTGTTTCAAGTGTGGGCTCATTATGACATCTTGTTTGGAGATGTCAAACAGATCCTGCAATTGTGGGTAAAGTTAGGTACTAGATTTCACCAAGGGGAATAAGGTGATTAAGAAATTCATGGTCTTGCTCTTCTTGAGAGATACATGGATCATGTCGGTGATGGCCTTCATGGCAAGTTTTAGCATGGCTTTCCTACTCTTTTTCTCCTTCCTTGTTCACATAGACCTTCCACTGATACCACCTCCTAGTCCTAGAAAACAAGGCAGCTTATCAGATTTTAATACGTTTTTCGCATAAGAACAGGCATTGACAGGTCTAGTGTTCATTGATTATTATGTGTACTCATTAGCAATGAAAAGAGTTAATACTCCATTACTCGTACAACACTTCACTGAATTCGATCGGAACAAAAATAGCAGTTCTATAATCCATTCGTCTGCAGCCCGGTAATCTTTTATTTTAAGTTTAGGCATTGCAAGCCTGTTAGTTTTGCATGTTAGGGTGAGGTACAAAACTATAAATGCTTCGCTCATGGCATATGGAGTATTCCCGCAAAAGTTCAAATTGAATGTATTGACGTGGTTCATCCTGTTTCCCTAGAAAAATACCTCAAAACAAATGGTTCATCTTGAGATCCACCAAGACAGTATGTGAAAACAGAAGATCTGATTTATGCCTTTTTCCTACATAGCCAAACAAATTAACCAACATTAGATCGTAAAGGTGTTGGATTAAAATAGAGTGAAGATATTTGATGCAAATAACAAAGAATAGTAAACAAAACAATAAATTGTATAGATTAAGCAGTGCCAAGTGAATTAGGAAAAAGGGACTATGAGAGAGAGAAAATGCCCCACTAGAGAGAGAGAGAGAGAGAGAGAGAAAGAAGGCTATGCCAGAAGATGGAGAATATAAATCACAAAGGTAGATGAGGAAATCTAACCGATTAACCTATTATGTAATTAAACAATACTAGTTAATTGCCCATGCATTGCAATAGGGGCATACATATTCTACTGGTTCAACAATAATCTTGTCTAACATGTCGCTGGCATAGCCTTCTCTCTCTCTCTCTCTAGTGGGGCATTGTCTCTCTCTCTCATTGTCCCTTTTCCCTAAATCATTCGGCACTGCTTAATCTATACAATTTATTATTTTGTTTACTATTCTTTGCTATTTGCATCAAATATCTTCACTCTATTCTAATCCAACATCTTTACGATCTATTGTTGGTTAATTTGTTTGGACACGAAAAGCTGCAGCTTTCTCCGGCTAGCATGGAACAATTACCAGAACCGCCATAGCGTTGTTCAGCCGAACCATAGTTACGCTCATGCCATGCAAACAGGCATTAACAAAATTATTCGTGAAGTCATTATATCATATAGAAAATAGTATACTACTTCTCTATTTTTATTACATGTACACACTACAGATATGAAGAACCATAAGGTTGAAATTTATCTACATAGAAAGTACGGATAACCCCCGCATCCGCATTCTTGGATCGAAGCGGCGAGCAGTTTTTCGCAGGCGAGCGGTGCTGCAAGATGCTTCACGGCGGGTGGTGGCCTCGTCGGCCGGCGACCGTGTGGCGACCCGCCTCCATCCCCCGCCCCCTTCGTTGCCCGTGGCGATGGGTGATGGCCCGACATCCTTCTCTATATCCCGCACCCGCGCTCCCCTATCTCCGTCGCTGGACTCTCATCGCCACGCCGGCAGCGGCCCCTTCCTCCACTCCCCGCTCCTCTTCGTCACGCACGACAACAGAAGGAGGGGTCCTGATGGTAGCAAGGCTTGCGACCCCTCCGTCACAATTGCTCTGGAGCCCCGACAAAGCTAGCAGCAGCAACACAGGTTCCATCGCACAGCTGCCACCAGGTTTCTCTCTCTCGATGCTTGTGTATATCGTACTAGTCACTTTGCTTCTGCTATTTAGATTAATTAGTATATTAGATATGAAGAGAAGTGTGCAGGAAGCCTCGTCAGTAAAGTGATAAAGAACAGGACTTAATTTTACATCTTATCTGGCCATCTTAGATCTTTACTTACTTGCTGGGTCATGCTTCGGCTGTGCTCTCTTGTATAAGTTTGTTCATAATAACGAAGCAGCTACTTTATATTCAGGCCTAGGAGAATGTTTTCTCACTTAAGTTCAGGTTGGATTGTTGATTAAATAGACTGTGGATTATAACAATTGTGATATTCCAATTGGTTAGGAGTGTTGTTCGACTGCTCTTCAGTTTATTAGTCCCAAATTTGGTTTCGTCAGCCGCTTCAGGAGATGGCCATGTGCGCCACAAAATTAGCTTGATCTTAAGATAGTACGAATAAGCATACTCCGAAGCTCCTAGTGTAGCAGGCTGTACTATGCAGCTATCTAATTGAATTCGGAGCTAGTGTCTTAGGTAGTTCCAACAAATTAGTGATTCAGTATAAAAGCTTATAGGTGTTCTTTTGTATTCCAGTTTGCTCTCCTTCGTACAGGGATAGATTAGCCTCCAAAATATATAGTGATAGCTCTACAAACCAAAGAAAAAAAATTGTTCGCTCAAAGTTCCACCATTGTCCTGTCCAAACTGAAATATTTAGATGACATGAATCACGATATAGGAGTTCAGTTCAGATTTAAGGTGTGGAGAAAAAAAAGTAGACTTATGACCATCACCGTGATCACTTTGCTTTGGTTTCACCTAACCTGACCTCTCTGTGTAAATATTCAGTTTGCTAGAAACTTTCTTCACTACATGAATTTTATTAAAGGCTACCAGGTCCTCTATAAATTATATTAAGGAAATGCTGAGTTAGCTCAAGCAGTCTCCACATAGAAGTCATAGATCATTGGATAAATCAGAAATTGTATGAAGCAATAACTTCAAAAAGGGAAATTCCGGTGCACTTTTATTGATCACTTGCTATGACCATATTAATGCAGCTAGTAATCGCCCCCTCTCCATCAATTTATATGGGTTTGTGTCATACTCCCATCCAATGTATCTGCTTATGTGTCTATTTACTGTTTTCACATAGCAACTTCTATTCTTGTATAATCTTTGCGCATCACTGGCGATCATTCTCAGGGTAGGTGGTGGTTGGTATTCTGCTTGCTGCAGGCTGCATCTCCTCCCACAACAACGGTCGGCAACTAGGTTCGCCATCGGAGTTCTTCATCATCGCCCCCTTTCTGTCATTTTACACGAGTATGTCGTTTACTCTCCCGTGCCAAGTATATGCTTGAATCAAGTTAGATTCAGTAAGAAAATTGGTTAGCTGAATTTGGATGGATTACGTCCCCAATTGCAGAGCTGAAACATTATGTATTTTGTTTTGGTCTCGTCCCCGAATATATTTGTTTTGAGCATAGCTATCCTAAAAGCTTAGTACGCGAACTGTCATACTTTATTTTGCCTAGTTTCTATGTGCTTGGTCAGATGTCTTACCGGTTTTGTTCATAAATTGTGTCATTTATAGTTTACCTTCAATCGACATGTAGATGTGAATTCATAGTTTTAGGATGTCTGGCCTCACGATCAACTTCGATAAGAGTGCGGTCATGGTCTTGGGATACACCCAAGACGAGCGACAGAGCATCGCGGACTGCCTCAACTGCCAGCTTGGGAGCTTCCCCACGACTTATTTGGGGATCCCATTAGCGACTCGCGGCTCACGGTGGCCGAGCTGCGCCCCACGGTGGGGAAGCTTCAGCACCGCATTGAACCTTGGCAGGGCCGCTGGCTCTTTAAGGCTACAGGGATGGCGCTCATTAACTCGTCCCTCTCCAGCATGCTCCTATTCATAATGAGCTTCTACAGCCTGCCTGAGACTCTGCACCATGAGATTGCCACGGTCCAGGGGCGCTTCTTCTGGGCTGGCGAGGGCGATAAGCAGAAGTACCACATGGTTCGGTGGTCGGAGATCTGTAAACCTCGCGATCAGGGTGGACTCGGGATCATGTCCTCCAAACGCATGAACATTGCTCTCCTCACTAGGTGGCTTTGGCGGATTGCAAACGGAGAGGGTGGCTTGTGGCTTCGCATCATCCAGCAGAAATACCTCAGCCACTAGCCTTCTGCCAGCGATCCGGTGGCTCCCAGTTCTGGCAATCCATCATACAGATCCTCCCAGTCCTCCGCATCGGGACCTCAATTGCGGTTGAATCTGGCACCCCCATGCTGTTCTTATTCGATAGATGGGCTGGGGACACCACCTTCGCCGCTCGCTTCCCTGACTTGTTCTCCATCGCGGTAGACTCACGGATTTCTGTCATGGTGGCCCTTATTGACTTAGGGCATCTCGCGTTCCGGTGACCTTTTGGACCGGCGGAGAATGATGCCTGGCAGGACCTACTTGATTGCATTGCTTTGCACGAGCCAGATCTGGAGATAGGAGAGGACCGCACCAGGTGGCGGCTAGAGCCATCTGGGCAATTCTCCTCTAAATCTCTCTACCAGGCTATAGTCCCTTCGCCAGGTCCTGAGACTCTCACCACCATCTAGGCGATCCGGCTCCCCTTAAAGATTAGGATCTTCTTATGGCAATGGATTCGCGGCCGCCTTCCGACCGGCTTGGAGGTCCTGGAACTCAACGGCCCTGGTGATGGACGGTGCCCGCTCTGCGGGCCTAAAGAGGATATGAACCATATCTTCTTCACATGCGTGTCCGCGCAGTTCCTTTGGAGCTGTTTCCGTGATTTAGTGGGTGGAAGCTGGGACCACAATAACTTCCCGCCTCTCTTCGCCAACAGGTGTTACCACCCGCATATCGCCACATTAGGTGGTTGACCGTCGGTGTGCTACCCTGGACGCTTTGTTTAAATGGTCTGGTTACCTGCAGCTTTGGCGACCGGTTAGCCGCCCCAGGGAGAGAGACGCCATCACCTCCATCATCACCCAGCGTCGCGCGATGGCTCTCCGGATGGCTCCACCGCTTTCCCCACCACCACCAGAGCCGGACTAGATTTTCTCCTCCTCGCCGCCACCACCGTTTATGTGTTGTGTGTGCTTCATTTCTGTGTTGAGTTTGTTGTGTTGTGCCCACAGCTGAACCTCGTGTAGTGTTTCGGTGTGTGTGTGTGTGTGTGTGTGTGTGTGTGTGTGTTGGACCTTGCCTGCGGTGGCGTTGTGTGTGTGTGTGTGTGTGTGTGTGTGTGTGTGTGTGTGTGTGTGTGTGTGTGTTGTTCGTATGGTACCAAGTTGACTTTGTGCTTGGTGGTTTGCTTTATTTACAAAGCGGGGCGAAAGCCTTTTTCGGTACTACCTCCGTCCGGGTTTATTAGTCCCTATTATATTTCGAAGCAAATTTTGACCATAGATTAAACTAACAAAATGTTCACGCATGTCACCAAACGTTATATTTTTTAAAACTATGTTCAAATACGAATCCAATGAGATATTTTTTCTTGACATGCATTAACATTTTGTTAGTTAAATCTTTAGTCAAAATTTGGCACAAACTACAAAGGGGACCTATAAACCAGGACGAAGGTATTAATTCATAGTTTTAGGACTATGGTGATATATTCATATTTTTTGGGCCCATATCCTTTTTAATAAGAAAAATAATATTGTTTCCATTCTCCATTGATTACATGGCATGATTGAAGGAAAAGTATTTAGTACTGTCATGTACAATGCACATATTGCCTAATAAAGCGTGATTATTGTGCATGATTGAAGAGTGTGTGTGTGGGTGGGGGGCGGGGGTACTACCATTTAAAGTTTCAATTTCTCAATAAATGGAACGCTAGATTCCACATTTCAGACTGTTGTATAAATCTATGATTCTTGTATAACTCTATTCTACCCAGAGGTTGCAGTCTTACAATATGTATGATATAGTGCAGGTATGGCTTGTTTCGTCTCTTTTTTAATATTATTATACTTTCGTAGTTTCTTAAGTCATCCCGGCCTCCCCATTCTGTTTCAACATGATCTCTTATTGGAGCGAGGCGGTAATGCAGCCTCTCGTGTTAGACGGGGTGCTCCATACCTGTTATGCCAGAACGGTGGCATCCTTCATCACAGCCACCGCCTCCTCGCCGGGCCAGCCAGTCCCATGGCAGCGCTCTCTTGCACGGAATCGGCCGGCTGATTGACGGGGTCAGTCCTCCAGGGACGATGCAAGGCGCTGGTTTCCTGTGACGTTTCGTTATGCAACACCATTTTGCCCCTGGCTTTCTCTTCCAACAGATTAAAAGTAGTCTAGAAAGCAATGAAGGCTGTTGGACACCTGTAAATCTGATTGAAGAAGTTCTGAAAAATGTGGTCCTCTGGAGACATTTTTCTGCAATTTCCCTCGATATATTCTTAAACCAGGTACTGGTAGGTATGATTGTATAAACACACTGATAAGAGTCATCTTAGTTATCTGATACAGCGGATGTTCTCTGTCAATGACTATAGTTTGGAGTGGTCAATTTACCAAACCAGTGTTAAGTATGTGTACCAAATACATGTTTCCTTCGTTGTATACTCTTCTCATCCTTTGCAGCAACTGACGTTGTTTCAGTTGTGGTTTTTTCTTTGTAAAGTGGTAATTGTATATACACCAGTATTTGTTAGTAGAGAAAAGGCCGAAACAGCATATTGTAGTGATTTTGTCAAGCAAGCATGCAATTCTTCTACTATTATCCACGCATGACCACTATTGACCACTACATCTGCACATGATTATGTGGTATGATTGCTCACATTCAGGCAAGATTTTAAGTTGTTTTATGCACCATGATTTCTTAAGTGGCATAATAAGCGGGCACGTCAAAACAATGCCATTTTTTACATTACGTAGTGAACACCGACATCAGAACAAACTCATATTTATTACATGGTGTGATTATCAGCAACTTCAAAAACATTGGTTGCTCAAAAAAACATTGGCATTCTTCCATTGCAGCTTAGTACTTTACTTTTGCGAATGGCAGCTTCCTCTTCCTTTTTAAGCCCGCTGGCTAGTGCGATGCAGAGGTAATCATACGGCTCATTTATTACGTTGGCCGGTGCTGTGGGGAGGTAATCTTACGGCTCATTAATTTGTTTATTATTACTTTAGCCGGTGCTGTGGTAGGTAATCTTACGGCTTGTGCAATAGCTACTGCATTCACCAACTGTCCATTGTCTAAGAACCCAGCTTATAAAGGCGCATTGTCCTAGCCCCCAAAGAACAAGATGGGGAGACAGAGAGGGGAGGAGCGCAATGACAATTGCAGTGAGTTGAAAATGATACACTACATTGTGAATAGGAGGCATGCGGAAATAGATCGCGAGACATCGTGTACATAGAAGTAGAACATTTTAGAGATCTAGTCGTTGCCTCGCTACCTACACAACAGCTGTTTCTTACCACCTAGCACGGAAGGCTCCCTGTTGTTGATGAGTCGATGGAGCGTTGCGCGCTCACTATCGGTGACTATTACGATGTACTTCCCTGGTGAGGGCGGGGTATTGTGCAGCTTTGCATTGGGAGCCTGTCGCCCGGCGATGGATGTTCACAAGTCGAAGGTGAGGCCCAGTCGGCTCACTCGTCGCCCCATTCCTGTAGCATACTCCAGGCCGGACAGCACCTTTTAGCCTTGGCCCACCCTTGGACTCTTTGAGCTTTTGCGATAAATCTGAGCTGAGCATTACATCCATCAATTGAGTAATGCATTTCTCAAAAAAAAAAAAAATCAATTGAGTAATGCAGGGCAAACGAAGGAGGTGTCGACCTATGATTACGAACAGTGTTGGTTAGCTGCAGTTCGTCGGAGTTGCGATTGCTAGGGGCGTGTTTGGTTGCGTGCATGAGGCTCAACCAAGCCCGCGCAGGAAGGGAATGGGCTGTTTGGTTGCCTGCTTTTACTATTGGGCCTGTTAGAATAAAACACTAATGCAAGATCATAGACGACACACCGAGGCACGATATTTGTTAACGAGGTTCACCGATATGGCTACATCCCGGGGCAATGACTATGTTGGAAATATGCCCTAGAGGCAATAATAAATTAGTTATTATTATTATATTTCCTTGTTCATGATAATCGTTTATTATCCATGCTATAATTGTATTGATAGGAAACTCAAAATACATGTGTGGATACATAGACAACACCAAGTCCCTGGTAAGCCTCTAGATGACTAGCTCGTTAATCAATAGATGGTTACAGTTTCCTGACCATGGACATTTGATGTCATTGATAACTGGATCACATCATTAGGAGAATGATGTGATGGACAAGACCCAATCCTAAGCCTAGCACAAAGATCGTAGTTCGTATGCTAAAGCATTTCTAATGTCAAGTATCTTTTCCTTAGACCATGAGATTGTGCAACTCCCGGATACCGTAGGAATGCTTTGGGTGTACCAAACGTCACAACGTAACTGGGTGGCTATAAAGGTGCATTACAGGTATCTCCGAAAGTGTCTATTGGGTTGGCACGAATCGAGACTGGGATTTGTCACTCCGGTTAACGGAGAGGTATCTCTGGGCCCACTCGGTAGGACATCATCATAATGTGCACAATGTGACCAAGGGGTTGATCACGGGATGATGTGTTACGGAACGAGTAAAGAGACTTGCCGGTAACGAGATTGAACAAGGTATCGGTATACCGACGATCGAATCTCGGGCAAGTATAATACCGCTAGACAAAGGGAATTGTATACGGATCGATTGAGTCATTGACATCGTGGTTCATCCGATGAGATCATCGTGGAATATGTGGAGCCAACATGGGTATCCAGATCCGCTGTTGGTTATTGACCGGAGAACGCCTCGGTCATGTCTCGATGATTCCCGAACCCGTAGGGTCTACACACTTAAGGTTCTGATGACGCTTAGGGTTATAAAGGAAGTTTGTATGTGGTTACCGAATGTTGTTCGAGTCCCGAATGAGATCCCGGACGTCACGAGGAGTTCCGGAATGGTCCGGAGGTAAAGATTTATATATGGAAGTCCTTTTTGGTCACCGGAAAGTTTCATGGTTTATCGGTAACGCATCGGGACCACCGGAGGGTCCTGGGTCCACCAAGTGGGGCCACCAACCCCAGAAGGTTGCGTGGGCCAAGTGTGGGAGGAACCAGCCCCAAGGGGCTGGTGCGCCCCACAAGAGGCCCAAGCGCAAGGGTGAGTGGGAGGGGGCAAACCCTAGGGCAGATGGGCCCTAAGGCCCATCTAGTGGGCGCCTCCCTTCCCTCCCCTCTGGCCGCCTCCCCTTTTCCCATCTAGGGCTGCCGCCTCTAGGGGTGGGAACCCCAGAGGGGCGCCCTCCTCCCTTCCCTATATATATGAGGCCTAGGGGCTGCCCATAACACATGAGTTCTCTCCCTCTTGGTGCAGCCCCGCCTCCTCCTCCTCCTCTCCCTTGGTGCTTGGCGAAGCCTCGGGATTGCCACGCCTCCATCACCACCACGCCGTTGTGCTGCTGCTGGATGGAGTCTTCCTCAACCTCTCCCTCTCTCCTTGCTGGATCAAGGCGTGAGACGCCACCGGCTGTACGTGTGTTGAACGCGAGGTGCCGTCCGCTCGCACTAGGATCTCCGGTGATTTGAATACGACGAGTACGACTCCATCAACCCTGCTTCACTTGAACGCTTCCGCTTAGCGATCTACAAGGGTATGTAGATGCACTCTCCTTCCCTCGCTGCTAGTTTCTCCATAGATAGATCTTGGTGACACGAGGGAAAATTTTGAATTTCTGCTTCGCTCCCCAACAAAGGCATCATGAGCTAGGTCAATTGCGTAGATTCTTTGCACGAGTAGAACACAAAGTAGTTGTGGGCGTTGATGTTGTTCAATATGCTTACCGTTACTAGTCCAATCTTGTTTTCGACGGTATTGTGGGATGAAGCGGCCCGGACCGACCTTACACGCATTTTTCGTGAGACAGGTTCCACCGATCGACATGCACTTGGTGCATAAGGTGGCTAGCGGTGCCGCTCTCCCACTTTAGTCGGAACGGATTCGATGAAAAGAGTCCTTATGAAGGGTAAATAGCAATTGGCATATCACGTTGTGGTTTTTATGTAGGTAAGAAACGTTTTGCTAGAAACCCATAGCAGCCATCAGAAACATGCAACAACAATTAGAGGACGCCTAACTTGTTTTTGCAGGGTTTGCTATGTGATGTGATATGGCCAAGAAGAATGTGATGAATGATATGTGATGTATGAGATTGATCATGTTCTTGTAATAGGAATCACGACTTGCATGTCGATGAGTATGACAACCGGCAGGAGCCATAGGAGTTGTCTTTATTTATTGTATGACCTGCGTGTCATTAAACAACACCATGTAATTACTTTACTTTATTGCTAACCGGTAGCCATAGCAGTAGAAGTAATAGTTGGCGAGACAACTTCATGAAGACACGATGATGGAGATCATGGTGTCATGCCGGTAACGATGATGATCATGGAGCCCCGAAGATGGAGATCAATGGAGCTATATGATATTGGCCATATCATGTCACTACTATATAATTGCATGTGATGTTTATTATGTTTATGCATCTTGTTTACTTAGAACGACGGTAGTAAATAAGATGATCCCTTACAACAATTTCAAGAAGTGTTCTCCCTAACTGTGCACCGCTGCGAAGTTCGTCGCTTCTAAGCACCACGTGATGATCGGGTGTGATGGATTCTTACGCTCACATACAACGGGTGTTGACGAGCCTAGCATGTACAGACATGGCCTCGTAACACATGCAATACACTTAGGGTTAACTTGACGAGCCTAGCATGTACAGACATGGCCTCGGAACACAGAGACCGAAAGGTCGAGCATGAGTCGTATAGTAGATACGATCAACATGAGGATGTTCACCGATGATGACTAGTCCGTCTCACGTGATGATAGGACACGGCCTAGTTGACTCGGATCATGTAATCACTTAGATGACCAGAGGGATGTGTATCTGAGTGGGAGTTCATAAGATGAACTTAATTATCCTGAACATAGTCAAAAGACCTTTTGCAAATTATGTCGTAAGCTCGCGCTTTAGTTCCACTGTTTAGATATGTTCCTAGAGAAAATATAGTTGAAAGTTGACAGTAGCGATCGGACAGAAGAAAGCTTATGTCCTTAATGCACCGCTTAGTGTGCTGAACCCCAATCGTCGTCTGTGGATGTTGCGAACATCGGACATACACGTTTTGATAACTACGTGATAGTTCAGTTAAACGGTTTAGAGTTGAGGCACCAAAGACGTTTTCAAACGTCATGAGCATATAAGATGTTTCGAGGGCTGAAATTGGGATTTCAGGCTCGTGCCCACGTCAAGAGGTATAAGACCTCCGACGATTTTCTTAGCCTGCAAACTAAGGGAGAAAAGCTCAATCGTTGAGCTTGTGCTTAGATTGTCTGAGTGCAACAATCACTTGAATCGAGTGGGAGTTGATCTTCCAGATGAGATAGTGATGTTTCTCCAAAGACATTGCCACCAAGCTGATAGAGCTTCGTGATGAACTATAACATATCAGGGATAGATATGATGATCCTTGAGCTATTCGCAATGTTCGACACCGCGAATGTAGAAATCAAGAAGGAGCATCAATTGTTGATGGTTAATGAAACCACTAGTTTTAAGAAGGGCAAGGGCAAGAAGGGATACTTCATGAAACGGCAAATCAGCTGCTGCTCTAGTGAAGAAACCCAAGGTTGAACCCAAACCCGAGACTAAGTGCTTCTGTAATAAGGGGAACAGCCACTGGAGCAGAATTACCCTAGATACTTGGCAGATGAGAAGGCTGGCAAGGTCGATAGAAGTATATTGGATATACATTATGTTAATGTGTACTTTACTAGTACTCCTAGTAGCACCAGGGAATTAGATACCGGTTCGGTTGCTAAAGTGTTAGTAACTCGAAATAAAAGCTACGGAATAAACGGAGACTAGCTAAAGGTGAGCTGACGATATGTGTTGGAAGTGTTTCCAAGGTTGATGTGATCAAGCATCGCACGCTCCCTCTACCATCAAGATTAGTATTAAACCTGAATAATTGTCATTTGGTGATTGCGTTGAGCATAGACATGATTGGACTATGTCTATCACAATACGGTTATTCATGTAAGGAGAATAATGGTTACTCTATTTATTTGAATAATACCTTCAATGGTCTTGCACCTAAAGGAATGTTTTATTGAATCTCGATCGTAGTGATACACATTTTCATGCCAAAAGATATAAGATAGTAATGATAGTACCACCTGCTTGTGGCACTGCCATGTAAGTCATATTGGTATAAAACGCATGAAGAAGCTCCATGTTGATGGATCTTTGGACTCACTCATTTTTGAAAGGTTTGAGACATGTGAACCATGTCTATTGGTGTATACGCATGAAGAAACTCCATGTAGATGGATCGTTTGGACTCACTTGATTTTGAATCACTTGAGATATGCAAATTATACCACATGGGCAAGATGACTAAAAGCCTCGTTTTTCAGTAAAATGGAACAAGATAGCAACTTGTTGGAAGTAACACATTTTGATGTGTGCAGTCCAATGAGTGCTGAGGCATGCAGTGAATATCGTTATGTTCTTACTTCACAGAAGATTTGAGTAGATGTTGACTATATTTACTTGATGAAACACAAGTCTGAATTATTGAAAGGTTCAAGTAATTTCAGAGTGAAGTTGAAGATCTTCGTGACAAAAGGATAAAATGTCTGCGATGTGATCATAGAGATGAATATCTGAGTTGCGAGTTTGGTACACAATTAAGACATTGTGGAAATTGTTTCATAATTAATACCGCCTGGAACACCATAGTGTGATGGTGTGTCCGAACATCATAGTTGCACCCTATTAGATATGGTGCGTACCAGGATGTCTCTTATCGAATTACCACTATCGTTCATGGGTTAGGCATTAGAGACAACCACATTCACTTTAAATAGGGCACCATGTAATTCCGTTGAGATGACACCGTATGAACTATGGTTTAGAGAAACCTAAACTGTCATTTCTTAAAGGTTTGGGGCTATGACGCTTATATGAAAAAGTTTCAGGTTGATAAGCTCGAACCCAAAGCGGATAAAATGCATCTTCATAGGACACCCAAAACAGTTGGGTATGCCTCCTAATTCAGATCCGAAAGCAATAGGGATTGTTTCTTGAATCGGGTCCTTTATCGAGGAAAAGTTCGTCTCGAAAAGTTGAGTGGGAGGATGGTGGAGACTTGATGAGGTTATTGAACCGTCACTTCGACTAGTGTGTAGCAGGGCACAGGGAAGTTGTTCCGTGGCACCTACACCAATTGAAGTAGAAGCTTATGATAGTGATCATGAAGTTTCCGATCAAGTCACTACCGTACATCGTAGGTTGACAAGGATGCGTACTACTTTAGAGTGGTACAGTAATCCTGTCTTGAAGGTCATGTTGCTAGGCAACAATGAACCTACAAGCTATGGAGAAGCGATGGTGGGCCCAAATTCCGACAAATGGTTAGAAGCCATGAAAACCGAGATAGGATCCATGTATCAGAGCAAAGCATGGACTTTGGTGGACTTGCCCGATGATCGGCAAGCCATTGAGATAAATGGATCTTTAAGAAGAAGACGGACATGGATGGTAATGTCACTGTCTATGAAGCTCGACTTGTGGCGAAGAGTTTTTCACAAGTTCAAGGAGTTGACCACGATGAGATTTTCTCATCCGTAGCGATGCTTAAAATCCGTCGGAATCATGTTAGCACAAACTGCATTTATGAAATCTGGCAGATGGATGTCAAAACGAGTTTCCTTACCAGTTTTCGTAAGGAAAGGTTGTATGTGATACAATCAGAAAAGTTTTGTCAATCCTAAGAATGCTAAAAGGTATGCTGGCTCCAGCGATCCTTCTAAGGACTGGAGTAAGCATCTCGGAGTTGGAATGTGCACTTTGATAAGATAATCAAAGATTTTAGGTTTATACAAAGTTTATGAGAAACTTGTATTTCCAAAGAAGTGAGTGGGAGCACTATGGAATTTCTGATAAAAATATGTTGTTGACATATTGATGATCAGAAATGATGTAGAATTTCTAGAAAGCATATAGGGATGTTTGAAAAGTGTTTTTCAATGGAAAACCTGGATTAAGCTACTTGAACATTGAGCATCAAGATCTATAAGGATAGATCAAAAATGCTTAATGGTACTTTCAAATGAGCACATACCTTGACATAATCTTGAAAGTGTTCGAGATGGATCAGTCAAAGAAGGAGTTCTTGCCTGAGTTGTAAGGTATGGAGTTAAGAGTTAAAAGCTCGACCACGGCAGAAAAGAGAGAAAGGACGAAGGTCGCCCCTATGCTTCAGACATAGGCTCTATAGTATGCTATGCTGTGTACCGCACCGAAGTGTGCCTTGCCATGAGTCACTCAAGGGTACAAGAATGATCCAGAATGGATCATTGGACAGCGGTCAAAATTGTCCTTGGAGTAAATAAGGACATGTTTCTCGATTATGGAGGTGATAAAGAGTTCGGCGTAAAGGGTTACGCCGATGCAAGCTTTAACACCTATCCGAGTGACTCGAGTAGCAAACCGGATACGTATAGTGGAGCAACCATTTGGAATAGATCCAAGTGGAGCGTGGAAGCAGCATTTACAATATGACATAGAGAATTGCAAAGCACACACGGATCTGAAAGGTTCAGACCCGCTGACTAAAACCCGCTGACTAAAACCTCTCACAAGCAAAACATGATCAAACCTCGAACTCATTGAGTCTAAATCACATGATGATGTGAACTAGTTTACGACACTAGTAAACTCTTTGGGTGTTGGTCACATGGCGATGTGACCTATCGTGTTAATCACATGACGATGTGAACTAGATTATTGACTCTAGTGCAAGTGGGAGACTGTTGGAAATATGCCCTAGAGGCAATAATAAATTAGTTATTATTATTATATTTCCTTGTTCATAATAATCGCTTATTATCCATGCTATAATTGTATTGATAGGAAACTCAAATACATGTGTGGATACATAGACAACACCAAGTCCCTAGTAAGCCTCTAGATGACTAGCTCGTTAATCAATAGATGGTTACAGTTTCTGACCATGGACATTTGATGTCATTGATAACGGGATTACATCATTAGGAGAATGATGTGATGGACAAGACCCAATCCTAAGCCTAGCACAAAGATCGTAGTTCGTATGCTAAAGCTTTTCTAATGTCAAGTATCTTTTCCTTAGACCATGAGATTGTGCAACTCCGGATACCGTAGGAATGCTTTGGGTGTACCAAACGTCACAACGTGAATCGGGTGGCTATAAAGGTGCATTACAGGTATCTCCGAAAGTGTCTATTGGGTTGGCACGAATCGAGACTGGGATTTGTCACTCCGGTTAACGGAGAGGTATCTCTAGGCCCACTCGGTAGGACATCATCATAATGTGCACAATGTGACCAAGGGGTTGATCACGGGATGATGTGTTACGGAACGAGTAAAGAGACTTGCCGTAACGAGATTGAACAAGGTATCGGTATACCGACGATCGAATCTCGGCAAGTATAATACCGCTAGACAAAGGGAATTGTATACGGATCGATTGAGTCCTTGACATCGTGGTTCATCCGATGAGATCATCGTGGAATATGTGGAGCCAACATGGGTATCCAGATCCCGCTGTTGGTTATTGACCGGAGAACGCCTCGGTCATGTCGCAGATGATTCCCGAACCCGTAGGGTCTACACACTTAAGGTTCGATGACGCTAGGGTTATAAAGGAAGTTTGTATGTGGTTACCGAATGTTGTTCGGAGTCCCGGATGAGATCCCGGACGTCACGAGGAGTTCCGGAATGGTCCGGAGGTAAAGATTTATATATGGCAAGTCCTGTTTTGGTCACCGGAAAAGTTTCGGGGTTTATCGGTAGCGTACTAGGACCACCGGGAGGGTCCCGGGGGTCCACCAAGTGGGGCCACCAACCCCAGAAGGTTGCGTGGGCCAAGTGTGGGAGGGAACCAGCCCCAAGGGGGCTGGTGCGCCCCCCACAAGAGGCCCAAGGCGCAAGGGAGAGTGGGAGGGGGCAAACCCTAGGGCAGATGGGCCCTAAGGCCCATCTAGTGGGCGCCTCCCTCTCCCTCCCCTCTTGGCCGCCTCCCCCTTTTCCCATCTAGGGCTGCCGCCCCTTTAGGGGTGGGAACCCTAGAGGGGGCGCACCCTCCTCCCCTTCCCCTATATATATGAGGCCTAGGGGCTGCCCATAACACATGAGTTCTCTCCTCTTGGTGCAGCCCTGCCTCTCCTCCTCCTCCTCTCCTTGGTGCTTGGCGAAGCCTCGGGATTGCCACGCCTCCACCACCACCACGCCTGTGCTGCTGCTGGATGGAGTCTTCTCAACCTCTCCTCTCTCCTTGCTGGATCAAGGCGTGGGAGACGCCATCGGGCTGTACGCTTGTTGAACGCGGAGGTGCCGTCTGCTCGCACTAGGATCTCCGTGATTTGAATCACGAAGAGTACGACTCCATCAACCCTGCTTCACTTGAACGCTTCCGCTTAGCGATCTACAAGGGTATGTAGATGCACTCTCCTTCCCCTCGTTGCTAGTTTCTCCATAGATTGATCTTGGTGACACGTAGGAAAATTTTGAATTTCTGCTACGTTCCCCAACAGGGCACTCCTCCCCAAGATACCGCAACACCGGCCGCCCGGGCGCCGGCACAAACCGTCGGCTCCCCGGCGTACTTGTTGCTATCAAGTCGTCATGGGTTACAACGTGTGGTGCCCCTCCATATATAAGAGGCCTAGGATACAAGTGTCCGACTCATACACAACTCGTACCTAACCACACCAATTACAACTCCAAGTCCATGTAACCCCTTGCGTACATAATATTCGACACAAATATAACAAACTCCACCTTGGCGAATATTCTCCACCACTTAAAAGTTGTCCATGCTCGAACGTCCATGTACTCCGGACTTGGGTTGTCTCCTTTGTAGCTTACTGAGAGCTACCCGACGGGCCAGACACGCTGCCACCGTGGGACTCCGCTGCTACTCCTGCAGCTCCACTCTCCATGGCTCCACCTGCAATAGTGCTCCCTTGCAACTTGTAAAGATGCGAAGCCGTCCTCTCTCCTATCATCACGGTCACCCCATCTTTCATGATTTTCATGGTCTTCGTATCCCGATCACAACGGAATTCCATACCACCATCATGAAGAACACCAAGCGAAATTAGATTCCTACTTAGCCCTGGCACATGCCTGACTCCCCGAAGCATCCGCCCAACTCCATCAAACATCTTGATTTTGATGTCACCTACTCCAGCAACACGATAACCTGTGTCATCGCCCACATAGGCTAACCAATCTCACCGGACTTGTACGAAGAGAACAACTCCTTGTTGGGTGTCGCATGAAAAGAGCAAGCTGAATCCAACATCCACGCTTCATCTTTTGTTGACCGCATGTTTGATACTACGAGAACATCACTATCACTGTCCGAGACATCACCATGAGTAGCCGCATTAGCACTTGCCCCACTCTTCAGTTCTGGGCATTCCCTCTTTATATGTCCCCAGTCTTTGCACCTGTAGCACAGCACTTTTTTCTTCTTTTTCTTCTCCGCCTCTTGTCCCTTCCTGAGCTGATAACCTTTAACTGCCAACCACAAACCTTGAGTACTCTCCCTTTCTGCAGCATTCTTTTGCTTCATCAACTCATGTCCAAGTAACGCTGCAGTGAATTCCTCATTATTGATTGTTGTCTTTCCATGTGTCAATGTAATGACCAAATGCTCATTGGACGGTGGCAATGAAACAAGAAGAAGTAGTGCCTTATCCTCATCATCAATCTTCAGATCGAGGCGCGCTACATCCGTGACCAATTGATTAAAGGCGTTCACATGCTCCACAAGATCTGACGCCTCCTGCATCTTCAGCCCATAGAACTTTTGCTTCAAATACAGCTTATTGGTCGCTGACTTGGACATATAACGATTTGCCAACTTGTCCCAAATTTCCTTAGGAGAATCTTACGTCCATGACATGATACATGACCTGATCCGTAAGACAAAGCCGTATGGTAGCATCCGCCTGCACTTGCATATCCTCCCACTCAACGTTGTCAACCTTGGCCGGCTTCGTCTCCTGCAAACCCTTCAAGATTCCCAGCTGCGCCAGAATATCCTTCACTCTTGTCTGCCATAGACCAAAGTTACCCGTGCCATCGAATTTCTCCAAATCAAACTTGGTGAACCTCAGCGTCATGCCGAGCCGCGATCTAACCGACATGTTGCCGCCGGTCTTACCGCCCTTGTTTTCTTCTGCGACTTCCTCACGAAAAAGATCACTGACCCCGTATTCCTCGTCTGAAGCCACGCCGCAATCCGCGATCTAACCATGAAATCTGACCCGCACTGTCTTTGTCCGCCCTTCAGAAAATTCGATCAAGCTCAACTTGCAGATTAACAAGTTACCTGCCGAACCTGCTCCACCTTTTTCCCAACTTGCAAACGATTTTTCTGTGCCTTTTACGCCTCGTTGCCCCAGCCTTTTATTACTGCTGGATATAGCCGGCCATGTATTTTCCTCTCTGACACGGAAATAGAGTCTCAGTCCACCACGGTTTGCATGAAAAAACTGACCCAACATGCACGCCCAAGAAATCTCCAGGACCTATACCACGCATGCAAACAGTGCACCTACCATACATAGGCACAATACCATCACGGTTCCGTACTCCCCCACAAGCACGCACATAATTTCCTTTCAAAATCCAAACCGACATGCATGTTTGCCTGCTAATCTACCGGACCGGCGTAGTGGCTGTTGAAGATATTGCGGAGGTGACAGATTCGACTCGCGATCAGATCGGCGGCCAGACGTGGTGGACGGCCGGATAGATCGGAGTGTGAGAGCATCGTGATGATGCGCTCGGTGTTGTACAAGGGCGACGGCGCGACACTGCAGACGGATTGTGTCGGCTACGTGGATGGCCAGGTACAGCACGGCTTGTGCACGGACGATGCGCGAGGTGGCGACTGTTAGGCAGGGTTGCCGTGCGGCAGAGTAAGTGTGACAGGGTTGTTCAGTTTGGTGGCGAGAACCAAGATCCGAGACAAGGCGAAGTTCTCCTCGGCAAACTGAACAGCCCTGTCACACGTACTCTGCCACACATCAATCCTGCCTAACAGTCGCCACCTCGCGCATCGTCCGTGCACGAGCCGTGTCGTACCTGGCCATCCACGTCGCCGACACAATCCGCCCGCAGTGTGGCACCGTCGTCCTTGTACAACACCGAGCGCATCATCTCGATGCTCTCACACTCCAATCTATCCGGCCGTCCCCCACGTCTAGTTGCCGGTCTGATCGCGAGCCGAATCCGTCACCTCCGCAACATCTTCAACAACCACTACGCCGGTCCGATCGCCACGTCTAGCCGATCCTTACCGACCGCAGCCCATCGAACGGTCCAGGCTGCCTGAAGTGTCCGATAACACCGACCACATCCGCGACCGCCGCCATGCTCCACCTTGCACCAATCGGACGTTCCATGGCACCCGTTGAGCATGACCCTCGTACCTCCGGATGATCTTCCGCATAGCCTGTTGGGGAACGTAGTAATTTCAAAAATTTCCTACGCACACGCAAGATCATGGTGATGGCATAGCAACGAGAGGGGAGAGTATTGTCCACGTACCCTCGTAGACCGTAAGCGGAAGCATTATGACAACGCGGTTGATGTAGTCGTACGTCTTCACGATCCGACCGATCCAAGTACCGAACGTACGGCACCTCCGAGTTCAGCACACGTTCAGCTCGATAACGATCCCCGGACTCCGATCCAGCAAAGTGTCGGGGATGAGTTCTGTCAGCATGACGGCGTGGTGACGATGATGATGTTCTACCGACGCAGGGCTTCGCCTAAACTCCGCGACGATATGATCGAGGTGGAATATGGTGGAGGGGGGCACCGCACACGGCTAAGGAACGATCCGTAGATCAACTTGTGTGTCCATGGGGTGCCCCTTGCCTCAGTATATAAAGGATGGAGGAGGAGGAGGCCGGCCAAGGCAATAGGTGCGGCCAGGATGTGGAGTCCTACTAGGACTCCAAGTCCTAGTAGGAGTCCACCAAGAGGGGAGGAAGGGAGAAGGAAGTGGAGGAGAAGGAAAGGTGGCCGGCCCCCTTTTCCCTAGTCCAATTCGGACTAGAGGGAGGGGCGAGCAGCCCTTGGCCCTTTCTCCTCTTCCCACTAAAGCGCATCAAGGCCCATTGCTTCTCCCGTAACTACCCGGCACTCAAAAATACCCAATCACTGAACCTTTCCGAACTCCGAATATAGTCGTCCAATATATCGATCTTTACGTCTCGACCATTTCGAGACTCCTCGTCATGTCCCCGATCTCATCCGGGACTCCGAACTCCTTCGGTACATCAAAACTCATAAACTCATAATATAACTGTCATCGAAACCTTCAGCGTGCGGATCCTACGGGTTCGAGAACTATGTAGACATGACCTAGAACTATTCTTGGTCAATAACCAATAGCGGAACCTGGATGCTCATATTGGCTCCTACATATTCTACGAAGATCTTTATCGGTCAAACCGCATAACGACATACGTTGTTCCCTTTGTCATCGGTATATTACTTGCCCGAGATTCGATCGTCGGTATTCAATACCTAGTTCAATCTCGCATCGGCAAGTCTCTTTACTCGCTCCGTAATACATCATCTCGCAACTAACTTATTAGTTGTAATGCTTGCAAGGCTTATGTGATGTGTATTACCGAGAGGGCCGAGAGATACCTCTCCGACAATCGGAGTGACAAAACCTAATCTCAAATACGCCAACCCAACATGTACCTTTGGAGACACCTGTAGTACTCCTTTATAATCACCCAGTTACGCCAGTGACGCTTGGTAGCACCAAAAGTGTTCCTCCGATAAACGGAGTTGCATAATCTCATAGTTACAGGAACATGTATAAGTCATGAAGAAAGCAATAGCAATATACTAAACGATCAAGTGCTAGGCTAACAGAATGTGTCATGTCAATCACATCATTCTCCTAATAATGTGATCCCATTAATCAAATAACAACACATGTCTATGGTTAGGAAACATAACCATCTTTGATTAATGAGCTAGTCAGGTAGAGGCATACTAGTGACTATATGTTTGTCTATGTATTCACACATGTATCATGTTTCCGGTTAATACAATTCTAGCATGAATAATAAACATTTATCATGAAATAAGGAAATAAATAATAACTTTATTATTGCCTCTAGGGCATATTTCCTTCAGTCTCCCACTTGCACTAGAGTCAATAATCTAGTTCACATCATCATGTGATTCAACACTAATATTCACATCTGTATGTGATTAACACCCATAGTTCACATTGTCATGTGACCAACACCCGAAGGGTTTACTAGAGTCAATAATCTACTTCACATCGCTATGTGATTAACACCCAAAGAGTACTAAGGTATGATCATGTTTTGCTCGTGAGAGAAGCTTAGTCAACGGGTCTGTCACATTCAGAGTCGTATGTATTTTGCAAATATTCTATATCTACAACGCTCTGCACGGAGCTACTCTAGCTAATTGCTCCCACTTTTAATATGTATCCAGATTGAGACTTAGAGTCATCTGGATCAGTGTAAAAAGCTTGCATCGATGAAACTCTTTACGACGGGCTCTTTTATCACCTCCATAATCGAGAAATATTTCCTTAGTCCTCACTAAGGATGTTCTTGACCAATGTCCAGTGATCTACTCCTAGATCACTATTGTACTCCCTTGCCAAATTCAGAGCAAGGTATACAATAGGTCTGGTACATAGCATAGCATACTTTATAGAACCTATGACTGAGGCATAGGGAATGACTTTCATTCTCTTTTCTATTTTCTGCTGTGGTCGGGCATTGAGTCTAACTCAATTTCACACCTTGTAATACAGGTAAGAATCCTTTCTTTTCCTGATCCATTTGAACTTTTTCAAAACTTTATCAAGGTATGTGCTTTGTGAAAGTCCAATCAAGCATCTTGATCTTTCTCTATAGATCTTGATGCCCAATATGTAAGCAGCTTCACCGAGGTCTTTCATTGAAAAACTTTTATTCAAGTATCCTTTTATGCTATCCAGAAATTCTATATCATTTCCAATCAATAATATGTCCTCCACATATAATATCAGAAATGCTACAGAGCTCCCACTCACTTTCTTGTAAATACAGGCTTCTCCAAAAGTCTGTATAAAACCATATGCTTTGATCACACTATCAAAGCGTTTATTCCAACTCCGAGAGGCTTGCACCAGACCATAAATTGATCGCTGGAGCTTGCACACTTTGTTAGCTCCTTTTGGATCAACAAAACCTTCTGGTTGCATCATATACAACTCTTCTTCTAGAAATCCATTCAAGAATGCAGTTTTGACATCCATTTGCCAAATTTCATAATCATAAAATGCAGCAATTGCTAACATGATTCGGACAGACTTAAGCATCGCTACGGGTGAGAAAGTCTCATTGTAGTCAACCCCTTGAACTTGTCGAAAACCTTTCGCAACAAGTCGAGCTTTATAGACAGTTACATTACCATCAGCGTCAGTCTTCTTCTTAAAGATCCATTTATTCTCAATGGCTTGCCGATCATCGGGCAAGTCAACCAAAGTCCATACTTTGTTCTCATACATGGATCCCATCTCAGATTTCATGGCTTCTAGCCATTTTGCGGAATCTGGGCTCATCATCGCTTCCTCATAGTTTGTAGGTTCATCATGGTCTAGTAACATGACTTCTAGAATAGGATTACCGTACCACATTGGTGCGGATCTTATTTTGAAAGACCTACGAGGTTCGGTAGTAACTTGATCTGAAGCTTCATGATCATCATCATTAGCTTCCTCACTGATTGGTGTATGAATTACAGGAACTGATTTCTGTGATGAACTATTTTTCAATTCGGGAGAAGGTACAATTACCTTATCAAGCTCTACTTTCCTCCCACTCACTTCTTTCGAGAGAAACTTCTTCTCTAGAAAGGATCCATCTTAGCAACAAATATCTTGCTTTCGGATCTGTGATAGAAGGTGTACCCAATAGTTTCCATTGGGTATTCTATGAAGACGCACTTCTCCGATTTGGGTTCAAGCTTATCAGGTTGAAACTTTTTCACATAAGCATCGCAATCCCAAACTTTAAGAAACGACAACTTAGGTTTACGGCTAAACCATAGTTCATACGGTGTCATCTCAACGGATTTAGATGGTGCCCTATTAAACGTGAATGCAACTGTCTCTAATGCATAACCCCAAAATGATAGTGGTAAATCGGTAAGATACATTATAAATCGCACCATATCAAAATAAACTACGGTTATGACGTTCGGACACACCATAACGTTGTGGTGTTCCAGGTGGCGTGAGCTGTGAAACTATTCCACATTGTTTTAATTGAAGACCAAACTCGTAACTCAAATATTCATCTCCACGATCAGATCGCAGAAACTTTATTTTCTTGTTGCGACGATTTTCCACTTCACTCTGAAATTCTTTGAACTTTTCAACTATTTCAGACTTATGTTTCATCAAGAAGATATACGCATATCTGCTCAAATCATCTGTGAAGGTCAGAAAATAATGATACTTGTCGCGAGCCTTAATATTCATCGGACCACATACATCAGTATGTATGATTTCCAACAAATCTGTTGCTCGCTTCATTGTTCCGGAGAACGGAGTCTTAGTCATCTTGCCCATGAGGCATGGTTCGCAAGCATCAAGTGATTCATAATCAAGTGATTCCAAAAGTCCATTAGCATGGAGTTTCTTCATGCGCTTTACACCAATATGACCCAAACAACAGTGCCACAAATAAGTTGCACTATCATTATTAACTTTGCATCTTTTGGCATCAATATTATGAATATGTGTATCACTACGATCGAGATCCAACAAACTATTTTCATTGGGTGTACAACCATCGAAGGTTTTATTCATGTAAACAGAATAACAATTATTCTTTAACTTTAAATGAATAACCGTTTTGCAATAAACATGATCAAATCATATTCATGCTCAACGCAAACGCTAAATAACATTTATTTGGCTTTTAACATTAATCTCGAAAATATAGGGAGTGTGTGATGATGATCATATCAATCTTGGAACTATTTCCAACACTCATCGTCACTTCCCCTCAACTAGTCTCTGTTTATTATGTAACTCCTGTTTCGAGTTACTAATCTTAGCAACCGAACAAGTATCAAATACTCAGGGGCTACTATAAACACTAGTAAGGCACACATCAAACATCTGTATATAAAATATACCCTTGTTCACTTTGCCACCCTTCTTATCTACCAAATATTCAGGTCATTTCTGCTCCCAGTGATCATTTTCTTTGAAGTAGAAGCACTCAGTTTTAGGCTTTGGTCCAGCTTTGGGCTTCTTCGCGGGAGCGACAACTTGCTTGCCATTCTACTTGAAGTTTCCCTTTCTTTCCCTTTTCTTGAAACTAGTGGTCTTGTCAATCATCAACACTTGATGCTCTTTCTTGATTTCTACCTTCGTCGATTTCAACATCACGAAGAGCTCGGGAATCGTTTTCGTCATCCCTTGCAAACTATAGTTCATCACGAAGTTCTTTTAACTTAGTGATGGTGACTAGAGAATTCTGTCAATCACTATCTTATCTGGAAGATTAACTCCCACTTTATTCAAGCGATTGAAGTACCCAGACAATCTAAGCACATGCTCACTAGTTGAGCGATTCTCCTCCATCTTTTAGCTATAGAACTTGTTGGAGACTTCATATCTCTCAACTCGGATATTTGCTTGAAATATTAACTTCAACTCCTGGAACATCTCATATGGTCCATGACGTTCAAAACGTCTTTGAAGTCCCGATTCTAAGCCGTTAAGTATGGTGCACTAAACTATCAAGTAGTCATCATATTGAGCTAGCCAAACGCTCATAACGTCTGCATTTGCTCCTGCAATAGGTCTGTCACCTAGCGGTGCATTAAGGACATAATTCTTCTGTGCAGCAATGAGGATAAACCTCAGATCACGGATCCAATCCGAATCATTGCTACTAACATCTTTCAACACAGTTTTCTCTAGGAACATATTAAAATAGACATATGAAAGCAACAAACATAGGGAAGCAACAACGCGAGCTATTGATCTACAACATAATTTGCAAAATACTATCATGACTAAGTTCATGATAAATTAAAGTTCAATTAATCATATTACTTAAGAACTCCCACTTAGATAGACATCTCTCTAGTCATCTAAGTGATTACGTGATCCAAATGAACTAAACCATGTCCGATCATCACGTGAGATGGAGTAGTTTCAATGGTGAACATCACTATGTTGATCATATCTACTATATGATTCACGCTCGACCTTTCGGTCTCCGTGTTCCGAGGCCATATCTGTATATGCTAGGCTCGCCAAGTTTAACCTGAGTATTCCGCGTGTGCAACTGTTTTCCACCCGTTGTATTTGAACGTAGAGCCTATCACACCCGATCATCACGTGGTGCATATTCAGGGAGAACACTTCTTGATATTTAGTGAGAGATCATCTTATAATGCTACCGTCAATCAAAGCAAGATAAGATGCATAAAGGATAAACATCACATGCAATCAATATAAGTGATATGATATGGTCATCATCATCTTGTGCTTGTGATTCCATCTTCAAGCACCGTCGTGATCACCATCGCCACCGCGCGACACCTTGATCTCCATCGTAGCATCGTTGTCGTCTCGCCAACTATTGCTTCTACGACTATCACTACCGCTTAGTGATAAAGTAAAGCAATTACATGGCGATGCATTTCATACAATAAAGCGACAACCATATGGCTCCTGCCATTGCCGATAACTCGTTACAAAACATGATCATCTCATACAATAAAATATAGCATCACGTCTTGACCATATCACATCACAACATGCCCTGCAAAAACAAGTTAGACGTCCTCTACTTTGTTGTTGCAAGTTTTACGTGGCTGCTACGGGCTGAGCAAGAACCGTTCTTACCTACGCATCAAAACCACAACGATAGTCTGTCAAGTAGGTGCTGTTTTAACCTTCGCAAGGACCGGGCGTAGCCACACTCGGTTCAACTAAAATGAGAGAGACAGACACCCGCCAGTTACCTTTAAGCAACGAGTGCTCGCAGCGGTGAACCAGTCTCGCGTAAGCGTACGCGTAATGTCGGTCCGGGCCGCTTCATCTCACAATACCGCCGAACCAAAGTATGACATGCTGGTAAGCAGTATGACTTGTATCGCCCACAACTCACTTGTGTTCTACTCGTGCATATAACATCAACGCATAAAACCAGGCTCGGTTGCCACTGTTGGGGAACTTAGTAATTTCAAAAATTTCCTACGCACACGCAAGATCATGGTGATGGCATAGCAACGAGAGGGGAGAGTATTGTCCACGCACCTCGCTGACCGAAGCGAAGCGCTATGACAACGCTGTTGATGTAGTCGACGCCTTCACGATCCGACCGATCCAAGTACCGAACGACGGCACCTCCGAGTTCAGCACACGCTCAGCTCGATGACGATCCCGGACTCGATCCAGCAAAGTGTCGGGATGAGTTCTCGGCACGACGGCGTGCAGGACGATGATGATGTTCTATCGACGCAGGGCTTCGCTTAAACTCCGCGACGATATGATCGAGGTGGAATATGGTGGAGGGGGCACCGCACACGGCTAAGGAACGATCCGAGATCAACTTGTGTGTCCATGGGGTGCCCTTGCCTCAAGATATAAAGGATGGAGGAGGAGGAGGCCGCCAAGGCAATAGGTGCGGCCAGGATGTGGAGTCCTACTAGGACTTCAAGTCCTAGTAGGAGTCCACCAAGAGGGGAGGAAGGAGAAGGAAGTGGAGGAGAAGGAAAGGTGGCGGCCCCTTTCCCTAGTCCACCCGGACTAGAGGGAGGGGCGCAGCAGCCCCTTGGCCCTTTCTCCTCTTCCCACTAAAGCGCATCAAGGCCCATTGCTTCTCCCTTAACTACCCGGTACTCCGAAAAATACCCGAATCACTCGGAACCTTTCCGAACTCCGAATATAGTCGTCCAATATATCGATCTTTACGTCTCGACCATTTCGAGACTCCTTATCATGTCCCCGATCTCATCCGGGACACCGAACTCCTTCGGTACATCAAAACTCATAAACTCATAATATAACTGTCATCGAAACCTTCAGCGTGCGGACCCTACGGGTTCGAGAACTATGTAGACATCACCTAGAACTATTCTTGGTCAATAACCAATAGCGGAACCTGGATGCTCATATTGGCTCCTACATATTCTACGAATATCTTTACCGGTCAAACCGCATAACGGCATACGTTGTTCCCTTTGTCATCGGTATGTTACTTGCCCGAGATCCGATCGTCGGTATTCAATACCTAGTTCAATCTCGTTACTGGCAAGTCTCTTTACTCGTTCTGTAATACATCATCTCGCAACTAACTTATTAGTTGTAATGCTTGCAAGGCTTATGTGATGTGTATTACCGAGAGGGCCCAGAGATACCTCTCCGACAATCGGAGTGACAAAACCTAATCTCGAAATACGCCAACCCAACATGTACCTTTGGAGAAACCTGTAGTACTCCTTTATAATCACCCAGTTACGTTGTGACATTTGGTAGCACCCAAAGTGTTCCTCCGATAAACGGGAGTTGCATAATCTCATAGTTACATGAACATGTATAAGTCATGAAGAAAGCAATAGCAATATACTAAACGATCAAGTGCTAGGCTAACGGAATGGGTCATGTCAATCACATCATTCTCCAAATAACAACACATGTCTATGGTTAGGAAACATAACCATCTTTGATTAATGAGCTAGTCAAGTAGAGGCATACTAGTGACTATATGTTTGTCTATGTATTCACACATGTACCATGTTTCCGGTTAATACGATTCTAGCATGAATAATAAACATTTATCATGAAATAAGGAAATAAATAATAACTTTATTATTGCCTCTAGGGCATATTTCCTTCATAGCCTTCACGCAACCTTGCTCATGATACCACTTGTTAGAATAAAACGCTAATTCAAGATCATAGACGACACATCGAGGCACGATATTTGTTAACGAGGTTCACCGATGTGGCTACATCCCGGGGGCATGACTACGGGCGCTCCTCCCCAAAATACCGCAACACCGGCCGCCCGGGCGCCGGCACAAGCCGTCGGCTCCCCCTCGTACCTGTTGCTATCAAGTCGTCATGGGTTACAACGTGTGGTGCCCCTCCGTATATAAGAGGCCTAGGATACAAGTGTCCGACTCCTACACAACTCGTACCTAACTACACCAATTACAACTCCAAGTCCATGTAACCCCTTGCGTACAAAATATTGGACACAAATATAACAGGGCCTGCATCGCACGCTTCTTAAAGTATCTCTGGGCTTGGCTCGCTGGCAACGCAGGAATAGGCAGTTTCTCTCGAGCCAGGCCGAGCGGAAGCGTAGCGAGCGGGCCCGTGCACGAGGAGAAACAGGAGGGATGCGAGCTGTTTACCTGGTGTCTTCTTCAACCTCCAGTAAGCTCCTCCCTAATCTCCTCTCTTCCATGCCCCTCTGATCTACACAACGATGCTTCGGTTCGAGGTAAGCTCTACACGAAAAAGATGCACCTTGATGCTACGGTTCCATTCAGGTGATCGGTTCGTAGTTTCGTCGGCCGTAAGTTCTTAATCTTGTGTTCCCGTTTGGAGCTATTCTAGAAGAATTTTTTCAGATTTGTCGCGCACGATCGATCATTTGAAATTTCCTTTGACCAGCAGCCTAATCTCGCAGTTCCTCACAACATTCGTGTTGTAAGTTTTTGGTTTCGAGGATCATAGCTTCAACCTTGTGGGCTAAATGCAAGTGCTAGCTCTTCATCACACCCCATGCGGGCAACCAAACACCGTGTTCATGTGCCACTTGGCCTAATGCAGGCAACCAAACAAAGTGCACTTGGGTATTACCTAATGCAGCGACCCTCGATGCAGGCAACCAAACAACTTGCAGATGACATATTTGGAGCTGTTTTTGCTCACCCAGACCGAGTTGAGAAGTGTATGCAATGCGACTACTGTTTGAAACTTGAACCAAACACGCCCTAGGCGTTCGTTCGATTTAGTGGTGCTGGCTCTTCGTTGGTTGCCGTACGCACATGGCCGCGTCATGCCTCTCCTCACTGCAGATAGGTCTGGATGTTTGCATGGCCCGAATGTCAGGGAGTGATCCTTGGGTAGAAACGTGTGCTTGTTGGCCCTGATGTCAGGCGCTCGCTTCCCCCGCAAGCGAGATGGGACTGCTTAGCACCGAAGGCAACGGAGGTGGGTGCATCGAGCCCCACGCCGCGGCCTGGACTCCGTCGCCGCTATCTCTCTGTACTAATGTGTAGCCTCCTCTCTCTCTCTGTCTCTCTCTATCTTGCGGCCTGGACTACGCCGCCGCTTCTCTTCTTCCTTGCTCATGCCTCCCACCTCCTCGGCAAGCCGTGCAACGGCGTGTGTGTCGATGAAGACTTCAAATTCGCCTTTGCCAAGGAGGCCTTCTCCAACAAGAAGTTGTGGGCGGAGGTCATCGGCAGCGACGACGATGACACCAGCCGTAAGAGCCGTCGCGAGGTGGACAAAGTTAGCACAGTGGTCAAATAGTCAAATAGTCAAATACAACATTTATGGAGAGAACGCACCTTTCTTAAACTATGTAGAGCAAAACAAACTAGAAAGCCATCGCCAAATCCCACGATGGCTGTAGTATGGAATAAAATCCAAAAGCAAACTAGAATATTGTCTCAAACACGATGACATGCACTTGAAAGCAAAATTTGGCACGGCTGATTACAGATTTTCCCAAAAGGGCAAGCAGTTTGCTGATCCTCACATGTTAAAACAACTATAGTAAGAAACCTACAAGCCACTACTAGTTAGTTTCAACTTTCAACAGACACAAACCTCCAAGTCTGCAAATGCAACATTCAAGATGACATGACCAAACTCCATGAGGGCACTAGCAATGACATCATCCGCGGCCTTGAACGTCTTCACAGCCCTGGATCATGACATGGACGCCTACGTCATCACGAGCTTGACGTCGTTCTTGTAGACACCTCTCATTGACCTCCTCCTCGTCCTGGTCTACTGCCATGGATGGCTCGCCCTTCGAGATGACATCAGAGGAAGTTGGAAGATTAGAAAAAGGAAAAGAGTTTTCATCATAGATGACATTGCGAGAGATAACATGAAGACACTTGTAACATTTATGTAGAGAACTTCAAGAGGAGTTTTCAAGTTAAGCACACATGTGGGAAGCCTGTTGACAAGAAAACAAGCTGTAAAGGAAGCATCACTCCAAAAACAAAAAGCAACGGACGCATGCGCTAACAAAGTGAGATATGTTTCAACAATATGACGTTTTTTGCGTTCAGTGGCACCGTTTTGTTCATGTGTATGAGGACAGGACACACGGTGAGAAATCCCAAGTTTCTGAAAAAAGATGTTGAGGTTGCCCCATCAGACTGAACACGGAGAATCTTATGCTGGAGAAGACGTTTAACATGTGACTGAAACTGAATATAGATATTAAATACATCAGCCTTACGCTTAAGAAGATAAAGTCATGTAAAGCGACCATAAGCATCAATGAAACTAACATAATAATTATGACCACTAACAGAAGTTTGTGCCGGAGCCCATACATCAGAAAATATTCTCTCTAGTTGTTTGTTGACCACTCGAGTAGACAAAGAAAACGAAGCTCAGGACTTTTGCCCTGTTGACTGGCATCACACACTGCTGTCGTTTTATTACTACCAGGCACCATGGGAAGCTCATGACGATTCATAACATGACGGACAATTGGAGAAGTTGGATGTCCAAGGCATGAATGCCACTGGGTCGACGAGACACGAACACCACTGAAGACTTGAGACATGCACGGCACATCAAGTTTGTAAAGACCACCATGATAGTGACCCCTAAGAAGAACGTCCCGTGTTGCTCGGTCCTTAACAAAAAAATAGAATAGATGAAATTCAATAGAAACATTGTTGTCATAAGTGAGTCTAGAAATAGACATGAGAATGCGAGAGACAGAAGGAACATGAAGAAAATTGGAGAGTTGAAGTTAACGTGATGTAGATTTGGGAAGAGATGTTTGACCAATATGAAGGATATGCATACCTAACCCACTTAACGTATGAACTTATCATGACCCTGGTACAACTCGTACGACCCAAGCTTGCAGAGCTCGCTTGTCAGATGATCTGTACCACCAGTATCCATGTACCAGCTAGCATCAACAGGATAGGAAGGGGTGTGCCCTTGTGTCACCATGGTCGCTTGACGCCCATTGTTGCGCCCATCATTAACGATGCCTAGGAAATCGCGCTTGAAGCGTTTGTGGCAGCGAGAGGCGAGATGGCCAGGAATCCCACATAACTGGCAAGCAGGACGATTTCCCTGGTTGCCGCATAGTGGGGAAGCCGAGCACGAGCCCTCCTGGCGGCCACCATTGGCAGCCGGCGGCTTCTATTGTGGCGGTGCGGAGAGAAGTGGCGGCTTGGTGGAGCCATTAGTGGAGCAAGGATTGTAGGATGGGCGTGATTTGCCCCGGTACGCCGTGTTGGCAGAGGGGTTGTCAGCGTAGACCTCTGTAGCGTGACGAGTCTCAATACGATGCTCATGTGACGCCCTCGATTCAATCGTACACTAATCATACACGTAAATATGTACGATCAAGATCGGGAAGATATCACAACACAACTCTAAACACAAATAAAATAATACAAGCTTTATATTACAAGCCAGGGGTCTCGAGGGCTCTAATATATAAGCTCGAATATACAAGAGTCAGCGAAAGCAATAATATTTGAGTACAGACATAAGTTAAACAAGTTGCCATAAGATGGCTAGCACAAATTAGAAATGATCGAAAAGGCAGGGCCTCCTGCCTGGGACCTCCTAACTACTCCTCGAAGTCGAACTCCACGTAGAATCGTCCTCAGGATCCTCTGGCTCCTGGACTCCATCATATGATCGCAATATCCAGGAAAAGGAGAAAAAAAGTAGCAAAGGAACTGTGAGTACTCATCCAAAGTAATCGCAAGCAAGGATCTACACTACATATGCATCGGTAGCAATGAAATGGGTAGTATCTGTGGACTGAACTGCAGAATGCCAGAATAAGAGGGGGAGAAGCTAGTCCTATCGAAGACTACGCTTATGACAGCCTTCATCTTGAAGCATATAGAAGCGAGTAGCTGGTAAGTTAACCAAGTAACATCGTATAGCATAAACCTACCCGACGATCCTCTCATCATTACCCTATGAGAGAGTGATCACCGGGTTGTCTCTAGAACTTATCTGGGTGTGTTTTATTAATTATCCGGCTCTAGTTGTCATAAGGTTGGAATACAACTCCGAGTCGTCCTGTTACCGTGGACGCGACTATTCGAATAGTTCAATCTTCCCTGCAGGAGTGCACCACATTACCCGACACGTTCGATCCCTCTGGCCTGGCACACTTTCCTGGGTCATGTCCGGCCTCGGGAGATCAATACGTCGTAGCCCTACCTAGGCCCAACAGAGAGGTCAGCACACCGGTCTAAATTCTAAGCGCCCAGGGGTCTTGGGCCCATCGCCCTTTGCACTCCTGCACATTGTGTGGGCGGCCGGAAGCAGACCTAGCCCCCCTAATACAAGAGCAGGCGTTCTAGTCTAATCCGGCGCGCGCCGCTCCATCGCTGACGTCTGAAGAGTTTCGGCTGATACTACAACACCGGTTGCCCATATCTTGTCACACGTGGCGGTTAGTGCGTATAAGGCCAACGACCAACTGAGATCAAATACCCAATCACGTTAAGCGTGTTATTATGAAATAACCGCGGACGCCGACCAAGACCAGGCCCACCTATCTCCTAGGTGGTCACAACCTACCATGTCGCTCCGCCATGAAGATCCACTCAGAGGGCCGTCGGTAAACATGTCATTTCAGCCCCTAGCCCATGAATCACTTGCGGGTACTCTACGAGCCGACCCGACTTTTGTCACATCATGTATCATGTATAATAGTGTAGTATGTATATACCCGTGATCACCTCCCTAGTGATCACGACCCGATAGTATAGCATGACAGACGGACAAGAATGTAGGGCCACTGATGATAAACTAGCATCCTATACTAAGCATTTAGGATAGCAGGTAAGGTATCAACAACAGTAGCAACAAGGACAGGCTATGCAGTAGTATAGGATCAAACCGATGAAACTATAACACTACTCTAATGCAAGCAGTAGAGGGAAAGAGTAGGCGATATTGGGATAATCAAGGGGGGTTTGCTTGTCTGGAAGCTCTGTTGAGAAGGAGGGGTCGTCAACAACGTAGTCGATCGGGGCAGCAGAAGCGTCAGTCTCGAAGTCTACCGGACAAAAGATGGGGAAGAAACAATGAATACTATGCAAACAGATGCATGACGATGCATGAAATGACAATATGCGGTGCTAGGTGTGCCCTAACGCGGTACTAGGTGCTACTGGCTAAGGGGGAAACCATCCGGGAATGCTTTCCTGAAGTTTGGTATTTTTGAAAAGATGAAACGAAGGGGGACAGTTGCATGTTCTCTATGCTAGGGACGTGTGGCAGACAAACAGACTGCGTATACAGATTCGTCTCGTTTTTCTGAGAAAGTTTCATATATAAATTATTTTCATCAAAGTTATGGTTTATTTTATATTAATTTTGGAAGTTTTATCAATTTTCTGCAATTTTCTGAAAGACTTTTAGTTCGAAAATAAATTAAATGTAACTGCTACGTGTACACATAAGTGTACCCAGCAATTTCCGCATGCGGCTGACAAGTGCGGCCGGGGTCCCAGTTGACCCAGTCAACAGTGGACTATTGACTAGTCAACTGCCCAGTAGAGCCCACATGTCATTGAATTAATTTCATTTTAACAGATTTATTGAATTAGGTTAATTAGGGGCGGGTCCCAATAGTTAGTGGCAGAAGGGGTTAGTCTATTTAACTTTTTTTGTTGCTAATTAGAACTGGCCGGCCCCACGGTCAGGGGGACAAAGACCAAACAAAGAGAGGGGGGTTCCTAGGTGGCGCCGGCGCATATGGTCACTAGCGGCCATGGCCAGAGGCACGCCGGGGCGACCGAAAGGAGCCAGTGGGCGAGGGTGCGGTCGGCTAGCCGGCAGCGTAGGCGCAGACGGCGAGCACGGGCAAGCACGACGCGGGCAACAGCGGCAGTGGAGCAGTAGCAGCAGGCAGAGTAGGAGCGAGCGACGCTGGACGTAGCCGGGGCGAGGCCACGTGTGGGCCAGGGCCCGGCCGGGGCGCGGTGGGGACTGATGGCTGACGCGCCCTGGCGCCCGCGAGTGCGGCAGCGGCGGCGGTACATAGAGCAGTAGCAAAGTGCGGCGGCGAGTGAGGCGTGCCCGGGCGCAACGCAAAGTTGGGCTATGAGCGCGGGCCACACTGGACGAGCGCACAGCGACAGATACATAGGGAGAAGGAGAGAAGTGCAGAGGGGGATGGACGCGGGCGAACCCTAGGTCGCCGGGGATGATTTTATACTCGCCAGCAAGGCACGGATGGCCAGCACGTGGCCGATCCGCGGTGCGGACGGGCGGACGGCGGCCACCCAACATCATGTGAACAGAGGGGAGGGACATGACCTCATGATGGGCTGTGCAGGGGGTTCTGGAGGCTAAGGCCCACAGGAGGGCAGCTGGCCAGTTGGCCAAGTGGGGAAGAGGGGGGTTTAGTTTTTCTTTTGTTTCTTTTCTTTTATTTTATAAATTACAAGAATTGCACCTAAATTAGTAATACTAAATATTCCACTGCCTCATTAATTTTGGTAGTGAACTAAAATAGTTTACAACAATTTAATTAAATAAAGGGGCTTCTTGGCTGGTCAATTATATGTGGAGGAAAGATGTGGTAGCAGCGGCAGAAGTAAGTTGTAGAACGACCTAATCTGATACCATGTTAAGAAAGAGTTCGCACATACTTTTGGGATAGAAAGCACGGCCTGTAGGGGCGCCTGGTCAATTATATTTATAGAAGAGTTCTACACAAATACTCCCTCCGTTTCAATTTACTCGTCGTGGTTTTAGTTCAAATCTGAACTAAAAACACGATAAGTAAATCGGAACGAAGGGAGTACAAGGCAAACACCATATATACCAAAAGCTATACAAAGTCTAACAAGGGCACTTAAGCTTAGGTCCGAAGCATATTCCAGGACTCAAAAAACTAATGGAAGAATAAGTAATGTGCTCACCAACCATCCATGGTTTAAGCATGACCACCACTTATAAAACGGGGAGGCCGTGTGTCTGTATTCTACTTCTTGTAGTCTCTAACAATATTATCAGGATAGTAGTAGCTGTCAAACAAAAACGAACAGGCTGGAACATGTTATCCGGACCGAGAGAACACAGTGACAATAAATCGTGGGTTGGATTCGATCAAATCCATTATGAAATACGAATGGGAGGCATATGGAAACTAGTCATCTCGAAGAGTCGCAAAGGATGTACAATCAGTGCAAGGCAAAGTCTTTCCGGGGAGGGAAGGCAGCAGAGTCACAGATAGACTAACGAAGATGATAAGATGGCAGTATAGATCTGCCTAAACTACTCCACGACAGTACAGCAGTAAACTGGATATGGGACATGATGAATTTCATTTTGTAAAAACTATATCAGTTCTGCCTATCTTTCTCCCTGACCCCGTAAATTGCAATCCTTGCTCACCTCATGAAGACCTATGGTTCATGCACATTTATAAGGGACGCCTGCTGTTATGGTTCATAAGGAGAGCAAAAGAGGAGAATGTGGACTTGGGAGTACCTGGCCACACGAACTTCTCTGTTTTCCTCTGATGCAGAAACCATCAAATTCAAGTACCATGGTGTTGACATTTTCTAATGTGTTAGGCAGTATATTGATTTCACTCTGGCCTTTAATTGACCCATCAATTAGATTTACAATCTAGTAGGGAACAAAAAACTAAAAATAGGCTACAAAAAAAGAAAGATCACAGTAGGCTATTCTGTCAATGTAAAGACGAATGACAGATCATTCGCAATATTCAAGGCCAAATGTGAGAAGCGGGAGTGGTGTTGCTGAAGATCGAAGCAATTCGCTCCTTGCACAAATTTGAGATAGTGTACGAGGCTATGACATTGAGCATGGTTCTGGTTTCAGTAGATGATCTGAACAGTCGCCCACAAGCTTAGCAAATTAGTGTTCAGTTTAAAGGCCAGGGTTAGTTGGAGCCAATAGAGCAGAGCACATATTCGTGTAGCCAAACCTCTTCGGGGAAAGGGAACTCAAGGTTTAGTTACGAAGGAGATTCCAAGACTAACGAAACGGAATCGATGACTCCCAAACGTGCCATGTTTTCTCCACTCATCCCGAACATGCTTTGGACCACTGGATTGAGGTACCAAACTACCAATCGTAAAGCATCGGGGTGACATCCTCGCAAGCGAAAAATGGTTCGGGACGACACTCCAGCGTCCGGAACGCATCTTCTTCCTGACATATCGACCTATCCTCTTATCACCTCACCCGCTCCCCCACTAGTAGAAAAAGGGTCAAACGTGAAGCACATTAGTGCCGGTTTGCATTAGAGCTGGCACTAATGTGTATATTAGTGCCGGTTCGTGGCGGCGATCAATAGTACCGGTTCGTACCACGAACCGGTACTAAAGAGGTTGTGTCAGCCTGCGGTCAGGCTATGGCCCCACCATCACCATTTAGTGCCGGTTCGAACCACGAACCGGTATTAATGACGTTGTGGCAGGCTGTTTTTAGTCCCAACTCGCTCCCCTAACAAGCCTTTTACCACCTTAAATATGTTATTACTCAAACTATCACAAGCACTTGGTCTTCATTGAACTCTATGTGTAGAATTTGTGGCCGCAATATGAGTCTTCATCGGTTTATTAATCGTTGATGACTCATATTGACAATTCAGATTGTACACACAAAGATCGTTGATGATCAAAGTATTTTTTATGTTATAAGATCATATTGACAATTTAGACTGTAAAGAAATATAAGATCATGATGTAAATGCTCTTATATTTTTTGCGTTCAGTATGCACCATTCAAAGCGAAGCCATCAACTTTCAACCATTTCTGCCTTCATTTGCTATTTTTCATGCATTCAATGATTTGTTTTGAGAACTAAATGACCTGGAAATTGAAAAGCACTACAAATGAACTCTGAAAAAGTTGAAACTTGGCATGGTATCATCATTTCACCCACATAGCATGTGCAAGAAAGTAGAGAGGCTTACGGCTAAAACTGGATGCACTTTGTTTACAAACTGAACAATCTCTTTCGAAGTAGTCAGGTTTCTGACGAAATTAACCTCATCTGTTACAAAGGCATTTTATTTTTTAAAACTTATTACAACACCAGAATTTCTTTTTTTAAAACTTTGGTTATAACTCCAGACTTTGACCATCAAGTTTTGCAGAAAAGAAAAAATAGCAGAAAAGAAAAAAAATATATAAAAAAACTACTCAGAAATAAATAGAAGAAAATAAATATAGCAGAAAAGAAAAAACTACTCAGAAATAAAAAGAAGAAAAAATACAGCAGAAAAGAAAAAAAATTATATTTGCTATTTTTCAATCGTTCACAAAATGACCGTGAAATTGAAAATCACTACAAAATGAACTCTGAAAATGTTGAATTTTGGCAAACTAGATGAAAAACTACTCACAAATAAATATAACAGAAAAGAAAAAACTATACAAAAAACTACGAAGAAATAAATAGAAGAAACAGAAAAGAAAAAAATATAAAAAAAATTGGGGCGCTGCCCTGTGGGCCTGCTACGCCACAAGCGTGCAATTACAGGCCCTAAAGGCCCAGCAGACTCACAAGGCAGCGCACAGAAATTAGGCCCACAAGCCTGCTATATAGAGGAGTTCAAAGAGGCAGCCGCGACTGGGCTTATAAACCAGTGCGGCTGCCCTTCGCCCGGCGAGGTGGGACTAAACTTTGCGAACTGCGGGGTGGCAGTGCAAGGCCTTTAGTACCGGTTGGTGGCTCCAACTGCATTAAAGACTCACCTTTAGTACCGTTGGAGCCACCAACCGGTACTAAAGGCCTGATCTTCCCGCCTCTTGGCCTGGTTAAAGTTGGCCTTTAGTACCGTTGATGGCTCCAACTGGTATCAAGGCCTCTTCTATATATACAACACTTGCGAAAATTCAGTTAGATCTCTACTTCTTTCGTCTCAACCTCTCGCTGGCTCGTCGCCCGTCGTCGCCGCCGCCTGTCGTCTGTCAAGTCGTCCGTCAGTTGCGTCGTCCCCCGCCGCCGCCCGTAGTCGTCGTCCCCGCCGCCGCCCGTCGTCGTCGCACACGTACGCAACGACGATAAGTGTTTTTTTCATAATTAAGCATGACTTCAACTATTTCAACGTGTAATTTTCATCTTTTACAATTCGAGTATAGTTGATCCCATGCCATGCAAGACGCTATGTCTTGGAGAGGATGGATTTTGAAGACCATGAAAATTTTGAAACGAAGAAAATTCACCTAAGGACCCATCATGATGTGGATTTTGAAGTAAAGTTGTATAATGCTGAGAGCGTAACCCATTTTGGTTGCAACAATTGGGAAGGATTTTGCAAATTGTATGGTTTTGATGAGGGTATGCTTGTCACCATGGATCTTGGTGATCCTGAAATCGAGCAAGACAATATGGACATTTGGGTCCTTGTTGATACTCCTCCAGTTCTACCGCTATGTGAGTTTCTCAAACATAGTTAATTATTAATAGAACTTATATTGTTCATTTCAAAATAGTTGACAGCTTATTTTCATTGACAGCTTATTTTGAAGTATCAAAGAATGTGCAGAATATGGTAGATAGAACTTAGTACACCGATGGCTCTGAGTTAACTTACAAGGAGAAAACTCATCTGGTTGGATTTTGTAATGATATTGAGAATTACAATATCTACAATCGAACTCCTTAACATTATGGTCAGTACGTGCCAGTAGTGCACGTGTTGAACTACGGTAACTACCATGGAGATACCCTGATAAGTTTTTTTTACTATTACAACATCCGTGCATCTTTTTGCGTACTTCTAAAACTAGTACATCATTGCTAATTACGAAGTTATTACTATGTTTTTCAACTGCTTATCCCAGAGAATTGTGTGCCTCATTTGATGTATCAAAATGGCGGCAGCGTTCGTGTTTTGAACATATATCCAGGTCATCCTACGAATCTCAACTGTCCATACCGGATTTCTAAAAGAAGTGGAGACATGACAATCAAAGGATGGAAAAAATGTATGGACAGTCGTAAGGACCTTCTTGGAAGCAAAAGGAAGCGAGGCGCAAGAATTGGAGACAGGATGATCTCCATTCTTCATAATGGAGAGTCAGGGTCTATATTGTTTTATGCTATTTTACCTTAAGTGTGTTTAGGTCCGATCCTACCTGATACTGATGATCATGTGCTAAGAACAATTATGTAGGGTTGGGTTCGATGACTATGAGGATGATGATCATATGACTTATTATTAATAACGAGTAGAAGTTGTATGATGATGCTTGATTAATTAGCTAGTAGGACTTGTTATTATATATGATGATGTATGATGCGAGCATGCATGAGTTATTATATATATATCTGCGGGTGAAACGAAAAAGAATTAAAATGGAAAACACAAAATTAAATGAAAAAGAAATCATAAAACCAAAAACCCCCCCAAACATTTTAGTACCGGTTGGTGTTACCAACCGGTACTAAAGGGCTCCCGGCCCCCGGAGCTGGCTCGTGCCACGTGGTGGCCCTTTAGCACCGGTTCGTGCTGAACCGGTACTAAAGGGGGGCCTTTAGTGCCCACACTTTAGTGCCGGTTCCTAAACCGGCACTAAAGGGCCTTACGAACCGGTGCTATTGCCCGGTTCTGCACTAGTGCTTTAGTACCGGTCGGTGGCTCCAACGGTACTAAAGACCACCTTTAGTACCGGTTGGAGCCACCAACCGTACTGAAGGCCTGCTCTTCCGCCTCTTGGCCTGGTTAAAGTTGGCCTTTAGTACCGTTGGTGGCTCCAACCGTACTAAAGGCCTCTTATATATACAACACTTGCGAAAATTCAGTTAGATTCTACTTCTTTCGTCTCAACCTCTCGCGCTTGCCGCGCCCGTCGTCGCCGCCGCCGCCGTCGTCCGTCAAGGTCGTCGTCTTCGTCCCCGCCGCCGCCGTCGTCATTATCGTCTCGCGCCGCCGCCCGAAACGCCAAGCGCCTGTCGTCGTTCCGCCATGGTATACGTCTCTCGCTCTCCCCACCGCCGTCTGTCGTCAGAGCACACGTCGCCGCCGCCCAGACGCCCCCACCGTCAAGCGCCGCCCTTTCAGACGTCTGGGCGGCGGCGTCGTCGGACACACACACATATACATACACATATGCGTACGTACATGCACACATAAACACACACACACACACACATTTTTTTACTTATTTTCTGTTTTTAGAAAAGTTAATTAGATGATCGAATGTTAGATGAATTAGCTAGATAGAAAATTGTCGAACTAGAGATTTGAACTAGTTGAATAATTAATATAACTAGTTTATTTTAGTAAGAAAATTGTCAAACTAGTTTATTTAGGTATATGAGATTTCAACTAGTTCAATAATTAATATAACTAGTTTATTTTTAGTAAGAAAATTTAGGTATCTGATATTTGATGATCTAATTAAAATATTATTTGTTAATGAGTTTTTTATTTATTTAATTTTTATATATTTTGAGTTTATATAAATGTTAGATTAATGTCGAATGTTAGATGAATTAGATAAAAAAGTTAATATAACTAGTTCATAGAATTTTTTCATAGAATTTTTATGAATTTTTTTGTTGTAATTTTGGTCATAGAATTTTTATTATGTTAGAAAGTGTTTAATGGACTTAGTTAGAGGGCAACTTGTTTATTTTGAGTAAGTACTACATTATTCTATTTAAAGTAAGTGCTTAGTAGTTGAACTAGTTAAAGTAGTTTATTTTTAGCAAGAAAATTAATAGAACTAGTTTCTTTTTTAGTCAAATTGGAGAGCACTATATGCAAGGCATATGCATATGATTAGTTGAATAATAATGATCTAATTTAGTCTTTGAATTATGAACTTATAGGAAATGTCATCATCGGACGACGAAAGTCTCCCGGGGGAGTGCGACTGGTGCCACGACGATCGAGGTGAGTGCGACAGGCCTCACCTGGACGATGGTCGGCGCTTCAGCATTAAGCTCGAGGAGACTTTCGAAGTTGAAACGGTACGCAACGACAACAAGTGTTTTTTTTTCATAATTAAGCATGACTTCAACTATTTCAACGTGTAATTTTCATCATTTACAATTCGAGTATAGTTGATCCCATGCCATGCAAGACGCTATGTCTTGGAGAGGATGGATTTTGAAGACCATGAAATTTTTGAAACGAAGAAAATTCACCTAAGGACCCATCATGATGTGGATTTTGAAGTAAAGTTGTATAATGCTGAGAGCGTAACCCATTTTGGTTGCAACAATTGGGAAGCATTTTGCAAATTGTATGGTTTTGATGAGGGTATGCTTGTCACCATGGATCTTGGTGATCCTGAAATCGAGCAAGACAATATGGACATTTGGGTCCTTGTTGATACTCCTCCAGTTCTACCGCTATGTGAGTTTCTCAAACATAGTTAATTATTAATAAAATTTATATTGTTCATTTCAAAATAGTTTACAGCTTATTTCCATTGACAGCTTATTTTGAAGTATCAAAGAATGTGCAGAATATGGTAGATAGAACTTACTACACCGATGGCTCTGAGTTAACTTACAAGGAGAAAACTCATCTGGTTGGATTTTGTAATGATATTGAGAATTACAATATCTACAATCGAACTCCTCAACATTATGGTCAATACGCGCCACTAGTGCACGTGTTGAACTCTGGTAACTACCATGGAGATACCCTGGTAAGTTTTTTTACTATAACGACATCCGTGCATCTTTTTGCGCATTTCTAAAACTAGTACATCATTGCTAATTACGGTTATTACTATGTTTGTCAACAGCTTATCCCAGAGAATTGTGTGCCTCATTTGATGTATCGAATGGCGGCATCGTTCGTGTTTTGAACATATATCCAGGTCATCCTACGAATCTCAACTGTCCATACCGGATTTCTAAAAGAAGTGGAGACATGACAATCAAAGGATGGAAAAATGTATGGACAGTCGTAAGGAGCTTCTTGGAAGCAAAAGGAAGCGAGGCGCAAGAATTGGAGACAGGATGATCTCCATTCTTCATAATGGAGAGTCAGGGTCTATATTGTTTTATGCTATTTTACCTTAAGTGTGTTTAGGTCCGATCCTACCTGATACTGATGATCATGTGCTAAGAACAATTATGTAGGGTTGGGTTCGATGACTATGAGGATGATGATCGTATGACTTATTATTAATAACGAGTAGAAGTTGTATGATGATGCTTGATTAATTAGCTAGTAAGACTTGTTATTATATATGATGATGTATGATGCGAGCATGCATGAGTTATTATATATATATATATATATATATATATATATATATATATATATATATATATATATATATATATATATCTGGGGTGAAACGAAAAAGAATTAAAATGGAAAAACAAAATTAAATGAAAAGAAATCATAAAACCAAACCCCCCAAACATTCACTGGTGGAAAAACAGGCTTCCGTCTAGCCCCATAAGTCGCGGGCTGTAGGAACCGCGATTAATGGGACCTTTAGTCGCGGTTCGAGGTGAACCACGACCAAAGGCCTGGGCCCAGGCGCTCGGTGGCCAGTGGCGCGTGAGGTCTTTAGTCGCGGTTGGCCAGGACAACCGCGACTAAAGGCCTTCGGCACCTTTAGTCACGGTTTGCCAGGCCAACCGCAACTAAAGCCCTCCCTATATATACCCATCCAGCAGCCAACACTTAGCCATTTGGAGCCATTCTCTTCACAAGTGGGTGTAGGTTTGCTTTTGGTTCCTCTTATGCACATAAGGTGTTTGATGAAATGCCCCAAGAGCATGAAACAAACATGACATGAAGTGTTGGAGCCACACTCCTCGATCATGTTAGCAACTTGATGAACCTTTGATGTGTCATTGATAAAATATGCATGTGTGTAGTTCATTGTTTAATTTATATTGTTTGTAGCTAGTTAGTTTAACAAATGCATGATGGTTAATTATATATTTTATATTATAATAATGCAGATGAATCGGCAATGGATGTACGGTAACCGACTCTCCGGCGAGTTCACTACGGGTTTGAAAGATTTCCTCGTAGTGGCTAATGCGAACAAGCGGGGGTTTTGTTATCTGTCCATGTGTTATCTGTAAGAATCAGAAGGGTTACTCTTCCTCAAGAGATGTTCACATGCATCTGCTTCGGCACGGTTTCATGCCAAGCTATAATTGTTGGACCAAGCATGGAGAAAGAGGGGTTATAATGGAAGAAGATGAAGAAGGGGATGATTTCATCGATGAAAGCTATCTTGCTCATTTCGTGATACTTTCATGGAGGATGTTTGAAGGTGAAGGGGAAGGTGAAGAAGAGGCACGTGATGATCCCGTTGATGATCTTGGTCGGACCATTGCTGATGCACGGAGACGCTGCGAAACTGAAAAGGAGAGGGAGAATTTGGATCGCATGTTAGAGGATCACAGAAAGGCGCTGTACCCGGATGCGATGATGGTCTGAAAAAGCTGGGCTGCACATCGGATTTGCTGAAATGGAAGGCAGAGGCAGGTGTAGCTGACTCGGCATTTGAAAACTTGCTGAAAATGTTGAAGAATATGTTTCAAAGGATAACGAGTTGCCCGCCAAGACGCGTCTGAAGCAAAGAAGGTTGTCGCCCTCTAGGTTTAGAGGTTACAAGATACATGCATGCATCAACGATCGCATCCTCTACCGCGTGAATACGAGAATTTGAATGAATGCCGGTATGCACCGCATTGCGTTATAAGATCGAGGCGATGACCCCGGTGACGATGTTGAGGGCCGAAACCCGGAAGAGGGTTCCCGCCAAGGTGATGTGGTATGCTCCTATAATACCACGGTTGAAACGTCTGTTCAGGAACAAAGAGCATGCCAAGTTGTTGCGATGGCACAAAGAGGACCGTAAGTCGGACGGGAGTTGAGACACACCGCAGATGGAACGCAATGGAGAAAGATCGACAGATGGTTCAAAGATTTTGCAGCTGACGCAAGGAACATAAGATTTGCTCTAAGCACGGATGGCATGAATCCTTTTGGCGAGCGAGCTCCAGCCATAGCACCTGCCCGTGACTCTATGCATCTACAACCTTCCTCCTTGGTTGTGCATGAAGCGGAAGTTCATTATGATGCCGTGCTCATCCAAGGTCCGGCAACCCGGCAACGACATCGATGTGTACCTAAGGCCATTAGTTGATGAACTTTTACAGCTGTGGGTGGTGTCCGTGTGTGGGATGAGCACAAACAAGAGGAATTTGACCTCTGGAAAGTTGCTTTTCGTAACCATCAACGATTGGCCTGCTCTTAGTAACCTTCGGGACTGTCAAATAAGGGATACAATGCATGCACGCACTGCTTACATGAGACTGAAAGTGTACATTTGCCAAATTGTAAGAAGAACGTGTACCTTGGGCATCGTCGATTTCTTCCAAAATTCATCCAAGAAGAAAGAAAGGCAAGCATTACAACGGCAAGGCAGATCACCGGCCGAAGCCTGCGGAACGCACTAGTGCTGAGGTATTTGATATGGTCAAGGATTTGAAAGTCATCTTTGGAAAGGGTCCGGGCGGACAATCAGTTCCGAAGGGAGCTGACGGGCACGCAGCCATGTGGAAGAAGAAATCTATATTCGGGAGCTAGAATATTGGAAAGTCCTAGATGTCCGCTCTGCAATCGACGTGATGCACGTTACGAAGAATATTTGCGTGAACCTCCTAAGCTTCTTGGGCGTGTATGGGAAGACAAATGATACAAAGGAAGCACGGCAGACCAGCAACGTTTGAAAGACCACGATGACCGCATCCGGAATGGTTTCAAGGTCGTGCCAGCTACGCTCGACCAAAGAAGAGAAGGTCATCTTTTTGAATGCCCGAGCAGTATGAAGGTCCCGTCTGGATTCTCGCCCAATATAAAGGGAATAATAAACATGGCGGAGAAAAGTTCCAAAACCTGAAGTCTCACGACTGCCACGTGATTATGACGCAATTGCTTCCGATTGCTTTGAGGGGCTCTGCCGAAAATGTTCGAGTAGCCATTGTGAAGCTATGTGCATTCCTCAATGCAATCTCTCGAAGGTAATCAATCCAGAAGTTCTACCACTGTTACGAACGATGTGATCCAATGTCTTGTCAGTTTCGAGTTGGTGTTCCCGCCATCCTTCTTCAATATTATGACGCACCTCCTGGTTCACCTAGTCGAAGAGATTTTCGTTCTCGGTCCTGTATTTCTACACAATATGTTCCCCTCGAGAGGTTCATGGGAGTATTAAAGAAATATGTTCAGTAACCGTGCTAGGCCAGAAGGAAGCATCGCCAAGGGCTATGGAAATGAGGAGGTAATTGAGTTTTGTGTTGACTTTGTTCCTGACCTTAAGCCGATTGGTCTTCCTCGATCGCGCACGAGGGGAGACTAAGTGGAAAAACACGATCGGAAGGAAATCAACGATATGTATGGACGGCCATTCTCTGATCAAGCACACCACACTGTGATCTGACCAATTCCAGCTTGGTGGCTCCGTGCTTTGAGAAACACAAGAATATTTTACGCTCGACAACCCGGGGAAGCCTGAATCCTGGATTAGGAAGGCCCACATGGAGACTTTCGGCAGTTGGTTGAGAAAACATTTAATGAATGACAATGATGTTGTAGATCAGCTGTACATGTTGGCCAAGACACCATCTTCGACTATAACGACTTTCCAAGGGTACGAGATAAATGGGAATACATTTTACACGATCGCCCAAGATAAAAAGAGCACCAACCAAAACAGTGGTGTCCGCTTTGATGCAGCAACCGAGAATGGGCAAGAGGTCACATATTATGGTTACATAGAGGAGATATGGGAACTTGACTATGGACCCTCCTTTAAGGTCCCTTTGTTCCGTGCAAATGGTTCAAGCTAACAGGAGGTGGGGTAAAGGTGGACCAGCAATACGGAATGACAATGGTGGATTTCAACAATCTTGGTTACCTTGACGAACCATTCGTCCTAGCGAAAGATGTCGCTCAGGTTTTCTATGTGAAGGACATGAGTAGCAAACCGAGGAAACGGAAAGATAAGAAAACGATCAGTACATCATGCGATGATCCAAAGCGCCACATTGTTCTTTCAGGAAAAGAAACATCGTGGGAGTGGAGGACAAGACAGACATGTCAAGATTATAATATGTTTGCTGAAATTCCGCCTTCAAAGTGCACACCGACCCAAGAATTAAGTTAAATGATGAGGATGCTCCATGGATACGGCACAATCGTAAGCAAGCAGGGACACAAGGGAAGAAATGATGTGTAATAATTTATTGTACCAAACTTTGTTGAATGGATCATGTGAATTATATTACCCGTGATGTGTTTGGTGTCCATTTTGAATGATTCGAGATACCACCGATGATACATGAAATTTGGAGTGATTTAGTCATACTCCTGCCTAGGCGTATAATATGCATACTAAGTAGTCTTCATAGCCGCCGTCGTCGTTGTACCGGTAGTCGCCGCCTTCTAAGTTGCCGCTGTAAATAAATCGCTGCTGTAAATCGCTGCTTTGTCGTCGCTGTCGCCGGGCGGCGCTCGTGGCTCGAATCGAGGGTAGCGCAGCGGGGATATCGCCGCCGTGATGTAGTCCATGACGCTCTGCAGAGTCCGCCATACCACCATAGCCGACGGCCGCCTCGTGGAAGTTCCCGGAGGCAGACCGTCCTCCTCATACTGGCGGCGCCCTCTCACGCTGATTGATGAAGAAGGCGTCCCAAGTATCCTGGTTATCGGGATGCCGTGAGATTCATCCGCTGCTCGGCGTGAGGTCGAGGTAGTAGTGGTTTGTGATGGCCGCCCGCCAGCAGCACCGAGGGACGGAGGGACTGCACGCCGCCGGCGCTTAGGCTCCAGCCGGTGGGGACGCTTGTAGCCCGGTGGACAAGGGTAGTTCGAGCGCAAAGCTCCTCCACCTGCTGGTAGGTTAGAGTGGGTGCGGTGGAAGCCATGAGAGAGTGATGAGAGATTGTAGAGATGTGATAATGCTGGCCAAGCCGGGCTACATATATGTAGTGAGAAATGGCGGGAAAAATGGGAGCGGGAAGACAGGAGGCGGGAAGAAAGTGGCGGGAAGAAAGAGGCGGAAGACAGGGAAGAAATGGCGGAAGAAGAGGAATCCAGAGTTGGTCATCTAACCTTTAGTCCCGGCTGGTTGGTGCAACCGGGACTAAAGGTTAGACAGGACGCGTGGGTAGCGCACGACACCCTGTCGGAGGAACAAGACAAAGCAGAAGCGGCGCCGTGCCTATAAAAGGAGCATCGATACGCGCGAAGATAGAGGCGTGAAGAAATGGCGGGAAGACATAGGCGGGAAAGAACTGGCGGGAAGACTGGCCGGGAAGAACTTGTGGGAAGACAGAGGCGGCCGGAAGAACTTGTGGAATTCTTTTTGGTTCTAATTTCAAATTTGTTTGAAATTGTACATTCATATGCATGTATGTAGTACCGTAGAATATGTGAAACTCCTTCAAAATTAAAATAAAGCACAAAAGAAATAAAACAATACAAATTAAACAGAAAACAATACAAATTAAAAAGAAAACAATACAAATTAAACAGAAAACAATACAAATTAAACAGAAAACAGGTTTGGGGGGGCTAAAACCCTAAACCATGGCGGCCTTAGTCGCGGTTGGCCAGACCAACCATGACTAAAGGTTACCTTTAGACGCTGGTCGCCTTCCCAACCGCGACGACTAAAGGGGGGCGGGAACGCAAAAACCCGCCAAAACCCTTTAGTCGCGGATGGGCAGGCGACCAGCGACTAAAGGTTAATCATGGTCGCGTCGCCAACCGCGACTAAAGGGGGGCTATAAATACAAGGCTCGATTCTCGTCTTCTTGATTCCGATTCTCGCCTCGTCTCTGCCGCGCCCTCGGCGCCGCCCGCCATCGCCCTCGCCCTCGGCGCCGCCGCCGCCCCTCGCCCTCGCCGCCGCCGCCGTCGCCTCGCCTCGGCGCGCCGCGCCTCGCCCTCGCCCACACAGCGCGCGCCGCCCGGCCCGGCCTCGGTACTGCCGGCTCGCTCGCCCGCCCTCAACGCCGCCGACCGGCCTCCCTCGCCGCCCAGACGTGAGGGGCCTCCTCGCCGCCCCTCAACGCCGCCGACCGCCTCGGTTCATCAATTTTTAAAAGTTCACAGAATGAACAATTCTTCAATTTTAAAATGGTTCAGGAATTACAAAAAAGTTCTTCAATTTTAAAATGTTCACAAATTTGAAAAGTTGATCAGCCATGAAAAAGATCATAAATTTTGGAAATAAAAGTTCATCAAGTTTGACATAAATTTGATTTTCTTTCAAATGTACATCGATTTTTAAAAAAGTTCAGGATTTTGAAAAAAGTTCACGTGTTTTGGAAAAAGAAGTGTCTGAATCGGAAAAAGTTCACAGCTTGAAATAGTTTGTCAATTTAAGGAAGTTCAAAAATTTAGAATTTTATAAGAAAATTTGACGAAATTTGAAAGAGAAATAAAATCAAAAATACATATAAAGTGAAAAACAAAAACAACAGAAAACCGCCAAAGAAAAACAAAAAAATAAATGGAGGGGGCGGCGAGGGGCGGCGAGGGGGCAGCGATGCGCTGTGTTTTTTTTGGGATCGAGAGGGGCGGCGAGGTTATACATGTGTGTTGTCCTCGCCTCCCTCTCCGTGACGCCGTCGTCTGCCGCCCGTCTCGCGCTCTCATGACACCCTCTCCCACCCCTTCCTCGCCCCTCCTTTTGCCACCGCCCTTCGCCACCGCCACCGCCACCGCCCCTTCTTCACTTAATTAATTTGTTTTACTACATGTTTTCAGGACTGACATAATGGCGGACGATAGAGCTGACCCGATTATGGACAACTATGATCCGGACGGTGAAGCACATATGTTCGGCATCATAAACGGCGATATTCTATATGTGCCGACCGGAGAAGAAGAAGATGATATCTCTTCTTATCTGAACCTTGACGGTGAAGATGAAGGCGCCGTCGACAAGATGATGCCGAACAAGCGTCGATAAACGACGATCTTCAAATGGAAGTAGCAACCACCTCCGCGCGAGGTATATATATACATTGAGCCTCTGGTGATACAAACTAACTGATTTGAATAAATATGTGTGTACTAACGCGCGCGACTCTCTTTCTTATTTTAGCCCTCGGCCGGATCGTCGAAACAATCGAGTACGTCGTCAAAGCGTGGCGCAACCAAGACGATGAAACAGGAGAAACATGCACCATCGAGGTTGTCGACAATTACAACGGCAGGCCGCTGGAGCCCCGCAAGAACGCCACCAAGTTTGTCAGCCAATGCGGAGCCATTGTTAGAGACAACGTCTCGATCACCATCCAGAGTGGAATGAGCCAAAGAAGGCACGAATTGATGGTTTCACTTTTGTCGATAAGAGAACAAAAAAGATTGCTTCAAGAAGCTTATGGAACATTTCGTTCTACCTCCGAATACAACAAATTCGATGAGGAGGGTAACAAGATTGAGGAAAACAAGGAGAGGAGGAGGCTAGTCAAACAGTTCGCTCTTCATAAGATGGCCGACGCATTCCGGAAATTCAAGCAAAATCTAGCCCATGACTTTGTCAAGCAGAACAAGACTCGGATTTCAAAGGACAATATGAGAAACTGAAACATGATTGGCCAGAATTTGTGAAGCAAAAGAAATCGGAGCAGTTCATTCAAATATCGAAAAAATAAGGAAAATGCGGCTAAGAAGGAGTACAATCATGTTATGGGGCCAGGAGGGTATCGCATTTGGGTGCCTAGGTTGGAGAAGATGGAGAACGAGCTGAGGGCGCGAGGAATCCGTCCAGTGCGGAGGATGGGACCCAAGGGCCAAAAGCTGGTGGTACGGGCATGGGGAACGCTGAACCCGGAGACAGGGGAGTGTGTTTACCGGGGCAAATTAATTAAACCCACCCAAGCCCTTATTGACGCAATGAAGGATGCTCAACAGGGGAAGATCAAGTTCAACAGAGAGAACGACGCGCTGACAAAAGCCCTCGGGAATCCTGAACACGGAGGACGTGTACGAGGCATGGGGCACATTCCGTGGAAAATAGGGTTCCCCCAGAACGATGACCCGTACGGTTACAGAAGCCGTAAGAGAAAGATGGATCAGGAAGCAGATGTTGTGGCGCGGTTGGCATCGGAAATGGATGTGATGAAGAAAACCATGAGTGTACTAGTAGACGAAAGAGATGCAGCGTGGCTTCCACGGAGGCCCCACCGGCTGGTGCAGATGCACCGACGATCGAAATTACTGCACCGGAGCCTCTGGTGGTCGAAATTACTGCACCGGAGCCTCTGGTGGTCGAAATTACTGCACCGGAGCCTCCTCGCTACCCGTGGATGATATAAAGGAGATGAAAGAATGTCATCTGTATTATCCTATTGGGAACATGTCCATGAAGGTAGACATCGGCAGTGCTTTACCATGTTTACCTGGAGCACTCCACCACAACAACCCCATTCAAGATGGCTATGCTCGTGTCACGGTGGAGGACATAGTCCAAGGGTTTGAGGACCTGAGATTGACATTGCTACACCAAAGGGAGAAAAGACTTGGAGATGTCAAGCGCCATTTCATTCTATGGCAAAAGAAGTTTATCAAGTTTCAGGCGAGGCGCCAAGGACAACAAGTCCACCCCCTCGGTGGTGGTGGTGGCGGTGGCGGTGGTGGTGGTGGTGGTGGTGGTGGTGGTGGTGGCGGTTCACCTACACCTCCGTCCACGTCAGCCGACGCCGCCCCGATCCACAACGTCCGGCGGGTGATCAGCCGCCGCCCCGATCCTCGTCCGGCGGGTGATCGACGCCGCCCCAATCCACCTCGGCAAAGAAGCGAAGCAGTCCTGGATTATTAACCCGGACCCTTATGTACCTAAGACCACAAAGGTACGGAGCCATCATCAAGCCTCTCCCACAAGGCCTTGGGAACGTAGTGCCGAGGAAGTCGGCGCGACGCGGCTGCTGATTTGGAGAAATGGAAGGCGGACTGCAAGAAGAAAAGAGAGCCCGAGCCCAAGCCAGTATTTTCGATGAGCAAAAGAAGTGGGCTAAGTCATTTTGAGCACACCGTCCCAAGCCGCAAGAATCTGCCTAACGACTATGCACGTGAACTTGCAGCAGGCACTCATGTTCAAGGAGAACAAAGAGCGGGAGAAGGCCGAAAGTAAAAAAAGCGGGAAACAAGTTGCCCAGCTCGGGGAACAAAGTAAACAATCGATTGCCCCGCTTATAGTGGAAGCCTTCTGTCCGGATGCCCCCGAGATCATACAAGCTGCGGCAGCACAGGGATTGACTGTAACGAGTGCCAGAGAACAAGCGGCCAACTTAGGTATTACTCTTCGTGAACTGTTAGGCCTTGATGAGGCGCCAGTGAAGGAGGTAGTAATTACATATGTCAAGAATGGGCCTCTCGTCGAGCCTGCGCAGGAAAAGGATCTACCTCCACAAATGAAAGGTCTGCTGAAATGGTACAAGGGTTACATAAAAAATAAAAACGCCAAAGAATATATTTATGCGGAAGTTAGACATGAGCATCACTTCAAACATTACTATGTACAAATTGAACTGAGTGAATTGTTCCAGCTTTTCAATCTGCGAGCTCGACAAATCTATCATCGGTTGCTACGTTACGTAAGTGATTTATTAATTTCTACCCCATCTCGTTCATATTGCCTGCACTATATATATGTCCTAACTATATTGTTGTGTCCGCTATTATACATGCAGAATGAAGATTAAGGAATGCAGAGTAAGGAACATCCATGATGTTGGGTTCATTGACCCACACATCGTTAATGGACATGTGTTGGAGCGTCACCCCGCCGACGTGGAGGCAGACCTGTGGCAGTTTCTTACAAAGCAGGAACTCAAAAGTGATATTCTATTTCCTTACCATTTTGGGTGAGTGTTTCTGTCTTGAGCACATTCTCTTTGTTTACTCCATGCATGGTATGTGGCGGCTAATCGATGAGTTATGCATGACGTCTGTGCATGTATCGTGTCCGCAGGTTCCACTGGATTCTGCTAGTAATTAAAGTTAACACCTCGAATGTCTCGTCCACGACTCTCTGAATATGGATCCAAAGCTTTGGGGCGGCATGAGAAGAATGCTGCAGAAGTAATTATTTTCATTCATTTGCGCTCTATATCGATCGGCCTATTTCGTTCATTTCCTAATATCAAGTAACTAATAACTCTCTTGTTCATTTAATTTTCTTTGCCTCGTAGGGTTTGGAGACGGTTCGTAGATACAAAGGTCGGTGAATTCAAAAAAGAGCTAGAATTCAAAAGGTCAAAGGCTAAGAATGCTGGGGATATTCAGCCACCGGAGACCAATCTATGTGGATACTATGTCTGTGAGATGATCCGGAGATACACCTCTGAGCGGGTTCCGAGTGATACCAATGCTCAGAGGAATAACCTCCGGATGATGCTTAGTCCAGAAGCTCGCTTCCGACCACTTCAAGAGGAACTAGCTGGATGGTTCAGCAGGAAGTCCTCCATCCTAAAGGAGAACACTATTACGAGGACGTAGAACTTTATATGCATTAAATCATGTATGGAAACTTGTTCAAAATTGTATATGGTCATCCGATGATATTGAATATATATTGTATATTCCTCTTGAATTCTTTTGGTTCTAATTTCAAATTTATTTGAAATTGTACATTCATATGCATGTATGTAGTACCGTAGAATATATGAAACTCCTTCAAAATTAAAATAAAGCACAAAAGAAATAAAACAATACAAATTAAACAGAAAACAGGTTTAGGGGGGCTAAAACCCTAAACCTGTGGCGGCTTTAGTCGCTGTTGGCGAAGAACCGCGACTAAAGGTCCTCCGCCTGACGGCCGCTGGCGCCCACGTGGACGGGCTGTTAGTCGCGGTTCTTAAGCAGCCGCGACTAAAGGTGGGGGGCTTTAGTCGCGCTTATTTGGTCGCGGTTGCCCAACCGCGACTAATGGCAGTTGCGAACCGCGACCAAAGGCCTTTTTTCCACCAGTGATTTTAGTACCGGTTGGTGTTACCAACTGGTACTAGAGGGCTCCCGGCCCCCGGAGCTGGCTCGTGCCACGTGGTGGCCCTTTAGCACCGGTTCGTGCTGAACCGGTACTAAAGGGGGGGGGGCTTTAGTGCCCACACTTTAGTGCCGGTTCCTAAACCGGCACTAAAGGGCCTTACGAACCGGTGCTATCGCCCGGTTCTACACTAGTGCTTTAGTACCGGTCGGTGGCTCCAATCGGTACTAAAGACCACCCTTTAGTACCGGTTGGAGCCACCAACCGGTACTAAAGCCCTGCTCTTCCCGCCTCTTCGCCTGGCCAAAGTTGGCCTTTAGTACCGGTTGGTGGCTCCAACCGTTACTAAAGGCCTCTCCTATATATACAACATTTGCGAAAATTCAGTTAGATCTCTACTTCTTTCGTCTCAACCTCTCGCGCGCGCCCGTCGCCCGTCGTCGCCGCCGACGCCCATCGTCTGTCGCGCGTCGTCGTCGTCGTCCCGCCGCCGCCGCCGTCGTCGTCGTCCCGCTGTCGCCCGTCGTCGTCGTCGTCTCGCGCCGCCGCTTGAACGCCCTACGCCGCTGTCGTCGTTCGCCCGTGGTATCGTCTCTCGCTCTCCCGCCGCCGCCCGTCGTTAAATCGCACACGACGCCGCCGCCCACGCCCCGCCCATCGTCGCCGCCGCCTTCGCCAGACGTCTGGCGGCGCGTCTGAGGACACACACATATACACATACATATACGTACACGTACATGCACACATACACATACACACACACACACATTTTTTTACTTATTTTCTGTTTTTTAGAAAAGTTAATTAGATGATCGAATGTTAGATGAATTAGCTAGATAGAAAATTGTCGAACTAGAGATTTGAACTAGTTGAATAATTAATATAACTAGTTTATTTTAGTAAGAAAATTGTCGAACTAGTTTATTTAGATATATGAGATTTGAACTAGTTCAATAATTAATATAACTAGTTTATTTTAGTAAGAAAATTTAGGTATCTGATATTTGATGATCTAATTAAAATATTATTTGTTAATGAGTTTTTTGTTTATTTAATTTTTATATATTTTGAGTTTATATAAATGTTAGATTAATGTCGAATATTAGATGAATTAGATAAAAAGTTAATATAACTAGTTCATATAATTTTTCATAGAATTTTCATGAATTTTTTGTTGTAATTTTGGTCATAGAATTTTATTATGTTAGAAAGTGTTTAATGGACTTAGTTAGAGGGCAACTTGTTTATTTTGAGTAAGTACTACATTATTCTATTTATAGTAAGTGCTTAGTAGTTGAACTAGTTGAAGTAGTTTATTTTAGCAAGAAAATTAATAGAACTAGTTTCTTTTTTAGTCAAATTGGAGAGCACTATATGCAAGGCATATGCATATGATTAGTTGAATAATAATGATCTAATTTAGTCTTTGAATTATGAGCGATAGGAAATGTCATCATCGGACGACGAAAGTCTCCGGGAGTGCGATTGGTGCCATGACGATCGAGGTGAGTCGACAGGCCTCACCGGACGATGGTCGGCGCTTCAGCATTAAGCTCGAGGAGACTTTCGAAGTTGAAACGGTACGCAACGACGACAAGTGTTTTTTTCATAATTAAGCATGACTTCAACTATTTCAACGTGTAATTTTCATCTTTTACAATTCGAGTATAGTTGATCCCATGCCATGCAAGGCGCTATGTCTTGGAGAGGATGGATTTTGAAGACCATGAAAATTTTGAAACGAAGAAAATTCACCTAAGGACCCATCATGATGTGGATTTTGAAGTAAAGTTGTATAATGCTGAGAGCGTAACCCATTTTGGTTGCAAAATTGGGAAGCATTTTGCAAATTGTATGGTTTTGATGAGGGTATGCTTGTCACCATGGATCTTGGTGATCCTGAAATCGAGCAAGACAATATGGACATTTGGGTCCTTGTTGATACTCCTCCAGTTCTACCGCTATGTGAGTTTCTCAAACATAGTTAATTATTAATAGAACTTATATTGTTCATTTCAAAATAGTTGACAGCTTATTTCCATTGACAGCTTATTTTGAAATATCAAAGAATGTGCAGAATATGGTAGATAGAACTTACTACACCGATGGCTCTGAGTTAACTTACAATGAGAAAACTCATCTGGTTGGATTTTGTAATGATATTGAGAATTACAATATCTACAATCGAACTCCTCAACATTATGGTCAATACGTGCCACTAGTGCACGTGTTGAACTCTGATAACTACCATGGAGATACCCTGGTAAGTTTTTTTTACTATTACGACATCCGTGCATCTTTTTGCGTACTTTTAAAACTAGTACATCATTGCTAATTACGAAGTTATTACTATGTTTTTCAACAGCTTATCCCAGAGAATTGTGTGCCTCATTTGATGTATCAGAATGGCGGCAGCGTTAGTGTTTTGAACATATATCCAGGTCATCCTCTGAATCTCAACTGTCCATACGGTTTCTAAAAGAAGTGGAGACATGACAATCAAAGGATGGAAAAAATGTATGGACAGTCGTAAGGAGCTTCTTGGAAGCAAAAGGAAGCGAGGCGCAAGAATTGGAGACAGGATGATCTCCATTCTTCATAATGGAGAGTCAGGGTCTATATTGTTTTATGCTATTTTACCTTAAGTGTGTTTAGGTCCGATCCTACCTGATACTGATGATCATGTGCTAAGAACAATTATGTAGGGTTGGGTTCGATGACTATGAGGATGATGATCGTATGACTTATTATTAATAACGAGTAGAAGTTGTATGATGATGCTTGATTAATTAGCTAGTAGGACTTGTTATTATATATGATGATGTATGATGCAAGCATGCATGAGTTATTATATATATATATATATCTGCGGGTGAAACGAAAAAGAATTAAAATGGAAAACACAAAATTAAATGAAAAAGAAATCATAAAACCAAAAACCCCCCCAAACATTTTAGTACCGGTTGGTGTTACCAACCGGTACTAAAACTCCGCCCCGGAACTGGCTCGTGCCACGTGGTGGCCCTTTAGCACCGGTTCATGCTGAGCTGGTACTAAAGGGGGGGCTTTAGTGCCTGTTCCTAAACCGGCACTAAAGGGCCTTACGAACCGGTGCTATATTGCCCGGTTCTGCACTAGTGCCCCTTCCACGCCACTCCATTGCAGCGTGTCATCCCCAACTCGGGCCGCCGATCCGGCGCACCGCGCAACGGGCCAGTGGTCGCTACTGGTCACCGTCACTGTTTGACACAAGGAATAACAAAAACAACATCGGTCATCGTGTTATTATCTCTCTACGCGTCAGGGTAAATGAATATTGCGGACGTGCCAGTGTACTAAGTACACAAATGAAACATAGGCAAACTTGTATTTTATTAATTTCGCATCGGAGAAACAAATTACATGATCCCTTCACGTAAGCGCTCCATGGCCTGCTATCGCGGCCGATATGACTTGGGCTATTGTGAAGTTCTGGTTCACGAGGCCTCGGAAGGTTCCCGATTAATTACGTCCACTAGTCAAAGTCATGGACCACCTCCGATTAAGCAGATGCAATGGTCATCGTCTTCAAGTCTTATCTTCTCCAAGTGCTTCGTGTAGACGATGATGATGATGGGGTGGCATAGAAGGGTGGAGCAGTATGTCCGTCACGTTGGCAATGCTTAGCCATATCCCTCCGGCTTGTCGACGTCAGATGATGATGATGTCTGGCCTCGTCAGCTCAGACAGATGGGTGGACTTCGCCTCATCGGTGCCCGGCCTGGTGGTGTCCACCTCGTCGGTGTCGGACTAGGTATCTTGCCTTCGCCTCGTTGGTGCCCAGCAAGATAGGGGTATCTTCATCGAAAAAGGACATGTCGGTGTTGTGGCTTCACTTCGTCGGTGCTTGGAAGATGTTGGGGGAAGGGTGTTGATGTAGAGGTTGGAGCAGACTTGAATGTCGCCGCATAGCATGCGGCATCGCTTGAAGATGACGAGCTTGTCGATGTAGACCTCGGGGTGTAGCAGTTACTGGGATGACCTCCACTCGGTGTAGATGGTTGGCGTCGAAGAATGGCGGCGTGCTGAAGCAGTCAACATCCTCGCGAAGCGATAAGTGGAAGAAGATGGCAACATCATGTCGATGCAGGCGTCTAGTTGCGCCGATATAGACGGCGCCGTCGTCAGATGAAGAGTTGATGGAGATTGTGACGTTGTGTCGATGTAGTCGAATGGCGGCGTATCAGTGTAGTTGGCGTCCATGCGGGGCGTGAAGCCGGTGTAGTTGAACGACGACATGTTGATGTTGATGACATTCACGCGAGTGAGGAGTCGACGAGGAAAGATGTCAACTAGCCAGTGCAGACTGATGACAACACAATGATGTAGCGGCGACCTCGTCCGGTGCAAAGTCAATGACGATGGCAATGTTATGTTGACGATGTCAGCTTCTCGGTCGAGCCGGATGATGATGACGACGACACTGGTAGTGTGGTTGATGAAGATGTGAAGACAACGGGTAACTCCTCCTCTGTCTTTTACAGTTGCACACGGGCGAGCTCTGATTATCCGTCCATCATCTCGGTCGTGATTCCTACCGCCCGCTGGACGACCAGGGTGCATGGGCCGCTCGGCGAGCATGCCTTTGCCGTCGGTGCGTCCTCGCGATCTCATCGCCGCCGCCGCCGTCCGAGCATCTCCAACTTGGCATGTGCTGGCCTCCATGAGTATGTGAGGTCATCGCGCTCGGCGCGTCGTCCCATCGTCGGCGCTGCCACCGCAGGTGCGTCTCCCCTTGGCTCGGTCCCTCCCGAGTGCAATCTCCCGAGAGAGTAGTGACAATTACAATGGGTTACATCGATGCAATCCATTGAGAAATATGAACGGGAGGCATATGGAAACACATCGTTTTGAAATATCATATGGGAGGTACAAACATATCAAGGCCCAGTACTGCTCCAGGTTCTTAGCTTCCAGCCTTGCTAGAGGATGGAGGGAGAGGGCGTACGGTGGCTGGCGCACCCCAGTCATCATCAGGACCGAAACACTGTAGGCTAGGGTGTGAATAGCGTGGTTCATTTGGGCAACCGAAGAGAACAAGTCGATGTAGCTTCATACCATGCTTTTTAGCCGAAGGTATATGATAATCCCAAAAATCATGGTATGACCACCAAGAGTCCAAGAGATCATGAGTGTTTTCCTCTCATTGGTGGCAACAAATGCAACGGGGGCTAGCTCTGTCACAGGGTGCTGTAAGCTAAACTAGAATTTTTTGATGTATTTAACTCGTGAGTTCCACTCAGTTTTCAAGTTCACCCAAATGAAATAGTGAGTATCTAGATAAAAAGAATTATAAAGTAGTGTCAAGTCACGCACAACGACTGTATTGAGGAACAAAACTCAAAAGCTAGCTACAACAACTTATTGTCTCAAACATACAGTGGTGTATCTTTGGAAGCAAAATTTTCTGATTTTTCCATGCAAGCACACAGTTTGCCGGTCCTCATATGTTGAAATGCCTAGCAAATCAAAATTCCAATAGTTCTAAAAGCGACACCAAACGGAACCGCTTGCGCAACTGCAACATTCAAGATGACATGAACAAAGAAGATTACAACCACCCTCTACCAGATCGCAGTGCCACATCTTTCACCTCCCAGCATAGCACATCTTCATACTTAGCCAATGCAGATAGACATCCACAATTATTGCACGAAATGTTAAGGGCAAGAGTAGGTTTTTTCGTGAATACGCATTGGTGTGTGTCTTTGCGTTGATAGGGCGGAAGAGAAGTTACAGTAGTTGATCTGGGGTCTCGAGCTCTTGGTCGCAGAACTTGCATAGGGGTTCATGTGGGAGTCCATGGCGAGCACGCTGCTCGGCAGTCCAACAGCGATCCATGGAGGCAAGCCAAAGGAAGAACTTGGCATTGGAGGGGGGGCAGGTATGCCAGATGAGGCGCCAGAAGGGTGCATCGATGAAACCAGCGAGCATGGCTTTGTTGGCCAAGCCGGCAGTGTAGATTTCGTTACTAGTCCACTTCCAGGCGATCTTGTCAGGCTCTGTAGAGAGCTGGACTCTCTGAATCCGGTGCCAAAGCTTGACATACACGACAGCAATGGCGGGGCCCATGGCACCGTGGATGCCCTTCAAGGTGGCCTCTGGATTCGGCACAAGTAGGTAGTAACACATGGTAAGTGAGAGACCAAACTAAATGATATCATATTCTTACTAGATTCGACTTAGCTTACAAGAATTTGCTGCTGCATAGACATGTAGAATATGTATATATATTATTTTAAATATATTCTTGTAAATAAGTGAAAACGTTCGTAATCAAACATCAGCCGGAGAGGGGCAAAAGACAATTTGATGATCATGTGTCCTAATTTGAGATTCCCTACCTATCACTTTGGATGGTGGTTAGAGGTCGGTTCTCATATTGTAGAAGAAGCGCTTGGACACAATGGCGGCATAGAAGAAACCCACAAATAATACTTTTCAAATCCAAAGAAGCACAGGCTACTCAGGGGGACTAGAGTACTCAGATAACATCAGTGGTCGGAGGCTAGTCAGTACAAATGTATAGAGAGGCTATGGTCTAAGGTAGAAGCCAGCTAGCTAAGACAGAGAGAGGCCCTCGTTTGCAGGAAACCGATCCTTACAATACGCAACCACATTCTACAACTAGCATCTACTAAAACATATGCATAAAAAATTCAAAATTCAAAACTGATCCAGAAAACACGGTATCTAAAAGAACCATGGGGTGGCCGGATGTGCTTCCTTCCCCAAACTAAGCAGACGGCGAGCACTATTCGCTGCCGGAGCTACGTAACCCCCTCTACTGTTACTCTTTTTGTATGGGAAGGCACGCGTTGTTGCCGTGTACCTCATCTCTTGGTGGTCCTCCGGCAACTTACAATCGCGTTGGCCCCGGGTAGCCACAATACCCATAGGAACAGGCACTATCTCATACTTGACCTCTAAAAGGAACACCTCATTTTTTGGCCTATCATGCGACTTAATCCTACCACGGAGAGGCTCATCTACATCATGGTTAATTTGGACTCTTATGAAGTCACCCCAAATCTTATCCCGGCTGTCTGTGTCCACCTCAATGACCTCACCGAGCTTTTCTCGAGCTTCCGGGTGACCCCTTCATCGAGCATGATCGGGGACACGTCGTGGATGTGGACCCGAATGGGCATGTGGGCAACTTCAACGTCGCCTGGGGAGCGCCGCCGTCCACCGCCGTCATGAGGAGGCGTGTGCTTGGAGGGTCAAGGGGCCGTTGTCAGTGATGAAACGTCGATCACCCTCCCGCTCGAACTCCAAGAGGAAGCGGTTGTTCTTGAGGGGCTTCTCGTTGAGGCGGCCATGGAGACCCCATTTGGTCTTGAGCTCTCCAAAAAGTCATGCGTTGTTGTAGGGAAGGGGCAAGAAGAAGAGCCCCACAACTACCCACAAGTTCCTCATGGTGGCACGCTCCTTGGTCAGGTCCAGCTCCACCACATCCTCAACCCTAGGGTCAAAGTGGACTGGGAACCTGGGGCAACAATGTCGCTGCCCGCGCCGAGCCTTCTCTCATGGCCGCCCTCTCACCTTGGCTGCACGAGGAGTCCCCGCAGATTAGCACCCCGGCAATGTTCCTTCCGCCTAAGGGGCAGGGGACAGCATCGACATGCATGGGGGCATTGTCCTTCTAGTTGTCCTGGCTCAGCATGCTTAAATTGGAGCAATGGACGTCAGAGGTGGTGTGAGGTTTGTGCTCGTTTCCCTCTGTCCTTCTTCCTTTATAGCCTCGGCTAGCCGATCTGGCCCCATCAATTCGGATGATAGCCTGATTATATTGTTCCCTTTGAGCAATTTCATTCCTCTGCCCGGGGCTGTGATGAACCACCGCAGTTGTCATGGGGATCTGCAGCCTTCACACATACCAACCCTAGCTGCCTATGGTTGATTTCTTTCCTCCAGAGCCTGCCATCCAAATCCTCCCGCATAGCATGCAATCTCCCTCTGATCCTTCCTAGGGCGTCTCCGACGGGATTCGGTGATCCGCCATCCATCCCTCTTTGAATTCCATCGATCTTTTTCCGTTGCATGGAGATGTGTTTGACCGCTTTCCTTGCCCAGAGACATGCCTCCCGCAGAGCCAAAGGATCCCCAATCTTTCCCAGATCTCCTTGTCCCTCTTTTGTGGAATCTTCCTTGCTCTGGTCACTGAGGTCGTCCACCAGCAGGCCGGCATCTCGGTTGCTTGGGGATCGCCCCCTCGTCGTCCCGACAGGGGCTACGTGAATCACGTACATCCTATTTGCAATTTATTCTACAACTTTACAGTTAGCCCATGTAAATAGACAACAACAATTATCACAAGAAGTGTCAAGTGCACTATGAGGCAGTAATGCCTGGGAATTGAAAGATAAAAGTAAATGATATTAACTTCTTACTATATTCGACTTAGCTTACAATAATTTGGTCCTACGTAGACATGTACAATGTGTATATATTATGTTAACTAGTTGCTGATAACAAGTGAAACGTTCATCACCCAACATCAGTTGCACAGGGGGAAAAGAAATTTCATCATCATGTGTTTTAATTTGATATTCCCTACCTATCAATTTGGATACCGAACATAAGTTGGTTCGTATATGGTGGAAGCAGCTTGGAGAAAGGGCACATATAATACTAAGCATGTCTCTAGTTGAGTTCTTCACTATAGGCATGAAACCAACTGCCTGGCAATTCAGGGCCTGCTCGGAACAAATGTGAACAACACATAGGAATAGTGAGAAATATGGGAAAAGGACAGGAAATGACAATGTAAAACATAAGAGTGAGATAACATAGGACACCACACAGGAGACTGGATGAAGGAGCTTCCGGATTGATGGGAAACAATAGAGGCAAATATCAGTTTTTATTGGCTAATCCGTGATTTGCTTTTGTCTACATCTCAAGCATCTTCTGTGCATGATTATTTTATTCGTGCTTACACGTAGCAGGGCGCGAGTTGCCTCGGGAATTCGCCAGAACATTGGCATGTGGCAGATTTTTTCAATCCCGTGGAATGAGTGGGAATCTGCATGGCCATGAACAGTAGAAAAGGAAAGCATTGTTCATCTTTCCTTCACTTTGAACAGTAGCAACGAAAAGTTTCCAGACGTACAGCTTTCCTACAGGATTCCTACAAATATCCTCCATCCCGAGCAGGGCCTCTGTGTTGAGTGTAGAGGCAAGGTGAGATGTGGAATATAAAACAGAGCATACATATCTGGCAATACCTTGGAGGAAGGGCAATTAAGGCTCATGTATGGTGCAAATTCCAGGACTGTTGGACACAAAATTAATAGATATGTATAGCTAATGTGCTTACCAACCTTCCTCGGTACAACACTTATAAAGGACACACTACATCTGTATCTTCTTGTAGGCTCTAACTTGTTATCAGGATAATCATGTGTAGCCAAACAAACACAAACATATTTGAGGCTCCTGGGCGAGAGAGTAGTGACAACTACAATGGGTTACATCAAGGCAATCCATTGAGAAATATGAATAAGAGGCATATGGAAACACATGATTTTGAAATATGATATGGGAGGTGCAAACATATCAAGGCTCAGTACTGCCGCATGATCTTAGCTTCCAGCCTTGCTGGAGGATGGAGGGAGAGGGTGTACGGTGGCTGGCGCACCCCAGTCATCATCAGGTCCAAAACACTGGAGGCTAGGGTGTGAATAGCTTGGTTCATTTGGGCAACTGAAGAGAACAAATCGATGTAGCTTCATAGCATGCTTGTTGGCCGAAGGTACATGATAATCCCAACAACCATGGTACGACCACCAAGAGTCCAAGAGATCATGAGTGTTTTCCTCTCATTGGCGGCAACAAATACAACGGACGCTAGCTTTGTCATTGGGTGCCTTAAGCTAAATTAGACTTTTTTTATGTACTCCCTCCGTACAGAAATACTTGTCATCAAAATGAATAAAAGGGGATGTATCTAGATGTATTTTAGTTCTAGATACACCCCTTTTTGTATATTTTGATGACAAGTTTTTTCGGACGGAGGGAGTATTTAACTCGTGAGTTCCACTCAGTTTTCAAGTTCGCCCAAATCAAATAGAGAGTATCTAGATAAAAAGAATTATAAAGTAGTATCAAGTCACGCACAACGACTGTATTGAGGAATAAAACTCAAAAGCTAGCTACAACAACTTATCGTCTCAAACATACGGTGGCATGTCTTTGGAATTAAATTTTTCTGTTTTTCCATGGAAGCACACAGTTTGCCTGTCCTCGTATGTTGAAATGGCTAGCAAATCAAAATTCCAATAGTTCTAAAAGCGACGCCAAACGGAACCGCTTGCGCAACTGCAGCATTCAAGATGACATGAACAAATACGACTACGACCGTCCTCTACCAGATAACAGTGCGACATCTTCCAACTCCCAGCATAGCACATCTTCATACTTAGCCAATGCAGATAGATAGGCACAATTATTGCACGAAATGTCAAGGGCACGAGTAGGGTTTTTCGTGAATACACATTGTTGTGCGTCTTTGCATTGATAGGGCTGAAGAGAAGTTACAGTAGGTGATCCGGGGTCTCGAGCTGTTGGTCGCAGAACCTGCATAGGGGTTCATGTGGGAGTCCATGGCGAGCACGCCGCTCGGCAGTCCAACCGCGATCCATGGAGGCAAGCCAAAGGAAAAACTTGGTATTGGCGGGGGCACAGGTATGCCAGATTTCGTTACTAGTCCACTTCCAGGTGATCTTGTCAGGCTGCACTCTCTGAATCCGGTGCCAAAGCTTGACATACACGACAGCAGTGGCGGGGCCCATGGCACCATGGATGCCCTTCAAGGTGGCCTCTGGATTCGGCACGAGTAGGTAGCAACACATGGTAAGTGAGAGACCAAAGTAAATGATATTATATTATTGCTAGATTCGACTTAGCTTACAAGAATTTGCTGCTACATAGACATGTAGAATATGTATATATATTATTTTAAATATATTCTAGTAAATAAGTTAAATGTTCGTAATCAAACATCAGCCGAAGAGGGGCAAAAGACAATTTGATGACCATGGGGTGGCCGGATGTGCCTCCTTCCCGAAACTAAGCAGACGGCAAGCACTATTTGCTGCCGAAGCTACGTAACCCCCTCTACTATCACTATTTTTGTATGGGAAGGAACGCATTGTTGCTGTGTACCTCATCTCTTGGAGGTCCTCCGGCAACTTACAATCACGTTGGACATGCCCCAGGTAGCCACAATACCAACAGAAACGAGTCACTCTCTCATACTTGACCACTAAAAGGAACAACTTATTGTTTGGCCTATCATGCAGACTTAATCCTACCACGGAGAGGCTCATCTACATCATGGTTAATTCGGACTCTTATGAAGTCACCCCAAATCTTATCCCGGCTGTCTGTGTCCACCTCAATGACCTCACCGAGCTTTTCACGAGCTTTCGTGCGACCCCTTCATCGAGCATGATCGGGGGCACGTCGTGGATGCAGACCCAAATGGGCATGTGGGCAACTTCAACGTCGCCCTGGGAGCGCCGCCGTCCACCGTCGTCATGAGGAGTGCCCTTGGGGAGCCAAGGGGCCGTTGTCAGGGATGAAACGCCGATCACCCTCCCGCTCGAACTCCAAGAGGAAGCGGTTGTTCTTGAGGGGCTTCTAGTTGAGGCGGCCACGGAGACCCCATTTGGTCTTGAGCTCTCCAAAAAGTCTTGCATTGTTGTAGGGAAGGGGCAAGAAGAATAGCCCCACAACTACCCACAAGTTCCTCATGGTGGCATGCTCCTTGGTCAGGTCCAGCTCCACCACATCCTAAACCCTAGGGTCAAAGTGGACTGGGAACCTGGGGCAACAATGTCACTGCCCGCGCTGAGCCTTCTCTCATGGCCGCCCTCTCACCTTGGCTGCGCGAGGAGTCCCCGCGGATCAGCACCCCAGCAAGGTTCCTTCCGCCTAAGGTGCAGGGGACAGTATTGACATCCATGGGGGCATTGTCCTTCCGGTTGTCCTGGCTCTGCATGCTTAAATTGGAGCAATGGACAGCAGAGGTGGTGTGAGGTCTGTGCTTGTTTCCCTCTGTCCTTCTTCCTTTATAGCCCCGGCTAGCCGATCTGGCCCCATCAATTCGGATGATACCCTGATTGATATTGTTCCCTTTGAGCAATTTCGTTCCTCTTCCCGGGGCTATGATGAACCACCACAGTTGTCATGGGAATCTGCAGCCTTCATACATACCAACCCTAGCTGCCTATGGTTGATTTCTTTCCTCTAGAGCCTGCCATCCAAATTCTCCCGCATAGCATGCAATCCCCCTCTGATCCCTCCTAGGGCGTTGCCGGCGGGATTCGGGGATCCGCGGTCCATCCCTCTTTGAATTCCATCGATCTTTTTCCGTTCCATGGAGATGTGTTTGACCGCTTTCCTTGCCCAGAGCCATGCCTCCCGCAGAGCCAAAGGATCCCCAATCTTTCCCAGATCTCCCTGTCCCTCTTTTGTGGAATCTTCCTTGCTCTGGTCACTGAAGTCGTCCACCAGCAGGCCGGCATCTCGATTTCTTGGGGATCGCGCCCTCGGTGCCCTGACAAGGGTTCCGTGAATCACGGACATCCTGTTTGCAATTTATTCTACAACTTTACATTTAGTCCATGTAAATAGACAACAACAATTATCACAAGAAGTGTCAAGGGCACTATGAGGCAGTAATGCGTGGGAAGTGAAAGATAAAAGTAAATGATATTAACTTCTTACTATATTCGACTTAGCTTACAATAATTTGGTCCTACGTAGACATGTACAATATGTATATATTATGTTAACTAGTTGCTGATAACGAGTGAAACATTCATAACCCAACATCAGTTGCACTGGGGAAAAGAAATTTCATCATCATGTGTTTTAATTTGATATTCCCTACCTATCAATTTGGATACCGAACATAAGTTGGTTCGTATATGGTGGAAGCAGCTTGGAGAAAGGGCACATATAATACTAAGCATGTCTCTAGTTGAGTTCTTCACTATAGGCATGAAACCAACTGCTTGGCAATTCAGGGCCTGCTCAGAACAAATGTGAATAACACATAGGAATAGTGAGAAATATGGGAATAGGAAAGGAAATGACAATGTGAAACATAGGAGTGAGATAACATAGGACACCACACAGGAGACTGGATGAAGGAGCTTTCGGATTGATGGGAAACAATAGAGGCAAATATCAGTTTTTATTGGCTAATCCGTGATTTGCTTTTGTCTTCATCTCAAGCATATTCTGTGAACGATTATTTTATTCGTGCTTACACGTAGCAGGGAGCGAGTTGCCTCGGGCATTCGCCAAAACATTGGCATGTGGCAGATTTTTTCAATCCCGTAGAATGAACGGGAATCTGCATGGCCATGAACAGTAGAAAAGGAAAGCATTGTTCATCTTTCCTTCACTTCAAACAGTAGCAAAGAAAAGTTTCCAGAGGTACAGCTTTCCTACAGGATTCCTACAAATATCCTCCATCCCGAGCAGGGCCTCTGTGTTGAGTGTAGAGGCAAGGTGAGGTGTGGAATATAAAACAGAGCATACACATCTGGCAATACCTTGGAGGAAGGGTAATTAAGGCTCATGTATGGTGCAAATTCCAGGACTGTTGGACAAAAAATTAATAGATATGTATAGCTAATGTGCTCACCAACCTTCCTCAGTACAACACTTATAAATGACACGCTACATCTGTATCTTCTTGTAGGTTCTAACTTGTTATTAGGATAATCATGTGTAGCCAAACAAACACAGACATATTTGAGGCTCCTGGGCGAGAGAGTAGTGACAACTACAATGGGTTACATCGAGGCAATCCATTGAGAAATATGAATGGGAGTTATATGGAAACACATGATTTTGAAATATGATATGGGAGGTGCAAACATATCAAGGCTCGGTACTGCCGCAGGATCTTAGCTTCTAGCCTTGCTGGAGGATGGAGGGAGAGGGTGTACGATGGCTGGCGCACCCCAGTCATCATCAGGTCCGAAACACTGGAGGCTAGGGTGTGAATAGCTTGGTTCATTTGGGCAACTGAAGAGAACAAATCGATGTAGCTTCATAGCATGCTTGTTGGCTGAAGGTACATGATAATCCTAACAACCATGGTACGACCACCAAGAGTCCAAGAGATCATGAGTGTTTTCCTCTCATTGGCGGCAACAAATACAACGGACGCTAGCTCTGTCATTGGGTGCCTTAAGCTAATTTAAACTTTTTTGATGTAATTAACTCGTGAGTTCCACTCAGTTTTCAAGTTCGCCCAAATGAAATAGTGAGTATCTAGATAAAAAGAATTATAAAGTAGTATCAAGTCACGCACAACGACTGTATTGACGAACAAAACTCAAAAGCTAGCTACAACAACTTATCATCTCAAACATACAGTGGCGTGTCTTTGGAAGCAATTTTTTCTGTTTTTCCATGCAATCACACAGTTTGCCGGTCCTCGTATGTTGAAATGCCTAGCAAATAAAAAATCCAATAGTTCTGAAAGCGACACCAAATGGAACCGCTTGCGCAACTGCAACATTCAAGATGACTGCAACATTCGCCAAAACATTGGCATGTGGCAGATTTTTTCAATCCCGTGGAATGAACGGGGATCTGCATGGCCATGAACAGTAGAAAAGCAAAGCATTGTTCATCTTTCCTTCACTTCGAACAGTAGCAAAGAAAAGTTTCCAGAGGTACAGCTTTCCTACATGATTCCTACAAATATCCTCCATCGCGAGCAGGGCCTCTGTGTTGAGTGTAGAGGCAAGGTGAGATGTGGAATATAAAACAGAGCATACATATCTGGCAATACCTTGGAGGAAGGGCAATTAAGGCTCATGTATGGTGCAAATTCCAGGACTGTTGGACACAAAATTAATAGTGGAATAGCTAATGTGCTTCCCAACCTTCTTCAATACAACACTTATAAAGGACACGCAACATCTGTATCTTCTTGTAGGCTCAAACTTGTTATCGGGATAACCAGGTGTTGCCAAACAAACACAAACAGAGTTGAGGCTCCTTGGCGAGAGAGTAGTGACAATTACAATGGGTTACATCGATGCAATCCATTGAGAAATATGAATGGGAAGCATATGGAAACACATCATTCTGAAATATCATATGGGAGGTACAAACGTATCAAGGACCAGTACTGCTGGCGGTTCTTAGCTGCCAGTCATCATCAAGAGAGGGCGTACAGTTGCTGGCTCACCCAAGTCATCATCAGGACCGGATCACTGGAGCCTAGGGTGTGAATAGCTTGGTTCATTTGGGCAACTGAAGAGAACAAGTCGATGTAGCTTGAAACCATGCTTGTTGGCCGAAGGTACATGATAATCTCCAACAACCATGGTACGACCACCAAGAGTCCAAGAGGTCATGAGTGTTTTCCTCTCATTGGCGGCAACAAATGCAACGGACGCTAGCTCTGTCACTGGGTGCCTTAAGCTAGATTATACTTTTTTGATGTATTTAACTCATGAGTTCCACTTAGTTTTCAAGTTCACCCAAATGAATTAGTGAGTATCTAGATAAAAAGAACTATAAAGTAGTATCAAGTCATGCACAACGACTGTATTGAGGAATAAAACTCAAAAGCTAGCTACAACAACTTATCGTCTCAAACATACAATGGCGTGGCTTTGGAAGCAAAAATTTCTGATTTTTCCATGCAAGCACGCAGTTTGCCGGTCCTCATATGTTGAAATGTCTAGGAAATCAAAATTCCAATAGTTCTAAAGCGACACCAAACGGAAACACTTCCACAACTGCAACATTAGAGATGACATGAACAAAGACGATTACGACCACCCTCTACCAGATCACAGTGCCACATCTTCCACCTCCCAGCATAGCACATCTTCATACTTAGCCAATGCATTTGGACAGGCACAATTATCGCACGAAATGCCAAGGGCACGAGTAGGTTTTTTCGTGAATACGCATTGTTTGCGTATCTTTGCATTGATAGGGCGCAAGAGAAGTTACAGTGTGTGCATCCCTAGGGCTCGCACAGGGTGCAATTGAGCATGGAAGTGGTTGCTCAGCCTCGATACAAGATGTTCGGGATGCATGCGGGGATGACTACATCTAATCATTTGGCTCTGCCACGAGCCCACAGGCGGGCCTCGTCCTGGATAGATCGAGCAAGGTCATCATGCGATGGTCATAGGTTGTCGAAGACCGCAACGTTACAGGGCTTCCAGAGAGAAACGACGAGAGCTATGAGGGAGTTGGCTCCCTTGGGTACGCTGGGTGGAGCGGCGTTGGCAGTGCTGGTCCACCAAGTGAAGAAGCGCTCCATGATGGTTGGCGGCGGAGTCATACATCAGCCGGAGAAGACGCATTGCCCCTTTAATAACTAAGTAGAACATTCGTAATCAAACATCAGCCGGAGAGGGGCAAAAGACAATTTGATGATCATGTGTTCTAATTTGAGATTTCCTACATATCATTTTGGATAGCGACTAGAGGTCTGTTCTCATATTGTAGAAGCAGCGCTTGGACACAATGGCGGCATAGAAGAAACCCACAAATAATACGATGCCAAATGCAACGGGTGCTGACCCTGTTAGTTGATCTCTGGAAAAGCACATCATCTCTTTTGCCTTATTAGGTATAGACTGAATCTTATTTGATCCTGTTAAGTTATTGAACAAGGGAGAGAATTAGCAAAGTTGAACTTTTTGTGCAAGGTCAGTTTAAACATTGTATTAGAACTTTCAGGTGTCTCTCCAAACAGGACTCAGAAAGAGCTATTATTCACAATCAGCAGTACTACTACACAAAGTACCCACATAGTACAACAACACAACACCTAGTTACGCACAACCGATGAATTTTGACAGACAATGCAGTCCATGAAGCAATCAAATAAGAAATAGAAGGATCAGTTAATCGAAGCACTAACCATTTGGGGTCACTGCTTGCCACACATGCACACACGACTTCACCAAGTAACCAAGTTGGGGTGATTGCTTGCCACACATGCACACACGACTTGACCAAGTAACCAAGTTGGGGTGATTGCTTGCCACACATGCACACACGACTTGACCAAGTAACCAAGTTGGGGTGATTGCTTGCCACACATGCTCACACAAGGCGCTTGCCCCCGGTAGCATGGAATGGCTGCCATACTCACAACAACTTTGCGCCACCTCGCAACCATGCCCACCAGTGACGCCTCAGAGCCAACCAGGAATCAGTAACCCATTAGTTGATTCGTAGTATCACTCGAAATACCTCTTCTTTGTTTTTATTGCATGCATTACCGACTAAATGAAGCACCTCAATATTGATATTTATATTGTACTAGATGATAGTTGGTTTTACTTTTGGGTTAATGGATGCATAGCTAATGATCTAAGCAACCAAGAAGATGTACGCATGACCTTCCATTATAAAGGACCCGGCACCTTACTAACTTCCTACTTATCTTATCAGGACATTACTAGCACCCAAAGTAAGTTGAAAGAAGTCGTTGCTCTATAGATAGATTGAGAGCAGTGAAAATTACAACGGTTTCTTATGGTGCAACACAACAATAAATTGTGAATGGGAGGCATATGGAACACATTAGTCGTCAAAGGATCCGCACTAGCCTTTTAGAGGTCCTTGTGCGAAATCTTGAACTCTACCAACGGCCATAGTCCCTCACTTTGGCACGGCCATGACGGCCATGCCTGCCGCCGGTCGGCACTTAACATTGCGGCTTTCACTGCTCGATCGTTGTTGTCAATGCTTCGGCTGTGGTCTATCGTCGTTGCTGCCTGCAGCCGCCTTGTCTGTCTTAGGGTACTTATAGGATGGAAGAACACGTCACGGACAAAGGGAAATTTCATTGGTTTCATCGCTTGGGGTCCTCACCTTTTGGGACTTGGGTCAATAAATTGTGGGAAGAATTGAATAAAGGAGATGTGGCCGGAGAAATGAGAAGAGATAGTGACGGCGTCCTTTCCAGCGGAGAATTTGAAGCACAAGTATGGCCTTTTACCATTTTTTGAGAAACAAGACTTTTTACTCCTACGTGACTAGTTTTTTTAGGGGTAAAGCCAAGTTTATTCATCAAAGTCCATCATGTGGATCACCAAACCAAACGTGGCAACCGGGACCTCTAGAAACAGAAAACATAGCTAACATATGTGCTTCATAATTGATAGCATGACTCTCGAAAGAAAATTTACAATGAAAAGTAGAAGCTTCAAAGTTGATCTCACTTATGATTGCTCTGTATCTCCCATGTGCACTCCTATTGATATCTGAAACAACTTGCTGACAATCTGAAGCAATGATGAAGTTCTTGATATTCAAATCTTCAGCAAGAGAAAGGGCCTCACGACACGCTAGTGCTTCCAACGTTGCTGGATCAAAAACTCATTCAACAACTAAATCCTAACTACCCATATAGTTACCCGCTTTATCCCTGCACACGGTCGCCGCAGAGTCTCCTCTACCTGCTAGAACCCCTGCGTCAACATGGATTTTACAGTATCCCGCAGGTGGCTTCTTTGGTTTTGACACTGTCTGTCACGCCCAATATGCGACCCTATCCAAAAGGAACTCGACGGTCCCACCAAGGATAGACCCGCATATTGAAACGCTTTTGCAAGGTGGATATCATTACATCAACATTACATAATAGATGGGGATACATACATAAGGCACAAATGCCACAAGAATACAACGTCATCATATACAAGATCAACATCCATCTATGGATGAAACATAAACAGAAACTCAAACAATATCCACCCTGCTAGCCCAGGCTGCCGACCTGGAACCTATCCCCTGATCGAAGAAGAAGCAGAAGAAGAACTCCAAGACAAGCAAACATCGCTCTCACGTCATGATCATCGCAGAACCTGTACCTGCAACTGGTGGTGTAGTAATCTGTGAGCCACGAGGACTCAGCAATCCCATTACCATGGGTATCAAGACTAGCAAAGCTTAAAGGGAAAAGGAAGGGGTAAAGTGGTGAGGTTGCAGCAGCGACTAAGCATAAATGGTGGCTAACATACGCAGATGAGAGCGAGAAGAGAACCAAAGGAACGGTCGTCAACTAGTAATGATCAAGAAGTGATCCTGAACTCCTACTTACGTCAGACATAACCCAGAAACCGTGTTCTCCTCTCGATCAACCCCGAAAAGAGACACTCAGGGTTACGCACACGGTTGGTGTATTTTAGAAGAGTTTGCTTCAAGTTTACTACAACCGGATATTAACAAATTCCCATCTGCCACATAACCACGGGCACGGCTCTCGAAAGTTTATACCCTGCAGGGGTGTCCCAACTTAGCCCATGATAAGCTCTCGCGATCAACGAAGGATATTCCTTCTCCCCGGGAAGATCCGATCAGTCTCGGAATCCCGGCTATAAGACTTTTCGACAGCAATAAAACAAGACCAGCAAAGCCGCCCGGATGTGCCGACAAATCCTGATAGGAGTCGCACGTACCTCGGTCTCAGGGCACACCGGATAAGTCAAGCTACGAGTAAAACCAAGCCTCGAGTTTCCCCGTCGTGGCCCTGCAGGCTGCTCGGTTCGGACCAACACTCGAAGGAGCACTGGCCCGGGGGGGGGGCTAAAATAAAGATGACCCTTGGGCTCCGGAAACCCAAGGGAAAAAGGGCATAGGTGAGGCAAATGGTAAAACCAATGTTGGGCCTTGCTGGAGGAGTCTTATTCAAAGCGAACTGTCAAGGGGGTCCCATAAATCACCTGACCGCGTTAGGGACGCAAAATCCGGGAACATAATACCGATATGACGGAAACTAGGGCGGCAAGAGTGGAACAAAACACCAGGCATAAGGCCGAGCCTTCCACACTTTACCAAGTATATAGATGCATTAATTAAATAAGATATATTGTGATATCCCAACAAGTAAACATGTTCCAACAAGGAACAACATCTCCATGTTCCAACAAGGAACAAACTTCATTTTCACCTACAACTAGCAACGCTATAAGAGGGGCTGAGCAAAGCGGTAACATAGCCAAACAACGGTTTGCATAGGGAAGGTGTCAAAAGTTAGAGGCTGACATGGCAATTTAGGATGGCTTGATAAACAGGTAATAGGTAGCGCAGCATAGCGATAGAACGAAGGAACTAGCATAGCAATGATAGTAGTGAGATCCAGGGTAGCGGTCATCTTGCCTGAAATCCCGCAAGGAAGAAGAACGAGTCCATGAAGAAGATGAACGGATGAAGCTGAACCAAGCGTAGACGAATGAATCCTCACGATCGCAACGAAACGGGAACTAACAAGAAGAAGCACACAACATAGTAAACACACCACACATGAACAAGACATGATGCTCAACCAAGAATGATGCATGACAAAGCTACATGAAGCTACTCATGGCAAGAGATGATGCAAACAAGAGCAACACATCAAAGCAAGTTTAAATGAGGCCGGGAACAACATATAACAATTCCGGTAAGTCCTCATATGCAAATTTCGAAATTGGTCCAGATCTGAATAAACCTTATGTTCAAGTTGTTAAACAGCAAGTTAAGATGCACCACGATGATCTACACGGCATTCTAGTCAAGTTACATATAAAGTTCATTAGATTCGGAGCTACGGCCTAGAAGATATGAGCAAAACAAGTTAAACATGGCATTGATGCAAAATGCATACAAACATCAAGCAAACACCTCAAAACAAGGATTCAACATGATAATATGCAACTACATGCAAAATCAAGCAAGTTTCATATAGAGCACACTCAAAACGGAGCAATGGTTCAACACATACACACAATACAAGTTATAACAACAATCTGTCCAAAACAGCAACTAGGCATATTGCAAGCATCAAAACAACAAGCTACAGCACCTCAACATAATAACAAAAGGCATGGGCATGATGTACAGGTAAAGCATTACAAAACATGAACACTGAGCTATCTCCAGAAATCACTAGAACATGCTCAAAAACACATGGCAAGATTGCAAATAATAACAGTTTCAGACTTTAGCAGAAATAATATCAGGTTGCAATGTTTAGAGCTATCAAACAACATGTTACAGGAACTTAACATGGCAAACAAAGGCATGGCATGATACTACTAAATGCATATAACAAAAGTCCCTTACTGACCATGAGCCAAAAAGGATCAGAAAATATGATGGCACCCATGCAAACATGGCAAGTTATATTACAGATTCAAACATGGCAGGAACAACGATGAGTAGGCATGTTGGTGAGCTTGAACCACTCACCACAGAGCAACACATGGCATGGCAAGGCAACCAACAGTAATAAGACATGGCATAGAAGCTATACATGGCAAGAACAACATCATATCATGCAAGGATCAACTACAATAACCTTGGCAAAATTGAATAACCTGTAAACAATCTGCCAGGAAACATTTTATAGCAAAAGTAGAGCTCGATTGACTCAAGCTATGGCACTCCATAATTGCAAACAAGGGCATGGATGGATAGATCAAGACATGTATAACAAAACATCCTTACTGAAGTATCTCAAAATAAGCATGGATCTCTCGGTAGCATCAAGTTAACATGGCATAAAAATATCAGCAAAACAGGGCTGAAATCAGCAACATCATGAAGCCTAGTTTGCATGCTTGTGCTAGTCACCACAGAGATCATAAAAATACATGGCATACACCCCTGGAAATATGGCATGGCATATTACAAAACACATGTAGGACTCAAGTCCATAGGATGCACACATCAATCATGACAAAAATGACAAAAGTGCATGTTCTGTTAAGAAACAGAAACTAACATCACATAGCACTCTTCCAACAGCATTTAGGGCATCAAGATGAGCTCAAATGAAAATGATGCAATGAGATGAAATGATCTACTCTTCGAGACGAACTATTTGACATATTACACGCGCAAAACGGAGCTACGGATGCAGACTTATGGCATGACGAAAATGCATGAAAATAATCACAGATTCGGGACTTAGCAGTTTTTATAAAAAAAAACACGGGGTGAGCGAAACGAGCTAAAAAATGCTCAGGGCGAGGGATAGGGGATTGGCTCACCCATGGGCTTGGCCCAGGAAGAGGAAGCAGGCCGGGGTTGGTAGGCTTGGGCTGGGCCGGCGAGGACTCTGTTCTTGGCCGGGCGAAGCGTGCCGGGCCCACGAGGGGGGGTGCGAGGCTGGGCCTCAGCCGTCGTCGTCCTCCCGACGCAGGGACGAGACAGGCGGCGCAGAAGGCGACGGGAGCCGGCGGCGGGGCGAGGGAAGGCCGGAGAGGTCCGGATCTGGCCGGAAATGGGTGTGAGGCGGCGGATCCAGTCGGCTCCGGGCTGGATCCTGCCGGAGGAGGCACGGCGGCGAGCTTCAAGAGGCGGCGGGGCACCTGGAGAGAGAGAGAGATCTTGAGAGAGAGAGAGGGAAGCAAGAGGGAGAGGGGCGACGGGGAGGCCGGACCTGACGAGGTCGCTGGCGACGATGCGACGGGCGCCGACGCGGGGTCTGACGCGGCGGAGGCGAAGCGAAAGCTTCTCGGCACGGGCGCGGGCGCCTGCCCCGGGCTCTGGCGGCGGCGCTGGGCTCATGTGGCCCTTGATGGGCTCCAGCAGGGACCTTGGCGGAGGTGGCCGGTGCCACGTGGCAGGCGCTGGCTGGACGGGGCGGCGGCGCGGCTGAGGTGGCGGCCTCCGATTCGTCGGAGCGACGTGGCGGCGGGGGCTGGACATGTCCGGACGGCGGGGACGAAATGTGCGGCGGCGCGCGGGGAGCGGGGCTAGGGTTGGACTGCGCGAAAATCCGGAGGGGATCACATACTTATAGGTAGAGGGAGCTAGGAGAGTCCAAATGAGGTGCGGTTTTCGGCCACGCGATCGTGATCGAACGACGGAGAGCATGGAGGGGAGTTTGCTGGGTTTTGGGCCACTTTGGAGGGGGTGTTGGGCTGCAACAAAGGGGCTTTGCGGTTACCCGATTAACCGTTGAGTACGCAAACGACCTCAAATGATCCGAAACTTGACAGCGGTTCTACGGTGCTATACCAAGGCCGCTTGACAAACCTCGGGGCATTCCGAGAATGTTTGACACCCGCACATGAAAAGAGGTAAAAGGGAGCGCCGGGAGACATAGGAGTGCCGGATTGCAAAACGGACAACGGGAAAAATGCTCGGATGCAAGAGACGAACACATATGCAAATGCGATGCACATGATGACATGATATGAAATGCCGCAAGCAAATGACATGGCAACGACGGCGAATAACTGGCGGACACCTGGCGCATCGAATCCGGGGCGTTACAACACTCCTCCACTAACAAGAGATCTCGTCCCGAGATCTTAGGACCGAGACGGAAGGGAAAAGGGATGAGGTGAAACAAGAACTCAAGAGAAGAAGCAAAGAATCGAGAGCACTTGAGAAGAAGAGAGGAACGACGAGAATGACAAGAATCAAAAGCTCACGGAATCAGATAGGCTATGAAACGACTCGTTCTAACCAGAGTGGTTAGAATGAGAAAAGAAACGAATAAGACTGAAAGGATTTAGGCAGCACTCCGGCTAAAACATGGAGGAATAGAACTGAGTTTGACAAAATGGAACAATAGTTGACGAGAGGAACAACACAATGCCTTCGGAAGAATTGAAAGAATCGAATGAAAAGAACTTAGAAGGAAGGATTGAACGGAGTTGTTGATAAAATCACCAACGAAAAGAATAAGATTGTTGTGGACTTATGGATAACATCCCAAAAAAATTATGAGGTGATAACCGACCACAATCGGAAAAGATTGAATAACTGAGAAAAACGAGGAAATGCAAAACTCCACTTCAAAAGAATATGGAGAATTAATTGCACTTTGATATGCAAGCAGAAAAGATACTAGAACTCCTTGAGCAAGAAACTTGATGAACACTTGAAGAATGAATTAAATCATGAAGAACCACCGTGAAGAACTCCGGTAACAAAAAGGATGGTGAGATAAAATGAACGAAGAAAGAATAAGATGAGCCTTGAGGTGATGTAGGTTCCGACAAGATGGCCGAGGAAATAATTGAACTCCGGAAAAGAAAAGATGAAAAGACTTGGAACTAGAATTTATTCCTCAAGAACAAACTCCGAAGGAAGGGATTACTCACTTGGATGAAATAAGAATAAGATTTATTGTATGCTTATCCTTCATCAAATTAAATTGATGACAAGCAATGGATTTTTGCATACTACTTATTCTTCTTGAAAAGGATTGAGAAAAGACATGTCGCAAACTTGAGAAGGTCTTCATAAATCACCGGTAGGATTGAAAAGAACGAATGAATTAAAATGATAGTCAAGGAAAAAGAATCTGAATGAACCACCATAAGAATTCGGAAATGACTGATGAAAGAGAAAGAATCACCGGGAAGAATTAGAAAAGCACAAAGATTCTTGAGGGAATTTAGAGAAAAGAGATCGAAGAGATCGCGAACTGATTAACGAATGCTTGAACGAAGCACCGGAAGAATATTGAGACGAACGAAGGGGCACGGATATAGAATAATTGGAAAATGACTTTGAAAACTTGGAACGAAGAAATCTTCCGAAAAGATGGCCTCCGGATGATTGAGACGGAAAGTAACTCCTGAAATACTCCGGATGGATGAAAAGAATTTGCATGACTGGAAACAATTAGATAGGATAACATCGAGCTAGGACCAAGAATCTCCGGGGGAACGGACAAGATTTAAGAGAAAAAAAATCTACGACGTCTTCAAATGAAGACGAGAAACACCACCAAAAATTACTGAAATACTCCGGAAGAATGAAAAACGAAGAGGTTGAGCCAACAATGAAATGATTCGAAATCGATCTTGGAAAAGCATCTGACTGATGAAATACATACTTACGTCACTCTTCGAAAAGAATTGGGAATAACTCCGGGGAATTAGAAGAGTCAGGTAAGATCCTGGGAAAAGACCTGTGGGTTAGGGCCCACTAAAAGAAAAAACCGTTGGAAAGGGATGTTGAACAGATAGGTGATGCACCGGAAGAACTGAAATATTTGAATGAGGTGACAACCTCGAATTAATTCAAACATAGACGAATCTCCTGAGATGTGTTGAACACTCCGGAAGGATAAATTGGCGAGAGGCAAACGAGCAAGGGGAAAACATTTGATCGAAGGAAAAGAATATGATCAACACCGAAAAACTTGAATTGAGTCCACCGGAAAAAGAAAAAGGGATGAAGAATGACGAACAAGACGAGAATTCACCGGTTGAAACAATTGAGGAAAGATTGAAGAGGCTCCACACGAATGAAATTGATGATCGAAACAGACTCAAACTTCGGGAAGAAGAAGGGTGGGAGGGCGGGAAAACACAGGCAACTTGGAAGGGGAAACCGACGAATATCTTGAAGAGAAAACACCGGTTGAAATCATTGAGAAGAGAGAGCAAAACTTCACACGAGTAGGAAGCATACTCGATTACGGACTCCGGTTCCGAGAAGAAGAAGGGAGGGCGGGTGGGAAAAGAAAAACAACTGAGGATTGAACTTGCAAAGATGAAGAGGCTCGAGTCGACTTGACGAGAAATGCACCGGATGAAAAGAGCTGAGGAACCAACGATCGGAAAACCAACTGCATGAACCTAAAGAAAAATTTGAAGGGGAAGAGAAGTAATTCAAAACACCTACGTCAAGATTCCTTACCAGAGCGACGAAGGGGCAGATGAATAAAAAGAATTCCTACTCTCCGATATAACTAGACTCCGAAAATAGTTTTTTTCTAGACTCAACATCGGCCAAACTACACGATCAATCAAGGGGGCTCCTAGGGTCGGTCGAGGCTCTGATACCAACTTGTCACGCCCAATATGCGACCCTATCCAAAAGGAACTCGACGGTCCCACCAAGGATAGACCCGCATATTGAAACGCTTTTGCAAGGTGGATACCATTACATCAACATTACATAATAGATGGGGATACATACATAAGGCACAATTGCCACAAGAATACAACGTCATCATATACAAGATCAACATCCATCTATGGATGAAACATAAACATAAACTCAAACAATATCCACCCTGCTAGCCAGGCTGCCGACCTGGAACCTATCCCCTGATCGAAGAAGAAGCAGAAAAAGAACTCCAAGACAAGCAAACATCGCTCTCACGTCATGATCATCGCAGAACCTGTACCTGCAACTGGTGGTGTAGTAATCTGTGAGCCACGAGGACTCAGCAATCCCATTACCATGGGTATCAAGACTAGCAAAGCTTAAAGGGAAAAGGAAGGGGTAAAGTGGTGAGGTTGCAGCAGCGACTAAGCATAAATGGTGGCTAACATACGCAGATGAGAGCGAGAAGAGAAACAAAGGAACGGTCGTCAACTAGTAATGATCAAGAAGTGATCCTGAACTCCTACTTACGTCAGACATAACCCAGAAACCGTGTTCTCCTCTCGATCAACCCCGAAGAGAGACACTCACGGTTACACACACGGTTGGTGTATTTTAGAAGAGTTTGCTTCAAGTTTACTACAACCGGATATTAACAAATTCCCATCTGCCACATAACCGCGAGCACGGCCCTCGAAAGTTTATACCCTGCAGGGGTGTCCCCACTTAGCCCATGATAAGCTCTCGCGATCAACGAAGGATATTCCTTCTCCCCGGGAAGACCCGATCAGTCTCGGAATCCCGGATACAAGACTTTTCGACAGCAATAAAACAAGACCAGCAAAGCCGCCCGGATGTGCCGACAAATCCTGATAGGAGTCGCACGTACCTCGGTCTCAGGGCACACCGGAATAAGTCAAGCTACGAGTAAAACCAAGCCTCGAGTTTCCCCGTGGTGGCCCCGCAGGCTGCTCGGTTCGGACCAACACTCGAAGGAGCACCGCCCCGGGGCTAAAATAAAGATGACCCTTGGGCTCCGAAACCCAAGGAAAAAGGGCATAGGTGAGGCAAATGGTAAAACCAATGTTGGGCCTTGCTGGAGGAGTCTTATTCAAAGCGAACTGTCAAGGGGGTCCCATAAATCACCCGACCGCGTTAGGGACGCAAAATCCGGGAACATAATACCGATATGACGGAAACTAGGGCGGCAAGAGTGGAACAAAACACCAGGCATAAGGCCGAGCCTTCCACCCTTTACCAAGTATATAGATGCATTAATTAAATAAGATATATTGTGATATCCCAACAAGTAAACATGTTCCAACAAGGAACAACATCTCCATGTTCCAACAAGGAACAAACTTCATCTTCACCTGCAACTAGCAACGCTATAAGAGGGGCTGAGCAAAGCGGTAACATAGCCAAACAACGGTTTGCATAGGGAAGGTGTCAAAAGTTAGAGGCTGACATGGCAATTTGGGATGGCTTGATAAACAGGTAATAGGTAGCGCAGCATAGCGATAGAGCGAAGCAACTAGCATAGCAATGATAGTAGTTAGATCCAGGGTAGCGGTCATCTTGCCTGAAATCCCGCAAGGAAGAAGAACGAGTCCATGAAGAAGATGAACGGATGAAGCCGAACCAAGCGTAGACGAACGAATCCTCACGATCGCAACGAAACGGGAACTAACAAGAAGAAGCACACAACATAGTAAACACACCACACATGAACAAGACATGCTGCTCAACCAAGAATGATGCATGACAAAGCTACATGAAGCTACTCATGGCAAGAGATGATGCAAACAAGAGCAACACATCAAAGCAAGTTTAAATGAGGCCGGGAACAACATATAACAATTCCGGTAAGTCCTCATATGCAAATTTCGAAATTGGTCCAGATCTGAATAAACCTTATGTTCAAGTTGTTAAATAGCAAGTTAAGATGCACCAAGATGATCTACACGACATTCTAGTCAAGTTACATATAAAGTTCATTAGATTCGGAGCTACGGCCTATAAGATATGAGCAAAACAAGTTAAACATGGCATTGATGCAAAATGCATACAAACATCAAGCAAACACCTCAAAACAAGGATGCAACATGATAATATGCAACTACATGCAAAATAAAGCAAGTTTCATATAGAGCACACTCAAAACGGAGCAACGGTTCAACACATACACACAATACAAGTTATAACAACAATCTGTCCAAAACAGCAACTAGGCATATTGCAAGCATCAAAACAACAAGCTACAACACCTCAACATAATAACAAAAGGCATGGGCATAATGTATAGGTAAAGCATTACAAAACATGAACACTGAGCTATCTCCAGAAATCACTAGAACATGCTCAAAAACACATGGCAAGATTGCAAATAATAACAGTTTCAGACTTTAGCAGAAATAACATCAGGTTGCAATGTTTAGAGCTATCAAACAACATGTTACAGGAACTTAACATGGCAAACAAAGGCATGGCATGATACTACTAAATGCATATAACAAAAGTCCCTTACTGACCATGAGCCAAAAAGGATCAGAAAATATGATGGCACCCATGCAAACATGGAAGGTTATATTACAGATTCAAACATGGCAGGAACAACGATGAGTAGGCATGTTGGTGAGCTTGAACCACTCACCACAGAGCAACACATGGCATGGCAAGGCAACCAACAGTAAGAAGACGTGGCATAGAAGCTATACATGGCAAGAACAACATCATAGCATGCAAGGATCAACTACAACAACCTTGGCAAAATTGAATAACCTGTAAACAATCTGCCAGTAAACATTTTATAGCAAACGTAGAGCTCGATTGACTCAAGCTATGGCACTCCATAATTGCAAAAAAGGGCATGGATGGATAGATCAAGACATGTATAACAAAACATCCTTACTGAAGTATCTCAAAATAAGCATGGATCTCTCGGTAGCATCAAGTTAACATGGCATAAAAATATCAGCAAAACAGGGCTGAAATCAGCAACATCATGAAGCCTACTTTGCATGCTTGTGCTAGTCACCACAGAGATCACAAAAATACATGGCATAAACCCCTGGAAATATGGCATGGCATATTACAAAACACATGTAGGACTCAAGTCCATAGGATGCACACATCAATCATGGCAAAAATGACAAAAGTGCATGTTCTGTTAAGAAATAGAAACTAACATCACATAGCACTCTTCCAACAGCATTTAGGGCATCAAGATGAGCTCAAATGAAAATGATGCAATGAGATGAAATGATCTACTCTTCGAGGCGAACAATTTGACATATTACACAAGCAAAATGGAGCTACGAATGCAGAGTTATGGCATGACGAAAATGCATGAAAATAATCACAGATTCGGGACTTAGCAGTTTTTATAAAAAAAACACGGGGTGAGCGAAACGAGCTATAAAATGCTCAGGGCGAGGGATAGGGGATTGGATCACCCATGGGCTCGGCCCAGGAAGAGGAAGCAGGCAGGGGTTGGTAGGCTTGGGCTGGGTCGGCGAGGGACCTGCGCTGCTGGGCCGGCGAAGCAGGCCGGGCCCACGAGGGGGGTGCGAGGCTGGGCCTCAGCCGTCGTCGTCCTCCCGACGCAGGGACGAGACCGGCGCAGAAGGCGACGGGAGCCGGCGGGGGGGCGAGGGAAGGCCGGAGAGGTCCGGATCTGGCCTGAAATGGGTGTGAGGCGGCGGATCCGGTCGGCTCCTGGCTGGATCCTGCCGGAGGAGGCACGGCGGCGAGCTTCAAGAGGCGGCGGGGCACCTGGAGAGAGAGAGAGAGATCTTGAGAGAGAGAGAGGGAAGCAAGAGGGAGAGGGGCGACGGGGAGGCCGGACCTGACGAGGTCGCTGGCGACGATCTGGGGCGCCGCGCTGGGTCTGACGTCTGCGGCGAGGCGAAGCGAAAGAAGCTTCGCACGGGGCGCTGGCGCCCAGGCTGCTGGCGGCGGCGGCTGCTCGCTGGGCCACGATGGGCTCCAGCGGCAGCATGGCGGCGGAGGTGGCCGGTGCCACGTGGCGGCGCTGGCTGGGCGGGCGGCGGCGCGGCTGAGGTGGCGGCCTCTGATTCGTCGGAGCGACGTGGCGGCGGGGGCTGGACATGTCCGGACGGCGGGGATGAAATGTCCGGCGGCGCGCGGGGAGCGGGGTTAGGGTTGGACTGCGCGAAAATCCGGAGGGGATCACATACTTATAGGTAGAGGGAGCTAGGAGAGTCCAAATGTGGTGCGGTTTTCGGCCACGCGATCGTGATCGAACGACGGAGAGCATGGAGGGGAGTTTGCTGGGTTTTGGGCCACTTTGGAGGGGGTGTTGGGCTGCAACAAAAGGGGGCTTTGCGGTTACCCGGTTAACCGTTGGAGTACCAAACGACCTCCAAATGATCCGAAACTTGACAGGCGGTCTACCGGTGCTATACCAAGGCCGCTAGACAAACCTCGGGGTATTCCGAGAACGTTTGACACCCGCACATGAAAAGAGGTAAAAGGGAGCGCCAGGAGACATAGGAGTGCCGGATTGCAAAACGGACAACGGGAAAAATGCTCGGATGCAAGAGACGAACACGTATGCAAATGCGATGCACATGATGACATGATATGAAATGCAGATGATGACATGGCAAAGTGCAACACGCAAGCAAATGACATGGCAACGACGGCGAATAACTGGCGGACACCTGGCGCATCGAATCCGGGGCGTTACACTGTCACATGTGAGATGGCAGTGTTTTGGCTGGTGCGTTGGTGTTGGTCTCTGATGATGCCAAGATCGTCAATGAACCTACGTGACTAGTTGAACGAGTGTCTCTATGGGCCTGTTGATTTCTCTATCTTTTTTTTCCTTCCTTATATATACTTATAAATCTACAGTGACATGCACATGGTATGGTACCCTGCTAAGGCCAGGCCATGGGTGGCCGCACTCTTTTCCATGGCCCAGGGCCGACCCTGTTCTTAGTATCTGCATAGTTGTAGAAACAAACACCCCTAAAAAAGTTGTCGAAACAAACAAATCTGGAAGATTATGCAACAGCCTATTCAGATTTTCACTATAGCACGTAGCAGACGCTAAATTGCCTAGGAAACATACATGCATGTCGATGGTTCAAAATAGAACACGCATAAAACCTCCTTCAACTACGACGACAAAGATGACTTTACCAATTTCTAGTTGGTAGTGGCAGAGCTTCAAAGAAAAAACTGGGCGGGCCAGTCCAAACGAGAGGACAAAAATTTCAAATTCTGAACCATGTACTTAAGGAGGAATTTTCTAACAACTACTTGAATTTCAGATTACTATACCCTAAAGAGAATTTGGTATATTGAGAAATGAGGATTTAGTCAATAAAATTCAGTAGCCAGAGAGGGGAGTAGTGATGTCTGCGACAAAGACGGAGAATAAGGTGACATGTGGAGGAGAAGGTGGCGGGTGATCGAGAGCCTGACAAACACGGTGGGAGAGGATGTGAGTCCTGCGCCTGCTGGACAGGCCGAATAAGCGCGTCGTGGTTTGTGGACGCGGTGGTTCCTGCTTAGTGGGGTGGGCTCCAAAGTATATGTATAATTTTGTTTTTAGGAATGATGGGCGGGGCACGGCCCAGGTCTGCCCCAACGAAACTCCGTCCCTTCCGATTTAAATGAGAAGGGTATTGTAAACTTGTCTCGAGATAGTACAAAATCATGTAGTTGAGAATAAAAATCAAAAAGATTGAATAACATTTTCAAAGTTGGGGAGAGACAATTAAGAATGCATCTGGGAAAATATATCTTAACAGTTATGGAACGTTAGGATCCAATTTTAACCACAGCACACACAGTCATACATTATAAAATGCGTATGAAACCTACATTCCAATAGTTTGAAATGAAACACAAACAAAACTTGTTGTTTGTCAACTGCGACACTGAAGATGGAATAAAAAAAGTAGTAGGAGCCTCTTGTGTTGTAAAGTCTGGCAAAAAATTACGACGTGACTGATTTCAAATGGAGAAGGGTACTAGAAGGTTGCCACAAGATAGTATAATAGTCAGTAGTTGGGAATAAAATCCAAACTCTAGAATGAAATTTTCAAACTCATGGAGAGGCAATGCACCATGCACTTAGAAACAAAAAAAATCTGGAACGTTGTTGAATAGTTGACTCAGATTTTCACTAGAGCACATAGTTTTTCTTTTGAGGAATCTCATCACGAGAGAGGGGGTTCCTACAGTTCATTAAGAAGAGGAGATGGTCCAGTTTATCAGGAAAACCAGAACCCAAAACCTATATTTTCCAGTTAATCATGGAAAACCAAGTGAAGCCTAAGAATGAAAATCAGAAAAACGTAAAAGTAAAAAAAGACACTAGAGCTTGGTTTAGGACAAGACAAAAGCAACATCAAGGGACAGCGTCTGAGCCAGACACCAGACTAAAATGCCTAGGAACACTATATGCCAATAGTTCGTAATGAAAACACGAATAAAACTTCCTGTTCAAGATGAGAAAAGACGAAAGATTCCTATCCAGGCCCTCCATCCTACAAGGAATGCCAACCACAAGTTTGACCAAACTAGCATGGAACTGCTGCTAGGTAGAACCACATCACCTTGGTGACGCACTTCTCTAGTTTCCTCGGATACAGAAGCCATCATATTGAAGCACCATGATGCTGAGATTTTCTATTGTTGAGATGGTATGTTGATTTCACTTTGGAGTTAGTTGACACATAGATAAGAGTTACTCCCTCCGTCCGAAAAATAGATGTATCTAGCACTAACTTTGTGTCAGATACATCCATTTGAGAGACAAGCTTTTTCGGACGGAGGGAGTACAACCTAGCACGGAACAAGAAAGTAGAAATAAGATACAAAGAAGAAAGCTAGCAGTAGGCTAATTGTATCAATGCAAAAAGAAAAGACACTTCAAGGCCACCTGTAAATGCGAGTGGCGAGAGGTGGGCTCCTGAAGATCGGTGCAGTTTGCTCCTTGCACAACTTTCTGATGGCGTACGAGGCTACAACATTGAGCATGTTCTGGTGTTAAGTAGAGGCTCTGAACACACAGTCTTCCACAAGCCTTACAAATAAGTGTTCAGTGTAGAGCCTATAGGGTTAGCTGGAGACAATGGAGTACAGGACACACGTGTATCCAAACCTCTTTGGGGCAAGGTAATTATGGGCCATGATAGGCGCTGGTCTGTTGGAATAAGCCACGAGCGTGTGTGGTCTGTTGGAATAAGTCACAAAGAAATAGTAAGCCGTACGTGCGGCTGGGTTCTTTGTGTACTTGTGTTTAGCTCCTTCTTCTTCTACCTCCACTAGTAGAAAAGGGGCCTATTAACCCGGTTGGTGAGGGCCTTTAGTCCCGGTTCATGAACCGGGACTAAAGGGTTGATACTAATACCCTGGCCCTTTAGTCCCGGTTCAATCCAGAACCGGGACAGATGGGCCTCCATGTGGCCTATGCGCTGAGTCCAGGCAGGAGGGCCTTTGGTCCCGGTTGGTAGCACCAACCGGAACCAATAGTCATCCACGCGTCAGCATTTCTGTGGCTGGAGTTTTTGTTTTTTTAAAGGGGGGGGGGGGGGTGGTTTGGGGTTTGGGGGGTTAATTTAGGTGTTTCATATATTGTGTTAGCTAGCCAATTAATAGAGAGAAGTGTCCTCTCTTTTGTCCGTGCTTGGTCGACGCTACGTACTATACATACGTATAGAGAGGACTAGCTAGACACGCTAGCTAGCTAGTAAGCAAACGAAGGAAACAGAAGATCGTCATGAACATATATGCATACAGAGGGAAGTGATATCGACCACCTCTCCTTCTCCGAGAGATTGGTCGAACAACAAGTTCTTGTATATCTATCCGACACTACCGGCTACATATATACAATAATTATCTTTTACAAAAATAATCTCCTAACATACGGAAGCGTGGTCCACATAGTATTCTCCGTCTTCAGCGATCACGTGGTCAAGAAAGAATGCCGCCAATTCCTCTTGAATTGCTCGCATGCGATCTGGTGCTAGTAGTTCATCCCGCATCCGAAACATCTAATTTTAAGTAGGGGTCAATACATATATATATATGAATGAATGAAACTCAACACAAATGATGGTAATAAAATAAAATTATGAATATTGTTATTTACGCACTTCATATTGTTTGTCAGAGTAGCCCCGCTTACAGGTCGTGTGGCGGATGGACTCGCAAACGTAGTATCCACAGAAATCATTCCCTTGTTCCTGCCACAACCACTTTACAAGAAATATAGGTCAATCAAACTGACAATTAGCAAGCATGTTAAATGGTATTGATGATATAGCGCTTGAATCACTAGGAGATGCGTGGAATATGCTACTATAGTACTTACTTTCAGGTGTCTAAATTGCAGCTTCTTCGGCAGTCCCGGAGCTTTTTTGGTGAATTTTCTTACTTGATACCAGAAATGAACAAAGTTGCTGATATGGTGGATAATGATCGATTTAACTTACATCTCGAGCATTTCAGTCGTGTCCGCATACTCCTTGTGATCTTTTCGTCTCGAGTCTAAGACAGTTACTACTCCTTGCTCAAGCTTAATCTCTAGGAGAATATAGTGGTACCTGCACACGCATGCATAACTCATCAATATTACATTACTATAACCTGGACTAATAAGGCAAACCGAATATGCCACAAGACAGTTACACTCACTTGAAGTTGTAAGGAAAGAGTATTATATCCTTGTGTTCATTTATTACGAACGATTGTAGCAAGTTGGCCTCGGTATTTTCGGCATGAAATTCAACCTCAGTTGCATCTATGAGATATGTGTTAATGAACCCAATAGAACCCACTTGTCTTTTCTTCAATTCGGTGATCTTCAATCTGCATAATATAGCGAGGATAATTACAAATACATGCAATGAAAGAGCTGAGTTATATAGAGAGACTTAATGACAGAAGTAGTACTACTTACAGACAGTAGCAGGTGACCGTTGCTTTATCGAGGGCCAATTGATTCAAAAACTGAGAGAACTCCTGAAATGGAATAGGCAACAGTTCAATTCCAACGAGGCCATGCTCCTTTTTAACTCTCACATACAAAGTACTCCTCCCCTCAGACTCTCTGCAGGTTTTCATGTACCAATCATGCAATCTTCGCATCATTGTTGATAGAGAGCTTTCATCTTTGACGAGAGGCTTCCCGTACTCGTATCTTTGTATCTGCACCTCCAAGAAATCATAATGTACATCGTCGGGCAGGTAATCTTTAGGATTGCCATAACCGGGCATCATCCTCGGATCGACAATGTCGCTAGCAGGCACCTTCAGCGGGGGGCACGATTGCTTCACTTGTTCGTCGAGCTGGGAAATTTGTTTCCCAGCTCGTCGTTCTTTCATTCTTTGATCACTTTTAGTACTTCCCGACCTCTCCGCTTCGGCAAATGCCTTTCCAATAATGCACTCATAGTTGCCTTTCGGCGGAGACTTGGGTGGTTTTGTCAGGGAAGCCAGAGTGCGCTTCGCTTTCACCGGATCTACCATCTCCTCCGGAGGTGGATGTCTCTTTGCTTTCAACCCTTCAAACCAGTCATGCACTTCGGTCTGCGCGATCTTCGCGTTTTCCTCCTCGGTCCTCTCGTACTGTAACTTCTCTGGATTCTTCAGAGAAGGACCAAATTTGTATCTCCTCCCGCCTTTGGCTGTACTGCTAGACGCCGGCAGAGAAGACGGAGCGGATGTCTTCTTTCCTTGCTTACGAGCCGGAGGAGAAGGACTACGACGCGCCGGAGCAGCCGGAGCGGCGGCGGGTCTCTTCCGCCCTTGCCGGCGAGGCGGAGAAGGAGGAGGCTGGCTGCTCGGGCGCGCCGGTGCAGGCGGAGAAGGAGGCAGAGTGCCGCCACGCGCCGGAGAAGGAGCCGGCCGAGTGCCCTGATCGTCACTTGCCGGAGGAGGAGGCGGTGGAGGAGGCGGAGTGCCCTGACTTGCCAAAGGAGGAGGAGGAGGCGGAAGCGTCCAGTTCGGAAGGTTGATGAGATCCTTCCACCATAGGCATGGAGTCTTCATAGCAGAACCTAGCCGATACTCCCCTTCACCGGTAGGGTGGTCAAGCCGGAGGTCCTCAAATCCCTCCGTTATTTCATCCACCATCACCTTAGCATATCCTTCTGGAATCGGCCGGCAGTGAAAAGTTGAGTCGGGTTTAGTAGGATAAACAGAGCCAACAGCCGCCTTGACCTTCAAATTGCTCCATTGCGCCATAAGGTGGCAATTTTGAGACTCCGTGATAGCATCCACGGGATAGCTGGCAGGAGCCGTCAAGGCATGCTCCGGCTGAAGCAGCTCGGTGGAAGCCACGCTGCTTCTCCGCTGAGATGGCGGGGTAGCTTCGGGGGAAGCTTCGGCAGGTCGTTTGCTGCGATCTGCTGCTTCTCGTTCCTCTAGCCCCATTACCCTTTCGTGCAGCGCCTACATTTGGCTCTGCTCCAGTTTCTTCCTCCACTCACGGGTTTTGTAACCCCCTGCGTCCGGAAATCCAGCCATCCACGAAAGGGAGCCTGGCGTGCCTCGTGTCTGTCCAGGGTGCTCAGGATTCCCGAGGGCCATTGTGAGCTCGTCCTTCTCCCTGTCTGGAACGAACTTCCCTTGTTGCGCTACTTCGATATATTGCTTTAGCCACTTGACTGGTATGTCCAATTGCTCGTCCGTCCAAATGCACTTCCCTGATATAGGGTCCAAGGTTCCGCCAGCCCCGAAGAACCAAGTCGGGCAACGGTCTCGCCAGTTCATTGTCTCTGGTTCGATCCCTTTATCAAGCAGATCATTCTCAGCCTTGACCCACTTAGGCCGGGCTATGAGGTAGCCACCTGACCCCGTGTAATGGTGAAGCTTCTTCTTCGCAGCATTTTGCTTGTTTGTCGCCGACATCTTTTTACTCTTTTCCGATGTCCTGTGGGCCACAAATGCGGGCCAGTCATCTCTGATATTCTCATATTTGCCCTTGAATTCTGGTGTCTCTTTTTTATCAACAAACTTATTCAGGTCTTTCTTCCAATGCCTGAATAGGTCTGCCATCTTCTTAAGAGCAAAAGACTTGATTAATGGCTCTATAACTGGCTTCTCCAGATCATTCTCTGGCGGTAGGGTGAAATTTGACTTCAGCTCAGTCCAAAGATCATTTTTCTGCAGATCATTGACATAAGACACCTCAGGGTCTTCGTTCTTAGGCTTATACCATTGCTGGATGCTGATCGGGATCTTGTCCCTAACTAGAACCCCGCACTGAGCAACAAATGCCTTGTTTGTCCGGATGGGTTCAATCGGTTGGCCGTCGCGCGCGATTTCTATGATCTCAAACCTTTCATCCGAGCTCAACTTTTTCTTTGGGCCTCGTCTCCTTACCGAAGTTATGCTCGATCCGGTGGGCTAGAAAAAGGAAGAAAGACGAGAGTTAATTAATATGTGTACATACCAAAACAATGAATGCATCAATTAGCTAGTCAGCACAGGCTTATTAAATATATATACCTGGCCGAACTCAGTTCGGTGATCACCGGAGCAGTCCTTACGGTCTACTTCTTCAACCTCTCCTTCTTCCACCGGCATTGGGTCATCGGAGCCATCATAAGCATAACCAGCTGCTTCTTCACCCTCTCTGTCCAGACCATCGGTGTCGTTGAGAAACATCATCGAGTTGACGACATCACTTCCTTCTGCGATTATGTGCCTCAACAACGCTTCGTGTGCTTCGTCTCGGGGTGGGGTGTCCATAGTTTCTACAAATATTTACAACATGGCAATTATTATTCAAACATGACATATATGGATATATTAGTGGCAAACGTAGAACTAGCTAGCTAATCACAATAAGGAATCATATTAATTAGTGGCCTCGACGCTGCTTCTCTAGGATTTCGGGTGGCCTCGACAACGCTTCAAGGGTTAGGGGGTGGCCTCGAGAACGCTTCAAGGAGGGGGTAATATCGACCCCCCCCCCCCCCACGTGTTGAAGCTATTGGGAGGGGGTATATCGACAACAACGACGACGACACTACATCTATGTCCCAGAAGTGACGTGGGCATCGACGCCCGCGTCACTTGTGGGACGTGGATGTAGTGTCCGATACCGCTCGGCGACCCTCGACGACCCTCGTTCCCGATAAAAAAAAGAGGAAGAAGAAGAAAAAAAAAGAGGAGAAGAACTCCTCTATTCTTTCTTCTCCTCTTTTTTTTTTTCTTCTTCCTCTTCTTTTTTTTATCAAGTGGTCGAGGATCGCCGAGGTCGAGGTCAAGGGTCGAGGATCGCCGGCGGTCGAGGTCAAGGGTCAGGATCGCCGAGGTCGGGAGGTTGCCTAGTGTCAAAGTTCAACAAAACCATGTCTTCATCATTAGGCAGAAAGTAACAGGTGCATGATGTTGCAAGCTCTCCAAAGTTATTTTGGAATGGAGTCTCTGATAGGATAATTAGCTTTTTGGTACAAAGTTCAGCATTCCGAATATACATTTGAAGGCCTTTGCTGAAATCATGCCCTGGCAAATTATCTATCCTCCATTCAAATGATGAAGCCATGGATTTCTTCAATACTTTGACACTAGGAAACCTCTCTCGACCCTCGAACCTCGACGACCCTCGAACCTCGACCCTAGACGACCTCGAACCTCGACCTCGATCCTCGACCCTATAGAACCCTCGAACCTCGTCCTGAAACCCTCGACCCTTGACCCCTTAACGACCCGCGACCCTCTACCCTAGTTCCCGACCCTCGACCCTCGGCGATCCTCGACACCCTCGTTCTCGATAAAAATTAAGAAGAAGAAGAAGAAGAAAAAAAAGGAGAAGAAGAAAGGAATAGCTAGAGGAGAAGATCGAAGAAACAAAAGAAGAAAAAAAGAGGAGAAGAAGAAAGGAATAGTGGATTTTCTTCCTCTCCACTATTCCTTTCTTCTTCTCCTCTCTTTTTCTTCTTTTTTCTTCTTCTTACTTATTTCTCCTCTTCTTTTCCTCTCCTCTTCTTCTTTCTTTCCTCTTCTTATTTTCTTCTTTCCTATCCTTCTTTTTCTAAAATTGTAACTTTTGCATATATAAAACTTTTCTAAGATTGTAACTTTCTATATATGAACAAAAAACTTTCTATGAACCAAAAAAACATTTTTAACATATATATTTAGCAAATTATAGCCACATACATCACATACACATATACATTATAGCCACATATACATATACATCACATATGAACAAAAAAATAAACTAATAAAAATAAAAAAACATATTGCAACATATGAACAAAAACATATAGCCACATACATACACATACATTATATATATATGAAAAAAATTAAACTAAAAAAACAAGGGCGTGGCGGCAGCGGTGGCGCCGGCGGGGCAGGGCAGGGTAGGGTAGGGGCGCGGGCAGGGCAGGGCAGGTGCTCACAGGGGGGCGGTTGGGCACGGCGGGCGGCGTCGGGGCACGGGGAGCGGCGCCGCATCGGGCAGATGGCGTCGAGGGCGGCGACGGCGGCGGGCGGGCGGACGGCGTCGGGCGTGGCGCAGGTCGCGGCCGGCGACGGCGTGGGCTCGAGGGAGGCGGACGGCGTCGGCGTGGGCTCGGGGCACGGGCGACGGCGACGGCGGTGGGGCAGCCTGGCGGCGTCGAGGAGGTCCGCGGCGTCGTCGGGCGGCAACTAGCGATGAAATCTGAAAAAATGCTAAGTGCTGGCTTATATAGAAAAGGCTTTAGTCCCGGTTCGTGGCACAAACCGGGACTAATACCTGCTAGTCCCGGTTGGTGCCACCAACCGGACCAAAGGCCTCTTTTCAGCAGCCCAAAGGGCGGAAGTGGCGGCCTTTGGTCCCGGTTGGTGCACCAACCGACTAAAGGGGGCATTAGTCCCGGGTCATAGCACCAACCGGGACTAATGCACCCCTTTAGCCCCGGTTGGTGCCACCAACCGGAACCAAAGGCCTGTGCTGCCCCGAACCAAATATTTAGTCCCACCAAGCTAGTTGAGAGGGAGGCGCACCTGTTTATAAGGTGCGGTGCGCCTTCCCTATCGAGCTCCTCTCTAAAGCAGGCTTTCGGGGCCTAACCCTGCAATCTGTGCCTGTGGGCCTACTGGGCCTCCCGTGGGCCTGAATCCTGGCCCATGGTAGGGTTTCTAGTCGTATTCAGGCCGTGGGGGCCCAGTAGGTGGCACTTTTTTTGTTTTTTCGTTTTATTTGTTTCTTTATTTAGTTTATTTTGTTTCTATTTACAACAAAATACTTATTGTTGCTATATTTATTTTTTCCAGTTTTTTGTTTTGTTTTCTGCATTATTTATTTTCTTTTGTTTTTGCTTTATTTTTTAATTCTTTTTGCTTTTAGTTTTAGAAAAATTATAAACTTTCTGTTAGTGCCATTAGATTTCAAATTTGAAAACACTTTTTTGTTTTCTTTGTTGCTTTATTCATTTTATTTTGTTTCTACTTACAACAAAATACTTATTGTTGCTATTTTTATTTTTTTCCAGTTTTTTGTTTTGTTTTCTGCATTATTTATTTTCTTTTGTTTTTGCTTTATTTTTAATTCTTTTTGCTTTTAGTTTTAGAAAATAATAAACTTTCTGTTAGTGCCTTTAGTTTTCAAATTTGAAAACACTTTTTTGTTTTGTTTGTTGCTTTATTCATTTTATTTTGTTTCTACTTACAACAAAATACTGATTGTTGCTATTTTTATTTTTTCCAGTTTTTTTGTTTTGTTTTCTGCATTAATTATTTTCTTTTGGTTTTTTGCTTTATTTTTAATTCTTTTTGCTTTTAGGTCAGCAAAATTATAAACTTTCTGTTAGTGCAATTAGTTTTGGACTTTCTGTTTGTGCCATTAGTTTTCAAATTTGAATAGTTAAAATTTAAATTCTTTGAAATTCATAGTTTTCAAATGAACTCTGAAAAAGTTGGCATAGCATGTGCATGTACAAAACGGACAATGGTATCATACTCGTCTGTTACAAAGTTGGCATGGTATCATCATAATAGTTGCGGGAGAAAGTTTTCATTTTTTCTTCGCTTGTGTCATTTGCTTATTGCGCCGTAACCATGGATAATCTTCATCGTTTATCAGGATGCTTAGGTCAGCCTTGACTTTGAAGGGAGGAATTTCATGAAACTTTTCATACTCTTCAGACATGTCTGTCTTGCCCTCCACTCCCAGGATGTCCCTTTTTCCTGAAAGAACTATGTGGCGCTTTGGCTTATCGTATGATGTATTCGCTTCCTTATCTTTTCTTTTCCTCAGTCATAAAATAAAACCTTCATTTCATGAAGGTTTTTTACTTTTATGTTTTATTTGAGAACCCCTTGAACGCCTTCTCGAAGGGTTCTCAAAAATTCGAGATAGATCTAATTATACTTTTTTACTTTTTTCTGCATTAATAGAGCAGACGAGTAAAAAAATAAAACTTGGTAGACATGTCCTTCAGATAGATAACCTGTGCCACATCATTGGCTAGGACGAACGGTTCGTCAGTGTACCCAAGATTTTTCAGATCCACTGTTCTCATTCCGTACTGTGGGTCTACCTGTACCCCGCCTCCTGACAAATTGACCCACTTGCACTTAAACAAAGGGACCTTAAAATCTACTCCGTAGCCTAGTTCCCATATGTCTACTATGTAACCATAATATGTGTCCTTTCCCCTGTCGGTTGCTGCATCAAAGCGGACACCGCTGTTTTGGTTGGTGCTCTTTTGATCTTGGTCAATCGTGTAAAATGTATTCCCATTTATCTAGTATCCTTTCCAAATCATTACAGTCGAAGATGGTCCCCTGGACAACAAGTACAACTCATCACAAACAGTGTTGTCACCTCTGAGACGTGTTTCCAACCAACTGCTGAAAGTCCTGATGTGTTCACATGTAATCCTTTCGTCGCACTGCTCCGGGTGTTTGGAGCGCAGACTGTTCTTGTGTTCATCGACATACGGGGTCACTAAGGTAGAGTTCTGTAGAACTGTGTAGTGTGCTTGAGACCAAGAATATCCGTCCCCGCATATTATTGAGTCCCTTCCAAGCGTGCCTTTTCCAGGCAGTCTTCCTTCATACCGCGATTTAGGGAGACCTATCTTCTTAAAGCCAGGAATGAAGTCAACACAAAACCCGATGACATCCTCTATTTGATGGCCCATGGAGATGCATCCTTCTGGCCTAGCGCGGTTACGAACATATTTCTTTAGGACTCCCATGAACCTCTCAAAGGGGTACATATTGTGTAGAAATACGGGCCCAGAATGACAATCTCGTCAACTAGATGAACTAGGACGTGCGTCATGATATTGAAGAAGGATGGTGGGAACACCATCTCGAAACTGACAAGACATTGCGCCACATCACTCCTTAGAGTTGGTACTGTTGACACCGATTTCGGCCAAAGTGAAACATGATGCTTAGATATTATAAAAAACAAAATCATTTACATAAAATAAAAAAATAATGAGTTGCCGGATACGTGGATAAAAAAAATACCATGATGAATTTTCGTCGCGTTGTTCAATATAAAATAACTGACCCGAAAATAAAAGGGAAGGAGTTATATCGTCGCATAAATTAAAGGACATATGACTTTCATACACATATGCCATCATCAACGCATTTAAATTCGATGTTGGCAAATTCAATGTTTCATAGACGACGCTAGTATTGCCAAAATATTATATCACGTTATCCTATTATCGCTAAAAGAAAATATTGGCACGATACTTCTGTAAAATAATGTGACGCGCAAAGATATTTTAAAAAATGGGACATCGTATAATTAGCAAGGCCAAGTGCACTTACGTGAAAATGATACATACATGCACCTACCACATGCATGCATGCATGCATGCATGGGATTAATAAAGTAATTACCCAGCCCATGGCCCATATAGCACGTCCTCCTTCCATACTAAGGCATGCATGCATGCATTATGCTCTAATTAAACAGGAGGATCAAAAACTTGTACGTGAGCCCAGATCAGCATATACGTCAAACTGCTGCACCAAACGAAGGCCTTGCTTGCATGCAATTAGAGCCCAGTTAATTAATTAGGCTTAATGAGGCCAGGCCCGACTATTCTCTCCAGTTAAACGAGACCAAGTCTGCATCATACCGGCCAGCGATGCCCCACGCTCCCACGTTCTGCACGATCACGACGTGCGTAGTAGAAGCTTGGCGCGCGCGGGAAGTTCTGAAGGCATCACGCTAGCTCTACCCTTGGCTACCCTATAAATACATGTTTGTCCAGCATAGAGAAGGCTGCTCACCACATCCATCGCTCATCAACGATTCATCCATCCATCATTCACACACATACATACGCTGCAACACCGTCGTCGTCACCGCCGTTCGTCTCGCCGTCGTCGCCGCCGTCGGTCATCCGCTTCGCCGCCGTAAATGCGCCGCCATCCGCTCGCCGCCGTCGTCGCCGGCCATCCGCTCGCCGCCGTCGTCGCCGTCCGTTCGCCGCCGTCCACATACGTCGTCGGCCGCACTGCTCTTCATCTGCACCGCCCACAAGCTACACGCCGGTGTTGCTCGTCCGCATCACACGCACAAAAAACCAAGGCATGGTGAGAATATATGGCTACCTTCTTGCTCCTTTCTTGATGCATTCCTCTTGCACCATATGTCTCAAAGTACTATTGGTGTTCTACGTCGCTCCATATAGCACACCTAGTTTGGTCTCATGGGATCTAGCATCCCTTGTTGATACAAACCATGGTTAAATTATGTTCACTTTGTTTTGGTCTCATGGGATCTTGCATCTCATGTTGATACAATTCAAGAATATAAATATGTTCCGTCTTGTTTTGATCGCATGGTGATCTCGCATCCTATGTCGATACAGTTCAAGATTAAAATATATTCATCGATGATGCTTTATTTTCACCGCATATCTCATATATATTCGGTTCTACCCACAAAATTCTTCTTGTTTTGGTCTCATGGTGGTCTTGCATCACCATGTTGATACAAGTCAAGACCAAAAAATTATGCCCATCTTGTTTTGGTCTCATGGCGATCTTGCATCCCATGTTGGTACAACTCAAGAATAAAAATATGTCCATCTTGATTTGGTCTCATGGTGATCTTGCATCCCATGTTGATACAGATCAAGGATAGAAATAGAAATAAAGCTCATAATGTTTTGATTTCATAAGGTCATATTTTGTTGGAAATTCACACATGTTCCTTCCATATAGACCCCTAAATGCATCAGTATAGGGTGTAAACTTGGAGCATGCGTCTATATGTTCATTAGTCTCAAGAAGTAGCATTATACGCTCGGCTTTTGTACTAATGAAACCATGTGAAACAAAGCCATGACAACTCAATATACACGACTTTGGATCTTCATAGTTTAGGGTCATATATCTAGGCTTTGAGAATTGTCACATACTTCATCATGTCCATGCGAAACATATACTGATATGCACTTCTATTTGGTTACACCATAAGCATACAATTTATGCTACGTGGTGATAATACAAGCAAGAAGAAGTCCCGACACTTCATTTGGTTATGCTACATATGGGCATGAAGTTGCTACATGATGTTAGTACTAATACAAGTGAAGCGAAACTTTATAAAATAAATATTCTCATTCAAACCCATATAAATATTTGACTAGATCTACTTAGTCGCATGCCCATATATGACATGTTTGAGACAAGCAAAGCTAGTGTTTAAGCATAACCCATATGTCATAATATAATCTCTCATACGAATTAAAATTGTACCATGCATAGAAAAGTAACTAGGGTCATAGCCTATGTTACTCGCACTAAACATAATATAGTGCGATCGAGTATGTCATCAACAAGTTTCATATAGTTCTCGCATATAATGGCTCGAGGCAACGCTATATACGTTGCTATAAAGTAAACCCAACTCATAAAAAATAGGTATGCCCTATATTGCATATATACCGTTAGCCCGGCTAGTTAACCATTAAATAAGACAACTACTACATATTTGCGATGGTTAATGAGCTAGGCATAAACATGCTACATGAATGAACATTGCCAAATCATGAATGTTGTGCAACGCATATGTTAGCATAGACGAAGTTCAAGGCTCTCCGAGTACGCCGACGTCGAAGATAGCGAGGAGGATTTTTATTTCTACATTTTGTAGTTTTCTTTTAGTTCTACAGTTTGTAGTACTCATGTGTTGTGATGCTATGTAATAGATATGTTGGAATTCTTAATCAGGGGTTTTCTCTATGGAGATGTAATTAACAGATCTTTTATGTAAATGTAAAAGTTCTGGAAATAAAGTACCTGCAATGTTTGATCCTATTTTTTATTGTATGCATTTATGCGTTTAAATTTCACTCTGTATCAATGACATGGACGCGTGTTTTCATGCCCGCCATTTTCCCGTCATCAGATTCTGGCACGCCCAGTGGGACCTATTTCTCCCCTCATCTTTGAATTCCAACATAGGATTGCAACATATGAATTCCCATAGTACCTAAATCATAAAACATTATGTCCCCATATACAAAAAAAAAATCAAAGAAAACTAATATATGGTTTTCTTTATTTTTGAAGGCATGGAGGGCCAAGTGCAGCAGTTTGTGACCCTTCGCTTCGGTGACCTTTGGCTTAATGTGCCAATTGGTCCTATCGTGACCTCACTAAGTGAAAGCTGGAAGACTAATGCCGCATCTCCAGTTGTACCAGACCAAGAAGAAGTCACTTCTCCACCAACAGAGGGGTTCACACCTGTTTTGTCAAAGTCTGCAAAGAGAAAAATGAGGGCTGCTAGAAAGAGGGTTGCTCAGAGTTCTGCAGGAAGGGTTACTCATGCTCGAGTGTCAGTAATGAAAGGAAAGATAGTTGAAGCAGAACCATCCGACCACCGTCAGTCCAAGGACAAGGGAAAGAAAGTGGTGTTTGAGAAATCCGAGTTTCTGCCACTTGTTTACAAGGGAAAAGAGAAGATGGTAGAGACACTCAACTCCAAGCTACCTGAGAAAAGAGGCGGCGTTGCGGTCATATTGCCGTCAGCGTCATCTTCAACAGGAAGGCCCACCAACGCTCGGAATATACTTCGAGCCGATGCTCCTGAGTTTGTCCCCTCACTGGCCCATAAACCTAGTGAGAAACACTTGGGAATAATGCAAAAACGCTCTGTGGAATGGAAGGGAGTGTGCCTTACATCTGGTGACCTCAAAACAGGCCACATAAATCCAGCATGTGCACCATCAGTTCCTCTGTTTGAAGAAGCACCCATCTTACGAGAGTCCTTTGAAGGTTCGTTTGATCCAGTTCGACATCAACGGCAACAGAGAAATATCCGTCGATCTTGGATTGATCTTCCAGCTGCCGTAGATCAAGAGGCGGCGAGCCGACACCGTTCTCATGTGAGCAAGTCCGTCAAGGGAAGATGGAAGAACACTCGTCCAAAGATCCAAGTTCAGAATCTAGATGACTCATATGTTGTTAAATGCATCTGTCAAGCAATAAGGTCACAGCTTCCCGGTGCATCCACATCACAAAATGATGAGGGTGGTGCCATCATGCGACTGGCGGAGGCCCTGGCCCAACGGCCTGAGTACCAAGAATTCATTCAACAACATCCTGAACATCAAGAGTATGTGAACCAAGCTGCTTGTGTCCGTTCAAGAAGGGCGGCGTACAAAGAAAGAGAAAGGGCAGTAAGGGCAAGGCCTGGGTCAAGCAGAGTCCAAGGGGCAGAACACGCCCCACCAGATGAGGACAGTCAGGCTAAAGTGAACAAGTGGCTATCAAATCCATCAAATGAGGTGGCCACGAGCTTGTCTCCATGGCCCTCTCGTAAGCAAACCAAGAATAAATCATTCGAGGTGTTCCAAGCAATGCCAGTTGGTGTCAGGGCGGCGTCAGACAAGACCAGCGAAACATCCTCCACATCAACACATTTCAAGAGGAAGAAGGCACGCAAAACTGTCATAGAAGGTCCTCGTCGTAGTACACGAAGCCAAAAGGGTTCAGATTATGAAGAACTTGGGTCCAGCTGTGGTGGGTCTTATAATCCCCTATCGGACAGTACCCCATGTCCTTCTGAAAATGAGATAGAACTCCACCATGGTGCAGAGCATACAGAACAAGTCCTAGTCGCGAATGAGACTCGTTCGGTCGAGGAATAAGTAGCCAACCTTACGGTCGCACTTCAGCAAAAGGAAGACGAGCTAGCAGCCCTTCGAATTCAGATGAGCAATAACCAGAACAAAGGAAATGAAGGGGATGGTGGCGCGAGTGCTAGCAGCCAACATGGAGGAACAGGGCTTAACCTTGAGGCGATCCAAAGAATGATCGCTGAGGGGGTAAAGTCCCAGTTGATGCAAACTCAGTAGTCGATGCGGCCTGGGTATGTTAAGCCGTACCCACCCGATGTGGACCTAGTTCCTTTCCTCACAAATTACATGCAGCCGCAGTTTAGTAAGTTCAATGGGAGTGGATCTCCCCATGAGCATATAGCACACTTCCTTGCTGCTTGCCAAGATACAGCTAACAATGGAGCACTTCTCCTTAGGCAGTTTGTACAGACATTGTCAGGGCCCTCCTTCACCTGGTACAGCAAGCTACCTCCAAGCTCTGTAAAAACCTGGGAACAAATGCAAAACTCATTCCTCGAGCGGTTCTATAGCACGCAGAGGACGGTGGGCATAACTGAGTTGACCCAAACTGAACAAGGGTTCAACGAGAAGGCGGCTGACTTCATAAATAGATGGAGAAACCTAAGTCTTCGCTGCCCACAGCCCATCACGGAGCCAGAAGCAGTGCGGATGTGCATGAACAATCTCCGCTCGGAAGTGGCTGTCCAGTTACAAGGAGTGAGACCCCTCACATTTGAAGAGTTAGCTTCAAAATCCACGGATATAGAAAATTTTATGCAGCTTGTCGCTCGTCGAACGAAAACGACGTTCAACAAGCCTATAGACAAAGGTGGTCAGCGTGAAAAGTTGTCGATGAAACCCAAGTCTGCACAAGCCATGGAGACAACGGCGGTAAAACCTCGGTTTCAGCCAGGAAGAGCACCTATAGGGAATCAAGCACAGCGAGATGCACAGGTTGGTAGGAGGCCAACTCTTAGCGAGCGGCAAAATAGGGAGTATTCTTTTCCTGTGGAAGAAATTGATGACCTTTTCACTGGTTTAAAGGAGTTGAGTCTAATAGAACTTCCCAGGCCCAAAAGGCCAGAAGAAGCTTCAAAATTTAATGATCCAAATTTCTGTCACTACCATCGCATTTTGGGCCATACACTCAAAGATTGCTTTGTTGTGAAGAATATCATACAGAAAATGATCGATTAGGGGACCATTGATGCGGACCTCCTCAAAAGCATGACAAAGGGAAAGAAAAAGGCTTCCGCAAATGTCGCCACCCTCCAAGATGATGCGGCCTTGCCAAATCGCAAGATCAGCATAAAGGAGAGGCTCAAATTCCCTGCAGTGATGGTGCAGCCCAAGATTGGGGGCAATGGCGATCAAAACACCATGTACTACCCCCAGTGATGGAAGAAGCCCCTCCTCTACGCTTCGCCCCAAAGATATATCAGCACACCACGAAGCGCATGAGAATAACAAGTGAAGAATTCAACGTTCTCACTATTGGTGTGTTCGAGGATGACGTTGAGTCTTTGTGCTTCCCTGAAGAAGAACCGTTAGAAGTGGATCAGGTTCATCTTAGATCAGGTCGTCAATTAGCAGACCCTCATCCTCCACCTAGCTAGAAAGGAACCAAAAAGAAAGGATGCAGTTCCAAATGATTCGACGGACCCTGCATGTAGGGTGCCAGTCAAGTATGATGTAATCGCACATTTGAAGAAAATACCAGCTATGCTTTCTGTGTATGATGCTTTGTGTCTTTCATCTGATATGCGTAAAGCTCTTGTCACGGCACTCACGTTTCCTGAAGACTACAGAGTGGAAGTATCTCAAACCGAGGTAGAAGAATCCGAAGTTCTAAATATGACGTTCACAGATGAGGATATGTTGTTAGGCCCCAAGAAGCACAACATACCTCTTCTCATGTTCGGCGAAATTGATGTATTGCCAATAAATCGCATAATGATAGATGGTGGGTCAGCTATAAATCTGCTACCATTGCGTACGCTCAAAAAGATTGGATATTCCAAGGGAGATTTGAGCAAGTCTAACGTGGTTATACATGGATTTAACCAATCAGGGCAAGAAGCTATGGGTACCATTTCGTTGGTTTTAAAATTGGATACATTATCCACATACGTGAAGTTTCACGTGATTGATGCGGCCACATCATATAATGCATTGCTTGAACGCCCGTGGTTACCTGAGAATCAAGTTGTGCCATCCACATTACATCAGTATATGAAATATATAGATCGGACAGGTGATACAGTCAGAATATTTGCTGATAAGAAGCCATTCACAATAGCTGAGTCTTTCTATGCCGATGCAAAGTTCTACTTCGAGCCTGTTGATAAAGTGCAAAAGCCAAAATCCTGGAAAATACCCAAGTCAAATGTGGTAGAAAAGGAGGCCGCAGAATCCTCGTCAAAGAAAAAGACCTATCAATATATACCAAGCAACCAAAGGAAGAATGGTGACCCAATATTTCGTGTCATAGACAAATCCCATGACATGAAAGGTACTGATTTCCCTACGCCTTTACCTCCTTTGCTACAATATAGAATAAAACAATCCCAAAAAGAGCCGCGTGGTTCAAAAATTGGTGAAAATGAAAATAAAAATACAACACAAATATCTGTGTTTAACAAAGATGATGAATCTTTACCCATTTCTTTGTATGATAACAGGGTCTTGTACATGATGCAGCAAATGGGTTATGACATCGCCACTGGCCCGTCCCTATGTGATGGCCGGGGACAGCTAGCACCGTTCGAAAAGGTGTTATCTCAAGAACAGCTCGAAGCTCTGCACGAAGATCATGTTTTAAAAGAAATGAAGCATGGGTTAGGATATGAGGTTTGTATGGCCTCGGCTGAGTATACAGACATGACGGAAGCATCTCCACAAATGGAGGATGGCAACCAATGCAATGTGGATGACTTAGAAGAAATAAATATTGGTACGACTGATGATCCTCGTCCAATTTTTATTAGCAAACATTTGTCCAAAGAAAATAAACTAAAATATCAGGAGTTCCTGCGTGCGAATAGAGACGTATTCGCTTGCACTTACGAAGAAATGCCTGGGTTAGACCCAAACATAGCTGTCCATCGCCTCGATGTGCGAGATGACGCCACACCAGTGAAGCAAGCTCAAAGAAAGTACCGGCCTGAAATACTTCCACAAATAGAAGCCGGGGTCGACAAACTCATAGCCGCAGGGTTCATTAGAGAAGTCAAATACCCCATATGGGTCTCTAGTATTGTACCAGTTAAAAAGAAGAATGGTCAAACACGCATATGTGTAGATTTCAGGGATATGAATAAAGCATGTCCCAAAGATGACTTCCCAATACCCATCTCTGAAATACTAGTCGACGCTACTATGGGGCATGAAATATTTTCTTGCATGGATGGTTGTTCCGGCTATAATCAAATTAAAATGGCACCTGAAGATGAAGAGTTAACGGCATTCCGCACACCTAAAGGCATATATTGTTATAAAGTAATGCCTTTCGGATTAAAAAACGCAGCGACATATCAACGAGCAATGACAATCATCTTAGACGGGTTGTTATATGTGATTGTTGAATGCTATATAGACGACATAGTTGTGAAATCAAAGCATGAACAAGACCACTTGAAACACCTTGAAATGGTTTTTGAGCGTCTTAGGCAACATAATCTAAAAATGAACCCCATGAAGTGCGCGTTCGGAGTTTCCTCTGGAAAATTTCTCGGTTTCGTGGTTACAAAAAATGGTATTCAGATCGATCCAAGTAAAATCAAGGCGGTCGTTAAGATGCCACCACCCACTAACTTACATGAACTGAAGAGTTTCCAGGGCCACCTAGCATATATTAGGAGGTTCATCTCAAATTTATCTGGGAGATGCAAACCTTTCTCGCGACTTATGAAGAAAGGAGTCCCTTTTGAATGGGATCAAGCATGCCAAAACGCATTCCTAGAAATTAAGAAATATTTGATAAATCCCCCTGTTTTAGGCGCACCGATTAAAGACCGACCATTAATTAATTCTCTATACTGCTGCAATGCCTACTTCACTAGGTGCACTCCTGGGGCAAAATAATGATGCAGGAAAGGAAACGTCCCTGTATTATCTTAGCCGCACCTTGGTAGGGGCCGAGTGCAACTATCCAGACATGGAAAAAATATGTCTCGCACTGGTGTTCGCTGCACAAAAGTTGCGACACTACATTTTAGAACACACTGTACATTTAGTCTCAAGAGCAGACCCTCTCAGATATATCTTAAGTAAAATGGTACTCTCGGGGAGACTAGCTAAATGGGCGATGCTTTTGTCACAATTTGACATCACGTATATACCGCAAAAAGCCGTAAAAGGCCAAGCTTTGGCTAACTTCCTTGCGGCACATACGATCCCAGATGATTTTCCTATAGATGATGACTTGCCAGATGAGGACGTATTCGCCACGACGGTAACAAAATCAACATGGCAAATGTACTTCGATGGCGCTTGTCGGCAATCTGGGTCAGGCGCCGGAGTCATTTTCATTACACCTGATGAAGAGGTGATCCCATACTCATTTACCCTAACTTCGGCAACGTCAAATAATTCAGCCGAATATGAAGCTCTTATCATTGGGCTTGAAATAGCAATAAACATGGGGCTCGATACGCTCTCTGTTTATGGGGATTCACAATTAGTGATTAATCAACTGAAGGGGACCTACATGGTAAAGAAACAAGAATTGTTGCCATATTTCAAAAGGGCAAAAGAGCTCCTAGCTATGTTCAAAGATCTAAATATTCAGCACATAGTTAGAAATCAAAACGAAAAGGCTGACGCTTTAGCCGGTTTAGCTGCAAGTATGTCACTAGACTCACATGAAATGATGGACGTACACGTAGAGGAACGAAGAATACTACCAATATTTGTTGAAGAAGAAGAAGCGATAGTATCTTCTGCAATGACAGCTGATGTATGTGAAATCGAGGTAGGGGATTGGTGAGCACCATTCCTAGAATATCTGCTTCACGGATATCTACCTCTTGATGCTAGCGAAAGATCTAGAATCCGTAAAAGATCAATTCATACACATGCATCAATGACATACTCTATAGGCGTTCTCATGATGGCATATTATTGCGCTGCCTTGCTCGAAATGAAATAATGGAGGCCTTAAACGAGGTGCATACTGGAATATGTGGCTCGCACCAATCAGGACCAAAATTGCACTACCAATTAAGGCGTCTAGGTTACTACTGGCCCACAATGTTTGAAGATGCCACTAAATTTGCAAAGAAATGCCATGAATGCCAAGTGCATGCTGACTTCATACATCAGCCGCACGAACCACTCCATGCGACAAATATGTCTTGGCCTTTTGAAATGTGGGGAATGGATATAGTTGGTCCAATCCATCCACCGTCCTCCAAAGGTCACAAATTCATTTTAGCAGCAACAGACTATTTCTCCAAGTGGGCCGAACTTACACCACTAAAGGAAGACAAAGCGGAGAATGTAGAACATTTTATAAGAACACAACTCATTTATCGCTTTGGTGTTCCTTCTCGGATTATGTCTGATAATGGAACTCCGTTTAAGAACAAACAAGTGGAGAAATTATGCTCAAAATTTAAGATAGACCATCATTATTCCACGGCATATAATCCAGCCGCCAATGGACAAGCAGAAGCTTTCAACAAAACTCTTTGCAAGCTACTAAAGAAGGTTGTATCAAAAAATAAGCGTGACTGGCATGAAAAGCTTCTCGAAGCCTTGTGGGCTTATAGAACCACAACACGCACACCGACAGGAATGACACCTTATTCCTTAGTATTTGGAGGAGAAGTCGTTCTACCTTTGGAGGTACAGATCACGTCACTGAGAGTTGCTACACATGAAAATTTGTCGGAGGAAAAATCAGTACAATTACACCTCGATGAATTGGAAAGACTAGAAGGAAGACGACTTCAAGCTTTGCAAAATCTTGAGGCGTACCAAGCTAGGATGTCGCGAGCATTCGACAAACGAGTCAAAAGAAGGTCGTTCAAACAAGGAGACCTAGTACTCGCGGTCATTCGTCCCATGAATATCACGCTTGCGGATGAAAGGAAAATTTGAACCAAAATGGGAAGGCCCTTTCGTCATAAAAGAGGTTTATTCTGGCGGCGATATAGGATCATATCACCAGACGGAAATACTACGCGGCACCGGTAAATGGGAAATTCCTTAAGCGTTATTATGCATAAAAAAAACGTACTCCATACCCTCACGAGTCTAAACTGGGGAACATAAGAAAAAACTTACTCCATACCCTTACGAGTCTAAACTGGGGCATAAAAAATATCACTCCAACAACTTATGAGTATAAATTGTGATGCCAAAAAAAAGAGATCATCCAAAATACTCCACACCCCTACGAGTATAAACTGGGATAAAAAAAAACCAATGACTTACGAGTACAAACTATGACGTCAAAAAAGGGTAATAAAATAAAATAAAATAATAATAACATCAAGCAGGCGCCAGACTTCATAAGTTTAAACCGTCGTTCAAAAAATTGTACGTACATGCATTTATAAATCAAAATAGAATAAAATAAATAAGGCTTCAGGCCGCACACAACGATAGTGTAAATAAATAAGGATGCTTCAACGGCAAAGCTGGCGTACTAGCACATCATGCATAAAATTTGGAGTTCGCACGTGAAAAAAAAGGTAGTGCTACATTTGAAGTGAAACTGAGTACTGAACATAAAATGATTCAAAGGGAAACGATGAATTGAAATGGCGAAAAAAACCCGAAGTCTACGCCCTCTAAAAGAGCTCGCCAGTTCTGTAGGTTGTTCAACAGCTGACTTGCTTCGGTCTTTAAATCTGCTGTCTTTTGTTTAAATTCAGCAAGCCTTGTACGTTTGCCAGCGTTGGTATCCTGTAGACTCTTCACTAACTCCTTCTGATCAGATTGATGGGCATCATGTGCTTGTCGGCGTTGTTCCACTTCCAATTTAAGCTTGTGCAAAGTAGCAGTAACCTCTTCAAGTTGGGCCTTCAGCTCCGCTGCCCGCGCCTCCATTTCAGCGCACTTCTTTTCTACGGCAGATAAGTCCTCAATTATGGTCTTGGAAACCTCATGGCCAGACTTAATCTTAAGTTCTACTTCGGCAACAACATGTTCATCTCGCTCGGATTCCCTTGTGAATTCGGTCTGGCCGCCCTCCAACTTCTTGGAAAGGTCAATAAGCCCGACCAAAATGGCATGCACCTTCGCTACCTCAGGCACTTGCGTGGGCAGCATTTGAGAAACACTCTCAAGCATGATGCGTCTCATGGGATCACCAAGGGTAGAGTCGTCCAGTCCTTCGAGGGCTCGTTTCACTCTGAAATCCGTAGCATCCATAAGCGTGTCCTTGACGAAACTACAATCCATCTGTGCGCCTTTACCTGATACAGCCATCACCTCAGGGTCTTGTGAGTGGCGAATTTCCTGGTCGCAACCTAAAAAAAAGGGAAGAGTCGTGAGAATTTGATGATAATGATGGTTTATAGACGCGGCCTATTAAATAAGTAAACTACCAGATAAAGTTGACAAGAAATCAAGAGCACTAGGGGAATGGGGCACAACTTCAGTCACACCCGGGCTGGAAGATGGATGACTTGTGCCACGCTTGCCAATGGTATAATCCTCGACGGATAAATTGAAGAGGTCACCAAGGCCATGGTCCTTTTCTCCCGTGAGAACATGGCCAAAATCTTCATCATTAACAATGCTACTGAGTTCGGCATCTAATGACGGACCGTCCAAGGTTATTGGTTCAGAAAAATCATATTCTTGGGACAAATCAAGTTTGCGCTTGAGGAGGAGCCTCTCTTCCTCGTCAGCATGAGTGGGCGATAAATTTCTACGCTTCTGTCCGCCGGTGGCCGGGGCAGTTGTCGGAAGATCATCACTACCCACTAGCAATGGATAAGCAGAGGAAGTACCAACCGCAACAACAAAATTTGGTACGCCACTTTGCTGCAGCCACATATATAAAAGGATGATATTATTAGCACTGATTAGTACAACAAAGAAATGAACAAGTGTACGCAGACCATTAACTCACCTCTTTAGATTTCATGAGTTGAGTAGCAACAGCAGCCTTAACCTTTCGCTTCTTCTATTAAAAGAGATATAAAAAATTAAGACAAAGAAAGGAGCGAACGAACCATGGTAGTACCAAATATATATAGATGTATATATCTTACCTTTTTAGAGTTGATTAAAGGTTCATCATTTGAGAGAAAGCCACACAAAATGGGACGCCAGTGGTCCATAATTCTCTTTCCATTCAATTTGATGGATGCAATATGTTCCTCCCTACCCCGGGCGGAGACTTCCTTGATAACGACAAAATCATTCTCTGAAAGCTTGCGAGGAACTATGTACTCCTCTTCATGTTTCAGAAAATTACGTTTCCGCGGATTATAATTCGAACCATTCGAGATGCCCGGTCGAAGAGTATTGAATATGTTGTTAAATGGTTTCATAAATCCCACCCACCAGTTGTTCCAGGCCACAGAAGAAAATGCCTCATGCGCATCATTAAGAAGGTACTGGAACTCCCCTTGGTCCGAGCGTAACAAATGCGACCAATACGCGTATGCAACACCAGTATCCTCCTTTGTGTACACGCTGACCAACGGAGCATAGGGCACTTGAAGTCTCAAAGTAAGTTGTCGTGCAACTCGATCAGGATGATACGGCTCCGCTATGCAAAGATCATCAACATCAGTAGCACGCCTCCATGGAAGCATACCCCGATGTGAAGAAATGGTGAAGGACCTTTGCAACTGATCCACCCCGACTAAGTTCTTTGGAGTATAAGGATTCCAAAAAATATTGGCTTGGTCATCAAAGAAAATGCGTGCCTTAGCAGGACTGAAAGTTATGGGAACCCGAAACATAGTTTTAACCATGGTTGGTTGCATCGGCAATTGCTTAACATCTGGAAGATGTTTCCCTTTCACTTTGTCCTTAAATGGTTTTCTTAGATATAGACCCATCCACCCTACGATATAATGCACTGGCCAAATCCTTTTCTCATAAGAGGGAGCGACGGGGTGCATACTAATCCTTCGAAGAGAATAATACAATGAACAAAGTGCTGAGGGAGCCAAAGAGATCTTGCGACCCGAAACGATCCAAGAGGCCATAAGAAGGACACCGGGACGAATATAAGGCCCCCCACCAACAACCACGTAAGAGCAAAGCCAGTGGGCTATAAAAGCCGCAATGTACATGTGTTGTTCCCGAAGGGAGGTAAAAGATGAAGGTGTGTTCGCATTTGTTATGGAAATGGTCACACCAAACTTGAAAAGTCACAATCCCGTTTTCGCGGTTGAGCCAGTAGAATTCTTCTAAAAGGCCAGATAAGAAATTTGGGAACATAAGCTTTGAAGGTTCTAGATCATCTATCGAGGGAACATATTCTTCGTACGGATCTCCAACTGAAGGAAGACCCGACATTAGAAGCATGTCAAGCAGAGTCACAGTGCGTTCACCGGATGAAAAAAGAAAATTATTTGTTTGTGGATCCCATCTTTCTAGTAATGACCTTAGTAGCGAATCTGAAACTTCATATTCACCGAGGGAGCAATAAATGGCCCCATATATGTAATCGGTGTCCTCCGCTTCTCCTTTCAAACAAAACGAGTAGTTATTCAATATAGAGATGCCCCACTCAACATAGCCTTTGGGTTGCGGAACATACTCGACTGTGTGACCATCCCAACCTAGACCTTTTGCTACCATCCTGGTGGGCTTCATGATCAGGTTTAGGATAAGGTGCTAGTGGATGAAAAGAATAGTCACTAAGAGTAGACCCCACATTCCAACCATGAGGATGGCGCGTCAAATCCGCATGTGCGAGCACCTGATGTTTGATCACTAGATTGACCTCTTCACTAGTATTAGGCTCATATAGATGCCGCTCAGCTAACTGGCAAATTGATAGTTCATTGGAAGGAACAAACCCTTCACCATGCGCCATCTATATGCAAAAAAGGCATAAAATAAATATGACGGCATGTGTATGTGTAAAAGAAACGCCTAGTTAAAAAAAGAAGGGAACGTCATGGTGTGTTACCTAGCTTTATTAGCAACTATCTTCAGCCAACAATTTAAGTACTTTCCCTGTAAAAAAAAGGGAACACTTGAGTAAATAAAAGACATCAGACCCAAGCATATGATGTATATGTTGCAAAAAAAAAGAGAACATATTTTTTAAATAATATATATGTGACGCTTATAATCGTCTCCACGGTCGTACGACGGACCAAGCCCACATAGGGACTTGCCGGAACGCCGACCGTGAGGAAAAAAACATATTGCTGGCATAATATATATACATGGCATTTGTAATCATCTCCACGGTTGTACGACGGACCAAGCCCCCATAAGGACTTGCCAGAACGCCAATCAGAGAGAAATCATATTTTCGACACACATGCTAGGCTTGTTGTTCTCGACGGGTGTACAACGGACCAAGCCCACATAGAAACTTGCCAGAACGCCAACCGTAAAAAAAAATCATATTTTTGACATAATATATACATCGCGCTTGTAATCGTCTTCACGATCGTACGACGGACCAAGCCCACAAAGGGACTTGCCGGAACGCCGACCGGAAAGAAATCATATTTTCAACATATATGCTATGCTTAATGGTGTCGAGGCTGTATGACGGACCAAGTTCATACAAACTTGCCGGCACGCCAACCGCGAGACCAATATATTGCGTGATCACACGTACGTTCAATCAAGATACCATATAAGCATACTCGAATGAAATTGCATGCCATGCTGATGCGCGTTGTCGTGCATATCTACTGTACATATCCTACTTCAAACAAAATAGAACAGGAAGGAGACATGCCTCGGAGTGTTACCTGGCCGGAAAGAAAACGTGCGATCTTGTTCTACTAGATTGTGATGTAGAAGTTAACCACGTTGCCTTAGTACACGTAGGATTAGGAAAAGGAGTAAGTATGAGTCCTAGTAGTATTAGGATTCCTAGTCCTAGTCTATTTCCATAGTCCCTTATGGACGTGTATAAAAAGCACCCCAGGGGTGCTCCTTGTAACCAGAAAACGAAAGAGATCAATATAAAGAAAAGTTAACAGGCTCGACAGGAGCCTGTAGCCATCAAATCGATTCAGTATTTTCCGTTCATCAAGTACGCTGGGGTTTCGTCGTGAGAAAGCGAAACTTTCCGAGCCGCCGAGACACAGCTCCACGTACAGGAATTGCACGTACGTGGGATAGGATAATCCATCCAGCTGCCTGCGTGTGTGCTAGCTTAGCATATACACGTTACGTTGATCCGTTGATCCTGGGTGATTTGATCTAGGAATCAAAAGCCAACAATTGGTATCAAAGCCTCGACGATCTACGATCAACGATGACGGACAGCGACGCAGAGTCGGTCAGGTCCGGCAACGGCGGTTCCAAGGCGAACAAGAAAGGCGACAATGTGAAGAAGGGCGGCAAGTTAGCAACCAGTGGTGGTGGAACGGGCGGCGCCAACGTACAGGCGCATCGCAACATCCCCATCCAGTACCCGATGCTCACCGACGCCAACTACGGCGTGTGGGCGGTGAAGATGAAGATCATTCTCCGAACCCTTCGAGTGTGGGAGGCCATCACGGACGACGACGTCGACGAGGAGTGCGACAAAGGTGCCATGGCCGCCATAGGCCAGTCTGTGCCGGATTCCGTGCTGATGACATTGGCGGAGTTCGCGACAGCAAGAGAGGCGTGGAACGCACTCAAAGAGATGAGGATTGGAGAAGATCGCGTCACCAAGGCTCGGGCACAAGTGCTGAAGCGCCAATTTCACAAGTTGCAGATGGAGGAAACTGAATCGGTGAACGACTATGCCATGCGTCTGACTACATTGGTGGGAGAGATCCGCGCGCTTGGTGCAAAGCTCGAGGAGACCGAGATTGTGGAGAAGTTTTTCAGTTCGGTGACTGATAAATTGACGTACATCATTGGCACGCTCGAGCAGCTTTACGACATCGATGACATGACCATAACAGAGGCGATCGGACGCTTGCGGACATGGGAAGAGAATGCTCGTGGTTGTCGGAAAGGCAAAGGAGGAGGTGGTGACCAACTCATGTACTCACGCGCAGATTGGGAGTCCCCAAGTAGCAAAGGAAGGCGCAACGCTGGCGAAGGCTCAAGCAACGTGAAGAGCGGCGGACAAACCGGAAAAGGCAAAGGAAAAGGCAAGCCACAAGATCATGGTAAGGCGGACCGATCTAAAGAGCGGAAGCCACGGAACTTGGATATGTCCAAGGTCAAGTGCTATAACTGCAACGAGATGGGTCACTTTGCAAAGGATTGTCCGGAGCCTAACAAGCGGGAGATCAAGGCAAATTTGGCGAAGCAGGAAGACGAACGTCCAGGTCTTCTGATGGCCGAAGTTTGTGATCTCGTCCAAACAGCGGTTGTGAAACCAAACCAGAAGGTGCTACTTCATGAGAAAAAAGTAACACCAAAGTTATCCGGAAGCCAGAACGTGTCGTGGTATCTCGACACGGGTGCCAGTAACCACATGACGGGGTGCAAGGAGAAGTTCCTCGAGCTGGAATATGATGTTCAAGGCTCGGTCAAGTTCGGTGATGGTTCAAATGTGGAGATTTGCGGGCAAGGTTCTGTCCTCTTCGAGGGTCTCACAGGAGAACATCGCATACTCACCGGAGTGTACTACATCCCACGGCTTTGCAACAACATCATCTCTGTCGGGAAACTTGATGAGAATGGATGCAAGGTGAATATCGAGAACGGAGTGATGACGATCTTCGACAACCTCCGAAACGTGCTAACGCGTGTGAATCGCAGGCGGAACAGGCTCTATATTCTCAACCTTGATCAATCTCAACCGGAGTGTTGGCTCACCAAGAGTGATGATGATTCGTGGTTATGGCATGCTAGATTTGGACACGTCAACTTCTACGCCTTGAAGAAGATGTCGAAGATGGAGATGGTATTTGGGATGCCGTTTATCGACCATGTTGATCGAGTATGTGATGGGTGCTTGGTTGGAAAACAGCACCGCAGGCCGTTCCCTGCTCAGTCTACCTATCGTGCAAGTGATGCACTCGAGCTGCTCCATGGTGATCTATGTGGCCCTATCACCCCAGCAACTCCTGGAGGAAAGAAGTATTTCTTCCTTGTGGTAGATGACTACTCGAGATACATGTGGGTTGTTCTCCTACGATCTAAAGATGAGGCGTTTGAAGCGTTCAAGAAGCTGAAGGCTGCAACGGAGATGGAACACAAGCTGAAGGTTCGTGCTCTACGGACAGATCGCGGCGGAGAGTTTACGTCGAACGAGTTCAATGACTACTGCGAGAAGATTGGCATAAAAAGGTTCCTGACGGCACCTTATACGCCACAGCAGAACGGGGTTGTTGAAAGGCGCAATCGAACCGTCGTTGACATGGCGAGAAGTTTACTCAAGAGCAAGAACTTGCCGGGGACTTTTTGGGGAGAAGCTGTCTCGACGGCGGTCTATCTTCTCAATCGGGCTCCAACGAAGGCGGTGATCGGCAAGACTCCGTATGAAGCAATTTACGGACGTAAGCCAAATGTGTCTCATCTACGGACATTTGGGTGCGTGGCACATGTGAAGACGGCGGAGCCGCATCTCTCAAAGCTTGCCGATCGAAGCACCAAGATGGTGTTCATCGGATATGAGAGGAGTTCCGGCACCAAGGCATACCACTTCTACGATCCACGAACCAAGCGTCTACGGATTTCACGCGACGTTGTGTTTGAAGAAAACCAAGCGTGGAATTGGAGCGCAGCAGCCGATGATGCTCCAAACGGTAACATATTCACAGTTGAATTTCCAACTGATGATGATGCAGGGGAGGATTTCCAGGTGGTTGGTAAGACACCCAACCAAGGTGACCACAATGGAAGTGATCATCATGGTGCTGACACCGACGACGACGTGCATGGGTCGCAAGGTGATAGCGACAACGACACGCACGACACGGGCGGAGATCTCGACAATGAGGCGCATAGTGACGACGACAATCAAGATGATGGTCACGGTCACGACGACTACGCCAACGACGTGGATGTCAACGATGCGGATGCCAACGACCCGGCATCTACCACGCCCGAGACTCGGCCATCTTCCTCAAGTGCATCGACACCGACACAATTTGTGTCGCCCCCTTCGCAAGCCACGACGGATTCTTCCGGGCCTCGTCGCTACAAGCCCCTCAAGAAAGTCTACAAGTACGCAAAGCCAGTTACACTCGAGTACTCCGATTGGTGTTTACTCGGAGTTGAGGAGCCAGCGAACTTTGTAGAGGCGAGCAAAAGTTCAAGTTGGATGCACGCCATGGATGAGGAGATGAAGGCGATCGAGAGCAATGGCACGTGGACTTTGGTAACCCGACCTCGAACCAAAAGGCCATAGGTTTGAAGTGGGTTTACAAGTTGAAGAAGGACACGAAGGGTGCCATTGTGAAGCACAAGGCAAGACTCGTCAAAGGGCTACGTACAACGTCAAGGAGTTGACTATGAGGAGGTGTTTGCACCAGTTGCTCGAATCGAGACGGTGAGAGTGCTCCTAGCTTTGGCAGCACAAGAGGATTGGAAGGTTCATCATATGGATGTGAAATCCGCTTTCCTCAACGGCGACCTCAAAGAAGAAGTGTACGTGGAACAACCCCTCGGCTACGAGAAGAAAGGCGAAGAAGGGAAAGTTTACAAGCTCAAGAAGGCACTTTACGGGTTGAAGCAAGCGCCAAGAGCTTGGAACGCAAAGTTAGACCGAAGTTTGATCTCGCTCGGGTTCAAGAGATGTCCCCTCGAGCATGCGGTCTATACAAAGAACTCCAAAGGCTCAAACCTGCTAGTTGGAGTTTATGTCGACGATCTGATTATCACCGGAGATAGCGCGCAAGAAATTGAACGTTTCAAGGCGCAGATGAAGAAGAAGTTTAGCATGAGCGATCTGGGATTACTCAGCTATTACTTGGGCATCGAAGTGAAGCAAAGCTCCGGAGAGATTTCCCTATGTCAATCGGCTTACGCGGTCAAGTTATTGGACAAGTGTGGCATGACAGATTGCTACGAGACACATGCTCCAATGGACCAACGACACAAGTTGAGCAAGCGTAGCTCAAATCCGCCGGTGGACACCACAATGTATCGAAGCGTTGTGGGCAGCCTAAGATATTTGGTGCATACCCGACCTGACTTGGCTTATTCAGTCGGAATCGTGAGTCGTTTCATGGAGAATCCGACAACCGAACACATGAGCGCGGTCAAGCAAATCTTGCGCTATGTGAAAGGCACTATTAATCTTGGCTGCACGTACCGAAAGGGAAAGGAAGGATTGATCCTTCGTGGATACTCAGATAGCGACATGGCAGGTGATGTGGATGACCGGAAAAGCACAACGGGCATGATATTCTATCTTGGCCCAAATCCTATCAGCTGGAATTCTCAGAAGCAAAAGGTGGTTGCACTGTCTTCATGCGAGGCAGAATACATAGCGGCAAGCACGGCGGCTTGTCAAGCAGTGTGGCTGAGAAGACTCCTAGCTGATCTTGCAAAGCGGGAGGTGCAGAGGGTGTCATTGAAGATCGACAACCAAGCTGCAATCTCATTGTGCAAAAATTCGGTTTATCACGAAAGGAGCAAGCACATAGATACCCGGTTCCACCATATCCGGGAGTGCATTGAGGAAGGGATGATCGAGGTTCAGCACGTGAGCACCAAGGACCAGCTTGCCGACATTCTCACGAAGTCCCTCGGCCGACAGAAGTTCATCGAGATGAGGAACAAAGTCGGAGTACATGAGATGAAGTCAAGCAACAAGGTTAAGGAGGTGAATGTAGAAGTTAACCACGTTGCCTTAGTACACGTAGGATTAGGAAAAGGAGTAAGTATGAGTCCTAGTAGTATTAGGATTCCTAGTCCTAGTCTATTTCCATAGTCCCTTATGGACGTGTATAAAAAGCACCCCAGGGGTGCTCCTTGTAACCAGAAAACAAAAGAGATCAATATAAAGAAAAGTTAACAGGCTCGACAGGAGCCTGTAGCCATCAAATCGATTCAGTATTTTCCGTTCATCAAGTACGCTGGGGTTTCGTCGTGAGAAAGCGAAACTTTCCGAGCCGCCGAGACACAGCTCCACGTACAGGAATTGCACGTACGTGGGATAGGATAATCCATCCAGCTGCCTGCGTGTGTGCTAGCTTAGCATATACACGTTACGTTGATCCGTTGATCCTGGGTGATTTGATCTAGGAATCAAAAGCCAACATGTGATCATCCCACCTAAATAAGAAAAGGGAGAGACGGGAAGTCAAATTAAGATACATTAACCATCTACTCCTAAGAGCAGCAATCACGTACATCCGAGGCAGGAATCAATCTGGACCTTCGTGGGAGTTGTTAGCTTCTGTGCCTAAGAAAAGAAAAGCAAATCAGAGATCAGCTGGATGATGGAGACGCAAAGGCAGATGGCATCACTGCCTTAATGGTGATACGTACCCGAAGTTTGCAGAAGAGCAGAGTCCGATCAAGATCGGCAAAGCGTCGTAGTTACAGACAAACTGACGTCCAAAGGATATAAAAAGAGAAGAAATACACTCGGTTGGTTATTAGATGAGCGACGAGAAAGATGCCTACGAGCACGCGACTGGGCAGTAGCAGATAACTTTGTTTCAAATAACAACTCCTTAGCCTTGGGAGTCTCAACTAATTATCAAACCGGCAGACTGATAACAAACCTCCAAGATTAAGGCCTTATCCAGTTGAAAGATCCAAACAAACTTTTATAGCCACCGTACGCACCTAGCCTGACGACAAGCCGGCCAGTTTAAAGTACGCGTACATTGCCAAGGTTAAGCCAAATCTTTGAGGCACGTTAAATAAAAAAGATACATATATTTTTGAGTTCTGAATCCGAATTAAAAAATAAAACATTCACATTCAGACCTCGAGGGGCATCTGTTGACACCGTTTTCGGCCAAAGTAAAACATGATGCTTAGATATTATAAAAAACAAAATCATTTACATAAAATAAAAAAAATAATGAGTTGCCGGATACGTGGATAAAAAATACCATGATGAATTTTCGTCGCGTTGTTCAATATAAAATAACAGACCCGAAAATAAAAGGGAAGGAGTTATATCGTCGCATAAATTAAAGGACATATGACTTTCATACACATATGCCATCATCAACGACGAAATTCCGATGTTGGCAAATTCAATGTTTCATAGACGACGCTAATATTGCCAAAATATTATATCACGTTATCCTATTATCGCTAAAAGAAAATATTGGCACGATACTTCTGTAAAATAATGTGACGCGCAATGATGTTTTAAAAAATGGGACATCGTATAATTAGCAAGGCCAAATGCACTTACGTGAAAAAGATACATACATGCACCTACCACATGCATGCATGCATGGGATTAATAAAGTAATTACCCAGCCCATGGCCCATATAGCACGTCCTCCTTTCATACTAAGGCATGCATGCATGCATTATGCTCTAATTAAACAGGAGGATCAAAAACTTGTACGTGAGCCCAGATCAGCATATACGTCAAACTGCTGCACCAAACGAAGGCCTTGCTTGCATGCAATTAGAGCCCAGTTAATTAATTAGGCTTAATGAGGCCAGGCCCGACTATTCTCTCTAGTTAAACGAGACCAAGTCTGCATCATACCGGCCAGCGACGCCCCACGCTCCCACGTTCTGCACGAACACGACGTGCGTAGTAGAAGCTTGGCGCGCGCGGGAAGTTCTGAAGGCATCACGCTAGCTCTACCCTTGGCTCCCCTATAAATACATGTTTGTCCAGCATAGAAGGCTGCTCACCACATCCATCGCTCATCAACGATTCATCCATCCATCATTCACACATACATACGCTGCAACACCGTCGTCGTCACCGGCCGTTCGTCTCGCCGTTGTTGTCGCCGTCGGTCATCCGCTTCGCCGCCGTCGCCGCCGCCATCCGCTCGCCGCCGTCGTCGCTGCCATCCGCTTCGCCGCCGTCGTCGCCGTCCGTTCGCCCCCGTCCACATACGTCGTCGGCCGCACTGCTCGTCATCTGCACCGCCCACAAGCTACACGCCGGTGTTGCTCGTCCGCATCACACGCACAAAAAACCAAGGCAAGGTGAGAATATATGGCTACCTTCTTGCTCCTTTCTTGATGCATTCCTCTTGCACCATATGTCTCAAAGTACTATTGGTGTTCTACGTCGCTCCATATAGCACACCTAGTTTGGTCTCATGGGATCTAGCATCCCTTGTTGATACAAACCATGGTTAAATTATGTTCACTTTGTTTTGGTCTCATGGGATCTTGCATCTCATGTTGATACAATTCAAGAATATAAATATGTTCCGTCTTGTTTTGATCGCATGGTGATCTCGCATCCTATGTTGATACAGTTCAAGATTAAAATATATTCATCGATGATGCTTTATTTTCACCGCATATCTCATATATATTCGGTTCTACCCACAAAATTCTTCTTGTTTTGGTCTCATGGTGATCTTGCATCACCATGTTGATACAAGTCAAGACCAAAAAATTATGCCCATCTTGTTTTGGTCTCATGGCGATCTTGCATCCCATGTTGGTACAACTCAAGAATAAAAATATGTCCATCTTGATTTGGTCTCATGGTGATCTTGCATCCCATGTTGATACAGATCAAGGATAGAAATAGAAATAAAGCTCATATTGATTTGATTTCATAAGGTCATATTTTGTTGGAAATTCACACATGTTCCTTCCATATAATTTATAGTCTGGCTAGACCCCTAAATGCATCAGTAAAGGGTGTAAACTTGGAGCATGCGTCTATTTGTTCATTAGTCTCAAGAAGTAGCATTATACGCTCGGTTTTTGTACTAATGAAAACCCATGTGAAACAAAGCCATGACAACTCAATATACATGACTTTGGATCTTCATAGTTTAGGGTCATATATCTAGGCTTTGAGAATTGTCATATACTTCATCATGTCCATGCGAAACATATACTGATATGCACTTCTATTTGGTTACACCATAAGCATACAATTTATGCTACGTGGTGATAATACAAGCAAGAAGAAGTCCCGACACTTCATTTGGTTATGCTACATATGGGCACGAAGTTGCTACATGATGTTAGTACTAATACAAGTGAAGCGAAACTTTATAAAAGAAATGTTCTCATTCAAACCCATATAAATATTTGACTAGATCTACTTAGTCGCATGCCCATATATGACATGTTTGAGACAAGCAAAGCTAGTGTTTAAGCATAACCCATATGTCATAATATAATCTCTCATACGGATTAAAATTGTACCATGCATAGAAAAGTAACTAGGGTCATAGCCTATGTTACTCGCACTAAACATAATATAGTGCGATCAAGTATGTCATCAACAAGTTTCATATAGTTCTCGCATATAATGGCTCGAGGAAACGCTATATACGTTGCTATAAAGTAAACCTAACTCATAAAAAATAGGTATGCCCTCTATTGCATATATACCGTTAGCCCGGCTAGTTAACTATTAAATAAGACAACTACTACATATTTGCGATGGTTAATGAGCTAGGCATAAACATGCTACATGAATGAACATTGCCAAATCATGAATGTTGTGCAACGCATATGTTAGCATAGACGAAGTTCAAGGCTCTCTGAGTACGCCGACGTCGAAGACAGTGAGGAGGATTTTTATTTCTACATTTTGTAGTTTTCTTTTAATTCTACAGTTTGTAGTACTCATGTGTTGTGATGCTATGTAATAGATATGTTGGAATTCTTAATCAGGGGTTTTCTCTATGGAGATGTAATTAACAGATCTTTTATGTAAATGTAAAAGTTCTGGAAATAAAGTACCTGCAATGTTTGATCCTATTTTTTATTGTATGCATTTATGCGTTTAAATTTCACTCTGTATCAATGACGTGGACGCGTGTTTTCACGCCCGCCATTTTCCCGTCATCAGGTACGATTTCTGGATCGATCACCTTCTGAGATATTGCATTGAGGAATGCACATAGCTTCACAATGGCTAATCGGACGTTTTCCGGTAGAAGCCCCCTCAAAGCAACCGGAAGAAGTTGCGTCATAATCACGTGGCAGTCATGAGACTTTAGGTTCTGGAACTTTTTCTCTGGCATATTCATTATTCCCTTTATATTCGACGAGAAGCCAGTCGGGACCTTCATATTGAGCAGGCATTCAAAGAAGATTTCTTTCTCTTCTTTCGTAAGAGCGTAGCTGGCAGGACCTTCATACTGCTTCGGAGGCATTGCCCTCTTTTTCGCGCAAGCGTTGCAGGTCCTCCCGTGCCTCAGGTGTATCTTTTGTCTTCCCATACACGCCCAAGAAGCCTAGCAGGTTCACGCAAAGGTTCTTCGTCACGTGAATCACATCGATCGAAGAGCGGACCTCTAGGTCTTTCCAGTAGGGTAGGTCTCAAAATATAGATTTCTTCTTCCACATGGGTGCTTGATTGTCAGCGTCATTCGGAACAGCTAGTCCGCCGGGACCCTTTCCAAACATTACGTGTAAATCATTGACCATAGCAAGTACGTGATCACCGGTACGCATGGCGGGCTTCTTCCGGTGATCTGCCTCGCCTTTGAAATGCTTGCCTTTCTTTCGACATTGATGGTTGGTCGGAAGAAATCGACGATGGCCCAGGTACACATTCTTCCTGCAGCTTCCCAGGTATATACTATCGGTGTCAAGTAAACAGTGCGTGCATGCGTGGTATCCCTTGTTTGTATGTCCTGAAAGGTTACTGAGAGCGGGCCAATCGTTGATGGTCACGAACAGCAACGCCTTTAGGTGAAATTCCTCCTTTTTGTGCTCATCCCACGTACGTACACCGTTTCCATTCCACAGCTGTAAAAGTTCTTCAACTAATGGCCTTAGATACACATCAATGTCGTTGCCGGGTTGCTTAGGGCCTTGGATGAGAATTGGCATCATAATGAACTTTCGCTTCATGCACATCCAAGGAGGAAGGTTATACATACATAGAGTCACGGGCCAGGTGCTGTGATTGCTGCTCTGCTCCCCGAAAGGATTAATGCCATCTGCGCTTAAAGCAAACCATACGTTCCTTGGGTCCTTTGCAAACTCATCCCAGTACTTTCTCTCGATTTTTCTCCATTGCGACCCGTCAGCGGGTGCTCTCAACTTCCCGTCTTTCTTACGGTCCTCACTGTGCGATCGCATCAACTTGGCATGCTCTCCGTTTCTGAACAGACGTTTCAACTGTGGTATTATAGGAGCATACCACATCACCTTCGCAGGAACCCTCTTCCTGGTAGGCTCGCCGTCAACATCACCAGGGTCATCTCGTCTGATCTTATACCTCAATGCACCGCATACCGAGCATGCGTTCAGATCCTTGTATGCACCGCGGTAGAGGATGCAGTCATTAGGGCATGCATGTATCTTCTCCACCTCCAATCCTAGAGGGCATACGACCTTCTTTGCTACTTATGTACTGTCGGGCAATTTGTTATCCTTTGGAAGCTTCTTCTTCATTATTTTCAGTAGCTTCTCAAATCCTTTATCAAGAACAGCAGCAGCAATTCCAGTACGGTACCGAGCTTTGTGTTGCCATCTTCGCAATTGGGGTACAACCCTTTTTTGTGATCCTCTAACATGCGATCAAACTTCAGCTTCTCCTTTTGACTTTCGCATTGCGTCCTTGCATCGACAATGACCCGGCGGAGATCATCATCATCGGGCACATCGTCTGGTTCCTCTTGATCTTCAGCAGCTTCGCCCGTTGCAGCACCATCGTGCACATCGTCTGTTTCCTCTTGATGTTCAGTAGCATCACTGTATTCAGGGGGCACATAGTTGTCATCGTACTCTTCTTCTTCGCCGTCTTCCATCATAACCCCTATTTCTCCGTGCCTCGTCCAAACATTATAGTGTGGCATGAAACCCTTGTAAAGTAGGTGGGTGTGAAGGATTTTTCGGTCAGAGTAAGACTTCGTATTCCCACATATAGGGCATGGACAACACATAAAACCATTCTGCTTGTTTGCCTCAGCCACTTCGAGAAAATCATGCACGCCCTTAGTGTACTCAGAGGTGTGTCGGTCACCGTACATCCATTGCCGGTTCATCTGCGTGCATTATATATACTTAAGTGTGTCAAAAATCATTACAGAACATCATGAATAGATAATTAAGTGACCAAATTAATATAAGTTCATCATCACATAAAAACCAAAGTACATACATAGTTCTCATCTAACAACATAAAGCTCTGCAGAGCATCAAAATTAATTAAACCATACATTGAAACTATGTAAAACATTTCAATGCGAAAACAAATGCGATCATAATCGCAACCAAGGTAACAACTGATCCAACGGCATAATAATACCAAGCCTCGGTATGAATGGCATATTTTCTAATCTTTCTAATCTTCAAGCGCATTGAATCCATCTTGATCTTGTGATCATCGACGACATCCGCAACATGCTACTCCAATATCATCTTCTCCTCCTCAAGTTATTTTATTTTTTCCTTCAAGAAATTGTTTTCTTCTTCAACTAAATTTAACCTCTCGACAATAGGGTCGGTTGGAATTTCAAGTTCAACAACCTCCTAGATAAATAAAATCTATGTCATGTTGGTCGACATAATTTTCATAAACAATAAATGAACAAATAGTTATGAAAAGATAATATATACCACATCCGAATCATAGACAGGACGAGGGCCGACGGGGGCGGATACCAAAACCATCGCACTATATAGGATGCAATAATAAAAGTAAGAAAATAATACAAGTATCTATCTAAACATACAAGTAAGAATATTTTTCCTTTCAGAAAGAAGATAAGAACAAGAGGCTCACCACGGTGGTGCCGGCGATAGAGATCGGCGCGGGTGATCGACAGCGATGAAGACGGGGACGGGGCGTGATGGACCGCTAAACCTAGATAAATATTCAGGAAAATGGAGCTTGGCGGTCGAGCTTGAAGAGGAGAAACCTTAAGTAGTGTGGCTCGAGCATTCCATCGAACACCTTGTGTGCATAGGAGGTGAGCTAGAGCACCACCAAGCCCTCTCCCCCTCGGCCAGAAAAAACAGAGCAGTGTGCTCTTCTCCTGCGCGAGGGGCTATATATAGGCACCACCATTAGCCCCTGTTGGTGGCATGAACCGACTAAAGGAAGCCTTTGGTCCCGGTTCAAGCCACCAACCGACCAATAGTGGTGGGCCAGAGTTGGCCCATTGGTCCCGGTTCGTACCACCAACCGGGACCAAAAGGTCCGGACGAACCGGGACCAATGGCCCACGTGGCCCGGCCGGCCCCCTGGGCTCACGAATCGGGGCAAATAGCTCCATTGGTCCCGGTTCTGGATTGAACCGGGACTAATGGGCTGAACTGGCCTGGACCATTGCCCCCTTTTCTACTAGTGCTCCTTCTTAAGTGAGAGAGAGCGGCAACAACATTTGGTATACAGAGCTTCGATTCGGGCGATCACCGGCCACCATGACGCTCGTCCCACACGGCGGTGGTGCGGGCGGATCGGCGATGATGGCGATGCCGATGCTGACCGCGGACAACTACACGGTCTGGGCCATCAAGGCGCAGGCCATCCTCGACTTCCACACCGTATAAGAGGCGGTGGCGCCGAGCGACGCCGCGCTGAACGCGCGGAAGGACAAGATGGCGCGCGTGTTACTACTTGGGGCGTTGCCGGAGGATGTGCTGCTGCAGGTGGCGATGAAGCTCACCGCCAGGGAGGTACGGGACTCCCTGAAGGTGAGGTTCGTCGGCGCCGATCGGGTTCACGCGGCGAGGCTCAGGGGCGAGCCCACGTTAGCCCAGCAGGTAGAACAGGACACCGGGTAAAAATCTCTGTTACCTTATAAATATAGAGCCCATATACAATGGGACACCCGAAATTTCCTACAAGGACAACCGTACAACCAGGCTCCATCCAACATAGCGCAAGTTCAGCCCAGCGCCCCAGGCCCCAGCCTAGGATGAAAGCCACAGAGGCCCAGTCCAGCCTTTCCAGGGATGCGAGCAGTACATCGATCGATCGATACTGCCTTCGGCCGGCCCTTCGCCTCGCATGTTCGTCTGCTCGACTGCGCTTCATGCCCTTCCTGTTTCGCCTCTGTACTCGCCACCTACCGGCAGATCGCGGCAAGTCGCCGAATCAGTGAAGAAAAGAAGGCATAGGTACCCTACATCAGACCCCCAATTCGATATGCCTCTGCCTCAGCCTCTATTTATAAATCTTGATCTAATTATTGCTTTGTTTCCCTAACCCTAAGGAATTAGGGGTACTGGATAATACTAGAGATTTTGACTGTATTGGGTAATTGGACTATTTGATATAATTGTGCAACCAGTGGAGACGGCTGGAAGCACCGGCACCATCTCAAGTATGTTTTATATCACAAGTATTAATATTATGTATGTAAACATGATTCATAGTTCTTTTCTTTCATGCAAATTTTAATTATCTGAATAAATTACAAATTTCAGGAGAGGCTCAGTTCATGGAAAGGTTTCTAAAAAAGAGGAGAACCTTGGTGCAAGATGAAAATGTTGGTCCGTCACACGAAAATAATCAGAATGATGGCTCGGTCCCGACACCATCGGATAGACAAATTGATGCCTCACCACATGAACAGATTGATGTTCCGACCCCGCCATCATCACATGGACAAAATGGTGCCTCCACACATGAACCTAGTTCTGCTAATACTACAAGAAATTCCTTTGAAGTTGAAGAGCTCAATTGGGAAGAAGAAATTCAATTTGATCCAGGTAAAAGGAGAAGCATGGATGAGTACCATCTGAACCAGAGAGATATGGTAAGAAGGAAGTATTTGGCCAATGGCCCTTCTCAACCTCATACTGCTGATTTTGAAGTGACAGAAATATGTGGTAAAGATAGAAGGTTCGTTCGGGAATGGTTTGATGAGTTTGAGAGCTGGCTTGAGTATAATGAGTCCAAACGAAAAGCATATTGTTTTTGTTGTTTCTTGTTTATATCGCGCAAGAAGAAAGAAGCTGGATATGATGCATTTGTTGCAAATGGTTGGTCCAGTTGGAATAAGAAATATAGATTAAGGGAGCATGTAGTAGACATCAATAGTGCTCACAACCAAGCAAAAAGAGATTGTGATGCTTTGCTGAAACAAAAGCAACACATTTATGTTGCTCTAAACAACCAAAGTAATGCTGATAGGAATGCTTATTATACTCGACTAAATGCCTCAATTGATGTTACTTGACTGTTACTGAAGCAAGGGTTGCCTTTCCATGGCAAAAAACAGGTATCACTAATAGGCATCATATGAAGTGGATTGTTTTAATGATGTTATTGATTGGCTGCTTCAAGAACTTGATAATCGCTTCAATGAGATAAATTCGGAACTACTTGTTTGCTCAGCGGCTTTGAGCCCAAATGAATCATTTCATGATTTCAACTTAGAGCATTTGATGAGTCTAGCTAAACTTTATCCAAAAGATTTCGATGATGGAGAACTGAGGGACCTTAGACATCATTTATCTTTACATTGCTGATGTCCGAGCAGATGATCGCTTCTCTGTTTTAAGTAATATTTGTGAGCTCTCTCAAAAAATGGTGGAGATAAAAAAACATATTGTCTATCCCTTGGTTTATCGACTTTAGAAGCTAGCACTAGTATTGCCTGTTGCCACTGCTACAGTTGAGAGATCTTTTTTAGCTATGAGAATTGTGAAGACATATTTGCGCAATCGTCTTGGTGATGACTCCTTGAAGTACAACCTTATTTGTTATGTGGAGAAAAGCGAAATGAGGAAGGTTACTAATGATGCGGTAATTGATCGCTTTGAAGCCATGAAAGAACGTAGGAAATCATTTTAGGAAGGTAATGGTTTTAACTTACTTATTATTACACAACTATAATTAATATGTTACTTAGTGGTTTTGTTTTTTTATTTGTGGGCAATCAAGATCTGATGTTGCATTTTCTCGTCGTCGGTTATACTTTATTCATAATTTGGACACTTTGATTTTTCTTTGATGATCAATTTCCTACGATCAACTAATATTTCAAGTGAAACTCTTTATTTTGGATCATTGGTAAGCATATTCATGGTTATATCGTATTCTAGGTATATTGTATTGTTAAATGTGTTATATTTAGCTATATTAGTACTTGGTATCCAAATATATATGATAGACGTGGGACCCCGGGTAATGTTTGTCCTGGGTCCGCCCCTGGAGAGGCTGGCGACGCTGCGCGGCGAGTTCGACTGCCTGAAGATGGTGGACGGTGAGGAGCTCGACGTGTACGGTGGGAAGCTCACGGCGATGGCGGCGAGGTACGCCAACCTCGGGGAGACGCTGAGCGACGCGGCGCTCGTCAAGAAGCTGCTGGATACGGTGCCGGATTGCCTTTTCCTGTCGTCGTCGGCATCGAGCAGTTCCATCACGTGACGACGATGGCGTTCGACGAAGCGCTCAGCCGGCTACGCGCGTTCGACGAGCGAGTTCGGCGTCGACCGTAGGACACCGGCGAGCAGGCGGACGGACAACTCCTGTTCACGGCGGTGCAGTGGTGAGCGCAGAAGCGGCAGCAAGGCGGAGCACGGGACGACGACGACGGCGCAGTGTGGCATAGGGGAGCGGCGGCAACAGGCGCAGGAGCTGCTACAAGTGCGGGGAGCACCGGCACTTCCGGCGCGAGTGCCCGCAGCTATGGAAAGGACCGGCGGCTGAGCAGGCTCTCTTGGCCAGCGCCAACGTCGACGACGACGGACTCCTCTAGGCCGTGGCTTAGGGGATGTGTGCTGGAATAAGCCACGGGCGTGTGTGGCCGGGTTCTTCGGGCGCGACGGATGCGTGCGGGACGTGCGAGACGCACTAGTGCAGTCGGACTCGTCAGGCGCGTCGGATGCGCGCGGGACATGCGGGGCACAACGGAAGCGTGGCGTGTGTGTGTTTAGGTTTAGATCGGACGCCGGTGCGTGCCGCGTCCGTGTTCCGGTTGGTGTCGCGTGCGTGTGTGCGTGTGTAACGTTGGTGGTGCGTGAGCCAAGGCTAGGCTGTTGGCGATAGCTGTGGAGAGGCTGGGCGTTCCGTTGCGGGGAGTCAGCGTCGTGCGCGCATGGGCACGTCAAGTGCGCTGACGGGCCAAGCGGATCGTTCATGGGAGCAGCGTCGTGCGTGTATGGGCGCTGGTTGTTAGCCTGGAGCTAGACTTAGAGCATATCTGGTTGTTTGCATCATGTGGCTGGCCAAACCATACATGACGCCCCGGAGCTAGACTTAGAGCATATCTGGCTAATCTATGCGCTTCTACATTGTTACTTCGACCCTCAAAGACAAAAGTACATAAAAATTGGTAGACCTTGCTTTAATCTCGCTAATGATTGACCCATGCTTCCCTTGATTCCCTTGGTTTATGTCTCTGACCACTTGCTTGGCTTGGGAGGCTATAACAAACTGATTGAGGAGCAAATCTTCCGCTACAAATAGCGCTTCCCTGCATGCAATCGACTCCATAATAGTTGGGTCGTATACGCCTTGTATAACCAGAGCTGAACTGCCCAAATAATTGACATCATGATCTCTACACACCACGGCTGCTGCCCCCCTGCTGCCTGTTCTGACTGCTGAATCTACATGGATTTTAGCATGCCCAGCAGAAGGTGCATGCGGGTGTGTAACTCAAGACCGAGCCACCACAGTGATTGGATCAGTCACTGGTTTTGTTTCCTTAATCAAATCTAGTTCCCTGATGTATCTTGTGGCAAACGAATGCACCAAATGTGGACTTTGAAAGATACCTTCATGAATAGCCTTTCTTCTTGCTGACCAAACAGCCCACAAAGTTACTGCAAGCTTCACAAAGGACGCATGTGATAAACCTCCCATCTGAGCAAACAGCCATTGTTTGGCATTTGGTTCTGCACTTGCCACTAACGACTGTCCAATTTCTTCTTCTACAAGAGCCCATGTGCATCTTGAGGTGGTGCACTCGAGGAGTGAGTGGCGCCATGAGTCTGGTGCACCGCATAAACCACAAGCTGATGAGAACATGTGACGATGCGAACGGACATCTTCAGTCGGTAAAGAGAGCTTGGAAAGCCGCCAAAGAAACATCCGTATTTTTCCTGGGACCTGTGTCTTCCATAATGACTTCCATGATTTCTCCTCTTGAAACCCAGACGAAGGGCCGGCTGAGTTCTCGAGCCATGCCTCCCTTCGTTGTCTGGTCGCCACGAGCATGTTATACGCGGATCTCACCATGAACTGACCATTTTTCTGCCAGCACAAAAAATCCGAAATGTTTCTGGTGCAAAGTGGAACACCAGCAACGATTTTTGCATCAAAAGGCAGAAATACTTCCCTCACCCGTTGCATGTTCCATGTTGCTGTGGTTGGGTCGATCAGTTCTGAGACGTAAGTTGGTGGTGTAGGCGTCAAACACCCATATGGACGTAGCATCTCGTCCCTAGGCAACCAGTTTTCAGTCCAAATCCTCGTTGTCTCTCCGTTACCAATTCTTCTTATTAATCCTTTCTTGAGTGTGTCACGCCCCTCTATGATTACTCTCAATATTTGACTCGGATGAGCGCCCAAGGTGGCCTCCAAATTTGAAGTGTTTGGGAAGTAGACACTTTTTAAGATGCGAGTATAAGGGATTCCATATTTTGCAATAAGCGCCATGCTTGTCTGGCCAACATGGCCAGGTTAAAAAGCTCAATATCCTTAAATCCTAGTCCCCCCATAGCTTTTGGCTGTGTCATCTCCTTCCAGGACACCCAATGTGGCTTTCGCTGGCCATTCTTGCTCCCCCACCAAAATTTCCTTATGAGCATATTAAGGTGTTCACACAAACCTCTAGGCAATTTAAAACATGACATGGAGTAGACAGGTATAGCTTGCGCCACCGCCTTGACCAATACTTCTTTACCTGCTGTACACAAAGTGCTCTCAATCCATCCTTGGATCTTGCTCCATAGCCTGTCCTTCAAGTATTTAAATGCACTGTTCCTCGAGGATCCCATATCAGAAGGCATGCCCAAGTACTTTTCATTCAGCATTTCATTAGGAACGTTTAACACTCCTTTTATCTCACGCCGTATAGAATCTGGAACCCCCTTGCTGAAAAAGATTGAGGACTTCCCAAAATTTATTCGCTGTCCAGAAGCTTGACAATAAGTATCCAGCACCTGGTTCACCTCATTTGCTCCTACACTATTTGCCTTGAAAAACAGCAGGCTGTCATCTGCGAATAATAAGTGGCTCATTGGTGGTCTCGTGGCTGCCACTTGTAATCCACTTAGGTTTGATGACTCACTCTTTGATTTTAGGAGGCACGAAAGGCCCTCTGCTGCCAACAAGAACAAGTATGGAGAAATAGGGTCCCCTTGCCGAATTCCACGAGATGGCTTGAACTCCTTGAGTTTCTTCCCATTCAGCATGACAGAAAAACTTACTGAACTCACCAGATTCAAAACAATGTCCACCCATTTAATTGTGAAACCCAGCTTTAACATGGTAGCACGGAGGTAAGACCATTCAACCTTGTCATACGCCTTCATCATATCGAGTTTCAATGCACATGATTGATGTTTCTTTGCTTTGTTACGTTTCATGAAGTGCAGACATTCATAAGCTGTAACTATGTTGTCAGTAATGAGCCTGCCTGGGACAAAAGCTGACTGCTCTTTTGAAATTATCTCTGGTAGTACTAGCTTCAGCCTATTAGAGATCACCTTCGAGGCTATTTTGTACAGGATATTGCACAAACTTATAGGACGAAATTGTGACAGAAGGGTGGGATTCTTTACCTTGGGGATAAGAACCAGGACTGTTTGATTTATGCTTTCAGCTGTCTCCGAACCATCCACAATACTCAGAACCACCTTGGTAACCTCGTCGCCACATATATCCCAGTGGCGTTGGAAGAAATGTGCTGGGAAACCATCCGGACCCGGTGCTTTGATTTGGAACATCTAAAACAGCGTCGTCTTCACCTCTTGCAGGCTATAGGGTGCGTTGAGCAAGTCGTTCATCGCAAGCGTGACCTTCATTGGGACAGTCTCCAGCACTTGTTCCATATTTTCACTCCCTCGGAAGTATATAGTTCCTTATAAAAGGAATATGTCATGTTTTCCATCTCCATCGTATCCTCTGTCAACTGTCCGTCCGGGCGCTGAAAGCTTTTATTTGGTTCTTCCTCCGCCGTCGGCTAGCACGTAGATGAAAGAAGTACGTGTTTTTGTCTCCGTGAGCTAACCATTCCAGCCGTCCCCTTTGCCTCCAAAGGATCTCCTCGCGGTGGTAAAGTTCCACCAACCGATCGCAGATCTTAGTCTCCGTGTGAGTCGGACCTGTTCTGATCGGGGTCTGACGCAGCCGATCCAGCTCAAGCTTCAGGCGTTGGATCTCGGTTCGTACACTGCCAAAGTGCTCTTTGTCCCATGCGGTTATCTCAGCGCTGAATCCCTTTCCCACATTATTTCATGTCTAAAGCTTCGGGGGGCCCGCTTGCATGGTGCATGCACGTCGATCTGAAGCTCGATTGGAATATGATCTGAGGAAGCGGCTGTTCTGTGGATCAGCTCGGCCCCTGGGAACGCCAGTAACCACGCCGGGTTTACAACACACCGGTCCAGACGTACCCTAGTGAAAGTGCCTCAGGCCACTTTTTTCTCAATTGTCTAGTTTGTTCCTGAGAAGCCAATATCCGTCAGACCACAAGTATCAAGGGTATCCCTGAATGCATCCATTTGTGCTTCGCTGCGGTTCCCGACACCGTCGTGTTCATGTGCATGCAACACTTCATTGAAATCTCCTATTACAGCCCATGGGAGGTTGCTTATTCCGGCTATTCCCCTCAACATGTTCCAGGTTTTATATATTTCAGGGACTTGGGCTTCTCCATATACAAAGGTAATTCTGCTTTTAGCACCAACAAAATCATCAACAGTCACATAAATATGGTACTCTGAATAACCGTTAACTTCCAACTTTATTGAATCATTCCAAAAAATTCCAAGACCTCCACTTCTACCTCTTCTACTAACAGCATAGCTTTTATTAAAACCAAAAGAACCAGCTAAATTCTCCACACGGGAGCCCCCTATTTGGGTTTCAAGAATACAAACTATAGAGGAGGCATACTGCCTCGTGAGATCACGAAGCTCACGAACTGTCGCGGGTTTGCCAGCCCCGCGACAGTTTCAACATAGCAGACTCATTGCGCTGGGCGCGACTCCACATGGGAGCCCGCCAAACGCGCATCATTATCAATGTGTAGCACTATGTTCTTCACCATGGTGTTGTCACTAGTGGGTAGATTCGTCTTGGTCCTCTTCGGTTCTTGATTCGATGGGGAGCTAGTCACAGGCCCTGGAGGTGGCGGCAAAAGTAATGCGTTACTTGCCAACGTGGCTGATGTTGAGCTTTTCACCGTTGCACCCCTCTTCCTGTTTTTTTCTGCATCATTCATAGCAACATATGCTGCGAAATCTTCAGATTCCTGACCCTGCCAGTCTCGCTGATTCCTCTGTGATTCTCCACGTCCACGGCCCCTGCCACGACCCTGGCGGCCGTGCCCTCTTCGTTCTCCTGGCCCCCAGCCTGGGCCTCGGAACCATGACGCCCTCAGATTTTTGAAGACCAAGGCTTGAGGTGGATGAACACCATCACCATGTTCCTTGAATTGATGACCAAGATGGCCACACACGGCACACCAATCGGGCAGTTGTTCATATTTAACCAAGAAAATCTTCCTTTTGCCTTCCTTGACCACAGAGACCGCGTTTTTAAGGGGCTTATGGACATTTATCTTCACCCTGACACGCACAAAATTCCCTTCCAAATCTTGGGATTTCGGCTCAGCCTATATGAGTTCACCAATCTTTCCAGCCAGAGCTTTCACCATTGAAAAGTAACCATCAAGCAGATCGTGTATCTGAACCCAGATATCCAGTATATCGAGGTTAACATCCGATGGCTTTGTGAATCCATCATACTCCGCCATCAGCACAGCATTGCCATTGAAAGTCCATGGGTCATCAGCCATTACGCACTCCCAATCACCCAGGCACGAGAACTGCATCGTGTATATATTACTCTCGAGCGGTCTGATTTTTACTTCCTGGGCCAGATCCCATGCAGCCCTCATATTGCGGAAGAACCAGTACTGACTGTATTCTTTTGGTGTATGAACCCGTGCCACGGCCATCCACCTGACGGTTGCATCTGATGGAACCTGTTGCTCCTCGAATACCACGTCCTCTAAGTCATCTTCTGTTAGGCCCAGATTCTTCATCATCTCTTCAACATCATCTGTTCCCAAGCCCGCGCCTGAAGCCGAACTCGCCATCAATGCAAAACCCTAACCCGACGAAGCAAGAGAAGTCACCGGGCGTAGAGACCCTAACTACCCTCTTACACCCACAAACCCTAGCTGGTCCGAGACCGGGCAGCGATGCGAAGATCGCCCCGTAATCATTCCAAGTCCGACCAGGGATCAGGGGGAAGAGCCGGCGAGGGGAGAGGTAGATCTCAACGGCGCCTCCCAGAGTCGCCGAGAGGACGGTAACCCTAACGAGAGGGGAAATTTGTTTTCTTCTTTGGGTGCTGGAATTTAGTCTATTTTGGGACAGCCCAATAACTATTTCTGAAATTCCTAATAAATCCTAGAGGCCCACATAGCCCATTCATGCAAGGCAAGGGATACTACTAAAGTTTAGTCCCATATTGCTACTTTAGTGGGAGTTTGACCTCCTTATAAGGGAGCTTCCTTCCCCACTTGTATGAATATGAGAACAAAAGGAACATCCACGTGCGCTCCTCCTCCGCCGCCCGCCTCGCCATGACGCAGGTTGCGGAAATGAGCCGAGAGAAGCCACGCCACGTACCAGAACTACACTACTAGGAAAATGCTTATAGGTAGAATTTTACTAGTAGCGCTGGTTTAAGCAGCAGGGAATAACAAGCGCTACTGATATAATTTAGCAGCAGTGCTGGTTAAGGTGGACGGCGCTACTGTTAAATGTGCCACACCACATGGCCAGGTCAAGAGGTACTAGCAGCGCTTGGAACCTACGCAGCGCTACAACTAAAGCAATAGCACTAACGCTCTTTGTCGCCTCGCGCTAAAGCTGTGGATAGACATCCACTGGCCCGACTGGCCTCCTCACGTCTCTCTCTCTCATTTCTCTCTCTCCCACGAGATCCCCAAATAGCCGCCCTTGCCGCCGGCCTCCCCTGCCAACTCCGGCGAGTTCTGGCGCCGTCCAGCATACCCCCACGGCTCCCACTCACTGAGCTCTACCTGCTCCACCTCTTCGATCTTCTTTCCCCTGCCTCCTGTGGTCGCTCGCTTCAGTCATATCTCACTAGGGTTTCGGTGCTTGCGGGGCTACGTCGCCGGCATGGTTCCGGCGCCTTGCTCCGGTGTGACTCGCCTCCTGGCTGTGCCTAGGTGTTGCACGCGTCACTGATGCGGCCCAGTGGTCGTTGGCGATGCGGCGGTCGCCTGCCTTTCCACGGCTTCGCGTACCTCGCCTCCTGCCACCGTGTGACAGCGGTGAGTTGGCCACACTGCAACCGCCGCGGTGGTGATGCACGGCCTCGGCTATAACCCCTACATCGTGAGCTTCTCCTTCTCTGCCCTACTGCTGCCTCTACTACCTAGACTATGGTCGCGGTGATCTTGGCCCTCTTCATGTACTGGTAATATGACTTAGGTTTTTTAGGACGCTTGGATTGATGGCTATGGTCTGCTACTTGATTTGTGCTTTACTGAAATTTATTGGGGTAGTCGGTTACTGTTTAGGGTTCATATTTGGGCCTAGATTTGTTGATGTGCTAATGCTCCTGTTGATCCACTAGTCCATACTCTAGTTCTAGTTCATGCCTATGGACTGGTCATTGGGGATTTGGTGTTGCTGGTGGTCCTATGTGCACTTGTTTGATATACTAGCACTATATCCTTAATTGACAGTTAAACCATTAACCTACCATGCATATAGATGTGTTCCTGTGGAATTGATGCTACTCTAACTCTGTGATCAACTTGTGGTTATGATCTAGTTCTGGTTGTAGTTCTTGTTATTTAAATGTTCCTTTTATTTCAGTTTCTCTTGCTGCAAGTACAACTACATGCTTATATTCTTGTTGGTCACTTGTTACTCTTAAAGCTGGTATCTGTGTTTAATACATATTAGTTTTTATTTAAATACCATGTACTGGTATTTCTTGTTCTATTTAGTACATCATCTATTAGTGGTTTAGTTGTATATTGCACATCACATAGTCCTGGAAGTTGCATGGTGACACTTCTTTATTGCTTTAGTCATATCAGATGTTTCTTTTACATGCTTAGTAATTAACAATATCATTGGTTTAAAGGATATAGCCCTTTATTTATAGATACTTATATTGCTTTACCTGGTTCAGTTTAGAATAGATGCTCTCTTGGTCTTAGCTTTTATCTCTTCCTTTCTTTACTCCTCTTCTAAACTCTACTGATAAGAACAGTTGCTCCTTGATCTTAACCAAGCCCATGATGCTGGTCTGAGGCTCCTTGACCTTAATGACTTGGCTCTCCAAGCAACAAAATCTGTTCAACGACGCTCTTGGTTCTTCTTTCTTGCTTATTGGTCAGATTCTGAATCTTGATTCTGCTATTTTGGTTCATATTCCACTGATTTGGTACGCTACATCTACATTGATGCATCAACTCTGCTCCATAAATATGGATACATGTTTGCAGGCAGTTTTCTTCGATAGTTTTGTGTTGCCATTGCTCGCAGTCATCAGATTCTGGTAAGTTATCTAAAACTGCTGTTAGAGTGCAGATGCGCCTGTTAGGTTTATAGGAGCACCGCCGTCTAGCTTAGCAGGCGAGAGCTCTAAGTGCTATTATGTCTGAAATTCCATGGACAGCCTTGTTTTGTTGCCATAGTTATTACTAGCCATGCTCGGCAGTATGACACACATTGTGGCTGATGGATTTCAGTTTTCCATGTGGTGTAAAAAGAAATATTTTTTAGTTTTTTCCCTGTTTAAGTGATAACTACTTGGATCGTGGAGGGTGGTGTCGAACGTGTATGAGTGTTTGATTTACTTATTCCTCTCACGGATGAGGAGAGTAGAAAGTAGCAGTTGGTATTGCTTCTAGTTAGCAGGCTAAAGCACTGATGTTAGAAAAATAAATAGGTATCCTAAACACTATGATTGTAAACGTGGAAGTCTGTTGTATCAAACGATTATATCGAAACGGTTTGGCAAGATGTGATGGTCTACTGCACTATGTGTGTCTCACTAGTAGTTGTAACCGGTGCTCATTCTGCCTGATGGACTGAAATGCTTTTGTGCATTACATGTGTTTACACGGTGTATTTTTTATCTGTGGCACTTGCAGACTTGTGAATCAATCAAGATGCATTTACAATCTTGATCATAAAAGTTTTCGTAAGATAAGCTTGTGTCTAACTTTGCTACCTCACTTTGCTTCTCTTATTCCAGTTAATTGAAAAGGATCCAAACAAGGCAGTTCCATTGTTCTGAGCAGCTCTTAACAGTGGTGAACAATTGAGAAGCAAGCAAACCGGGCTGAAGAAGCCATCGATGTGAAAAGATCCTTCCATGACCGTTGTCCAAATGAAGCTCGGGAGTCTCTTGACAATATTCTTCTTGACCTATACAAGGTATCTCGGGCCTGTAAATTTACGTATATAATCTACTAATAAACCCATATCACATTCGTGTATGAATTGGTAGCCTAGTATTTATAACAATCTTCGTCTGTGTTGAACCAGAAATGCGATAGGACAAAAGAAACAGATTGAAATGCTGACAGTGAAGCTGAGAATGGTTGATGAGGATCTAGCTTCTGGCCAGTGGAAAGCAAAGCTGTCTAAATCTCATGGAAGAGTAGTCTATCTCTCTTTGAGGGATGAAAAGGCAAGGTAATAAAAGTCGTTCGTACATCTTCATTTGTCCTGCAAACGCCATTCTAAGGCTCCGCTTTGTCTTGAAGGTTGTTGGGTAACCTCGCCTGGGCCTATATGCAGCCTGATAACTACGAGGAGGCTGAAATGCCCTACAAGTATATATCTCGGCCCTGAATTCGGCGTCCACGGCCAAACTCAGGTACCTACAAACTCCCCTCCACTACTAGGAAAAAGGCTACTAGCAGCGCGGGTAAAATGATACTAGCAGCGCGGGTACCCGCGCTACTAGTATCGCGCTACAGCTAATAATTAGTAGTAGCGTGGGTTAAACCCTCGCTACTACTAACAAAGTTAGTAGTAGCGTGTGCCACCCACGCTACTGCTATTACGTACACGCGCTATTACTAATGAAATAGTAGTAGCGTGGGTAAGCAACAAACGCTACTAGTATCCTATATACTAGTAGCGCTCAGTTTCCTCCCCACGCTACTACTAATAATTTAGGAATTAAAAAAATAAAAATTAGATGTAGTATTCATGAATAGTAATAAGTCCAATGCAAAACAAGCTAATGTAACTGAACCATCTCAATATTCCATTTAACATGTCACAGAACCATCTCAAGATTTCATTTAACATCAGACACACAACCATCATCATCATCGTAAGGTGGGTACCTTCCCTAGTGGTCTACCACCAACCTAAACAGATCACTTCTCTAGAAGTATCTACCTAGTCTCGGAGTTCAGACGTCGGTGGACTCGAATCCTCCCTCCCGCGGACGATGGCGTCAAGTTCCTCCACCACGGCGACCTCCGGCGTCGAAATCACCTAGACGATCATCTATGCAACGTGGCAACCAGTCTCCACGGTGAAGTCCGTCTTCGAGTGGTCGAAGACCATAGCACCACCGGGCCGTGCTAGTCAGCATCGATCACCTCTACGCCCACGTCGGGAAAGTGAAAACTTGTTAGTACGCAAATTGCAGCAGTTCAACCAATAGTACTAGCAAACATGCACAAATAGGGAAAAGAAATTTTCTCGTTCACCTAGTTAGGTATCAACTATTTAAATAAAAAAATCAGCAACTTCTTCCTTAAATAAAAGCGGTGCTTTCTAACTGCACTTGAAAAGCTTGATAGCATATGAGATTAAGATATATAAATTTGTGTGGTCGCGTCCTTGCATGTTGGAAACAATAATGGTTAAGATTACACTCTTTTGTAGAGGAAAGAACTTTGGGACAATCAACAGCCTTTCACTTGATATCTGCTAGCTACTTTGGATTCAATAAGAAAAGGAACATTTATTTCAACTGAAAAGAACAAGCAGGCAAGCATGCTATCAATCTTTTGGCTAGAATTTCACAAAATGCACCTGTCAAGTGTACTCTAACAATCGACGTGTCCCATCTCCTCATCATTAAGGACTTTAGCTGAGCCGACAACATGGAGCAAGATGTAGTCGTTTCCGAGCATGAACCCTTGGTTGTCATCAATGAACTTGCAACATCCATCATGCCCATTGTAAAATATGTTAGTTTCAGATAAGAAAAGAACTGAACTCTGAACATATGATGTTATCTAAATCCTTACTTTATGGAGTCAAGATTCCAAGATATGTCGTCGGCAGCAAAAAAAGGAAATATATTTCACTGATTTTGGTGTTGCAACAACGTATATACTTTATCACATTATAAGTCCTCACACCATCAACTATGACAAAATCTGAGAGTATAAGTCTGGTTACATTCACCCAAGTCCAAACATAAATTTCTGTCTAACATAGTACAGCCCACTTTGATAATTTCATAGGATTTGATAATACCGAACGAAACCTGACAAGTGATATGTGTTTAAGTATCTGTTGGCTTTTGAACTCTAGATCAAAACCACCCAGGAACTATGCACCGTAGTGCAAAACTAGCAAGCAAGCACACAGCCTAGCAGCTTGATGGATGAACAGTAGCTAGCTAGTACGTGCACCTCTTGTACGTGAAGCTGGCTTGCTAGTGCTCAAACCGCTCGGATCAATTTACTTCGGCGTCGACGGAACTCTTGCGTAACTTGGCGAACACAGAAAAACTGATCAATGATTGATAGCCAAAGGCTCTTATCGAGCCTTGTACGCTTTATTGCTTTTCTGATTTTCTTGCTGATTGTTTACACGGGGGTTACAGGGTATATAAAGGAGCTAAACAGCCTAAGACTAATCCTACTCGGCCACTGTTTTGAGTACTACTCGGACACACCAGTACGAGTACTACTCGGACACTCGTAGACGGCATGTTTAGCTTAACATTCACCCCCCTAAACATGACGTCCTTGGTGCGACCTGGATCCCAAATGCGATGACTACTACTTATAGTTGTCATCGTCGACATTGCCTTCGTCGTTTCTCGCAGCATTTTAGGGACCGTCTTTGCTGTTGTCAACTCGTCCGTAGCTTGATGGCTGCGCTTCTCTTTCGTCGCATTTTCAACCTTCACCTGTTCTTCGGTGCTTGGTAGACTGTTTTTTGGATCATCAAGGGAACATTCTTTGAACCCGAGCGAGATCAAACTTCGGTCTAACTTTGCGTTCCAAGCTCTTGGCGCGTGTTTCAACCCGTAAAGTGCCTTCTTGAGCTTGTAAATTTTTCTTTCTTCGCCTTTCTTCTCATAGCCGAAGGGTTGTTCCACGTACACTTCTTCTGTGAGATCACCGTTGAGGAAAGCGGATTTAACATCCATATGATGAACCTTCCAATCCTCTTGTGCTGCCAAAGCTAGGAGCACTCTTACCGTCTCGATTCGAGCAACCGGTGCAAACACCTCCTCATAGTCAACTCCTTGACGTTGTACGTAGCCCTTTGCGACGAGTCTTGCCTTGTGCTTCACAATGGCACCCTTCGTGTCCTTCTTCAACTTGTGAACCCACTTCAAACGTATGGCCTTTTGGTTCGGAGGTCGGGTTACCAAAGTCCACGTGTCATTGCTCTCTATCGCCTTCATCTTCTCATCCATGGCGTGCATCCAACTTGAACTTTTGCTCGCCTCTACGAAGTTCGCTGGCTCCTCAACTCCGAGTAAACACAAATCGGAGTACTCGAGTGTAACTGGCTTTGCATACTTGTAGACTTTCTTGAGGGTCTTGTAGCGACGAGGCCCGGAATAATCCGTCGTGGCTTGCGAAGGAGTCGACACAAATTGTGTCGGCGTCGAAGCACTTGAGGAAGACGGTTGAGTCTCGAGCGTGGTAGATGCCGGGTTGTTGGCATCCGCGTCGTTGGCGTAGTCGTCGTGATCGTGACCATCATCTTGATTGTCATCATCACTATGCGCCTCATTGTCGAGATCTCCGCCTGTGTCGTGCGCGTCGTTGTCGCTATCACCTTGCGACCCATGCGCGTCGTCGTCGGTGTCGGCACCATGGTGATCACTGCCATTGCGTTCACCTTGGTTGTGCGTCTTGCCAACCACCTGGATGTCTTCCCCTGCATCATCATCAGCTGGAAATTCAACTGTGAATATATTGCTGTTTGGAGCATCGTCGGCTGCTGCGCTCCAATTCCACGCTTGGTTTTCCTCAAACACGGCGTCGCGTGAAATCTGTAGACGCTTGGTTCGTGGATCGTAGAAGCGGTATGCCTTGGTGCCGGAACTCCTCTCGTATCCGATGAACACCATCTTGGTGCTACGATCGGCAAGCTTTGAGAGATGCGGCTCCGCCGTCTTCACATGCGCCACGCACCCGAACGTCCGTAGATGAGACACATTCGGCTTACGTCCGTAAATTGCTTCATACGGAGTCTTGCCGATCACCGCCTTCGTTGGAGCCCGGTTGAGAAGATAGACCGCCGTCGAGACAGCTTCTCCCCAAAAAGTCCCCGGCAAGTTCTTAATCTTGAGTAAACTTCTCGCCATGTCAACGACGGTTCGATTGCGCCTTTCAACAACACCGTTCTGCCGTGGCGTATAAGGTGCCGTGAAGAACCTTTTTATGCCAATCTTCACGCAGTAGTCGTTGAAATCGTTTGACGTAAACTCTCCGCCGCGATCTGTCCGTAGAGCGCGAAATTTCAACTTGTGTTCCATCTCCGTTGCAGCCTTCAGCTTCTTAAACGCTTCAAACGCCTCATCTTTAGATCGTAGGAGAACGACCCACATGTATCTCGAGTAGTCATCTACCACAAGGAAGAAGTACTTCTTTACTCCGTGAGTTGCTGGGGTGATAGGGCCACATAGATCACCATGGAGCAGCTTGAGTGCATCACTTGCACGATAGGTAGACTGAGCATGGAACGGCCTGCGGTGCTGTTTTCCAACCAAGCACCCGTCACATACTCGATCAACATGGTCGATAACCGGCATCCCAGATACCATCTCCATCTTCGACATCTTCTTCAAGGCGTAGAAGTTAACATGTCCAAATCTAGCATGCCATAACCATGAATCATCATCACTCTTGGCGAGCCAACACCCGTTGAGATTGATCAAGGTTGAGGATATAGAGCCTGTTCCGCGTGCGATTCACACGCTTAGTACGTTTCGGAGGTTGTCGAAGATCGCCATCACTCCGTTCTCGATATTCACCTTGCATCCATTCTCGCCAAGTTTCCGACAGAGATGATGTTGTTTCAAGCCGTGGAATGTAGTACACTCCGTGAGTATGCGATGTTCTCCTGTGAGACCTCAAGAGGACAAAACCTTGCCCGCAAATCTCCACATTTGAACCATCACCGAACTTGACCGAGCCTTGAACATCATATTCTAGCTCGAGGAACTTCTCCTTGCACCCCGTCATGTGGTTACTAGCACCCGTGTCAGATACCACGACACGCTCGCTTCCGGATAACTTTGGTGTTACTTTTTCTCATGAAGTAGCACCTTCCGGTTTGGTTTTGCAACCATCGCTTGACGAGATCACAAACTTCGCCATCGAAGACCTGGACGTTCGCCTTCCTGCTTCGCCAAATTTGCCTTGATCTCCCGCTTGTTAGGCTCCGGACAATCCTTTGCAAAGTGACCCATCTCGTTGCAGTTATAGCACTTGACCTCGGACATATCCAAGTTCCGTGGCTTCCGCTCTTTAGATCAGTCCGCCTTACCACGACCTTGTGGCTTGCCTTTTCCTTTGCCTTTTCCGGTTTGTCCGCCGCTCTTCACGTTGCTTGAGCCTTCGCCAACGTTGCGCCTTCCTTTGCTACTTGGGGACTCCCAATCTGCGCGTGAGTACATGAGTTGGTCACCACCTCCTCCTTTGCCTTTTCGACAACCACGAGCATTCTCTTCCCATGTCCGCAAGCGTCCGATCGCCTCCATTATGGTCATGTCGTCGATGTCGTAAAGTTGTCGAGTGTGCCGATGATGTACGTGAATTTATCAGTCACCGAACTGAAAAACTTCTCCACAATCTCGGTCTCCTCGAGCTTTGCACCAAGCGCGCGGATCTCTCCCACCAATGTAGTCAGACGCATGGTATAGTCGTTCACCGATTCAGATTCCTCCATCTGCAACTTGTGAAATTGGCGCTTCAGCACTTGTGCCCGAGCCTTGGTGACGCGATCTTCTCCGATCCTCATCTCTTTGAGTGCGTTCCACGCCTCTCTTGCTGTCTCGAACTCCGCCAATGTCATCAGCACGGAATCTGGCACAGACTGGGCTATGGCGGCCATGGCACCTTCGTCGCACTCCTCGTCGACGTCATTGTCCGTGATGGCCTCCCACACTCGAAGGGTTCGGAGAATGATCTTCATCTTCACCGCCCACACGCCGTAGTTGGCGTCGGTGAGCATCGGGTACTGGATGGGGATGTTGCGATGCGCCTGTACGTTGGCGCCGCCCGTTCCGCCACCACTGGTTGCTGACTTTCCGTCCTTCTTCACATTGCCGCCGATCTTGTTCGCCTTGGAACCGCCATTGCCGGACTTGACCGACTCAGCGTCGCTGTCCGTCATCGTAGATCGTAGATCGTCCAGGCTCTGATACCAATTATTGGCTTTTGAACTCTAGATCAAAACCACCCAGGAACTATGCACCGTAGTGCAAAACTAGCAAGCAAGCACACAGCCTAGCAGCTTGATGGATGAACAGTAGCTAGCTAGTACGTGCACCTCTTGTACGTGAAGCTGGCAATCCAGATTTTCTCTAAAAGGCAACCAACATCTCGCAATATTGCTCATGAATGGGCTATCATCCCTAACTAATTTGGTTAAACTACATTAATCTACATACGGAAAAATAGGTAGAGAGTTAAGGCAAACAAGTTGTTACGCACCTGTGAACAGTGTCATTGTTGTGGTCGATCGCTCTCTCTCTCTCTCTCTCTCTCTCTCTCTCTCTCTCTCTCTCTCTCTCTCTCTCTCTCTCTCTCTCTCTCTCTCTCTCTCTCTCTTGAATTTCATCGAGTAACTCAAGAAAATATGTTATTCTGCTGAATCTGCTATTCTGTTGCTGCTTACCCAAAATATGCTGGCAACTCGACAGCATCTAGAGTAGCTCCCAGGCCTCAACCTGCCAAAAGCAACGACGACCACAGTTGAACCACGCATGCATCAATTCAACAGTACTGCCCTTTTACATTACAATAAACATTGATTTTGGTTCATCACAAGACAAGATAGTGTGTGTTCATAAACGTTGGGTTTGAACCTTTGTTTCTTGAACCTGGGTTACCTGCTGCCAAAGCTTCACTGAAGAATGGTACACTTAAGAACTGAAGCAAAGCGGGGCTCACTTAAGTTCAGTTAGCAGATGGCCTGGATGGGATAAGTGAAGACTGATGGCTACGTCGCTGCTGCCGGAGTTGATGCCATCAAACTGGTCTGAAGTTTATGTAGATGAATTTCAGAAAAGCATCTTCAATACTTGCTTTAGTGTCCATGATATTTTTTTGTAAAAAATACTGAAACTCTATGTCCCGTACAAAGAGGAGTGCCTACTACTTTCCCTGCTATAGTCAAAACATAGTTCCATGATCATATCCAGGACTGGTTTTGTCATATCAAACCAATGTGCTCTCTCATTCTCTTTCCGATTATTAGTAGTATCGTATCCATCTATCCATTGGAAGCATATATTGGCAAAGGGATCATTGTTCCCTTTGATAATCTAATCTATGCATCGTGCTTGCTTCTTTTTCTTAAAAAAAAGGCAGTAGGCTTCGTGAGTACCATTGGGAAGGAAATTGCTACATGGGTACTCTAAGCAGCTCTTGATCCATAGGAAACATCTCTTTCTCTCTCTCCCTGTACCAACAGTGTTAAAGTTAGATTTGCTTCTTGTTTTGTCTGTAATTGACTAGACTGCGGCCTTGTATTCTTTTACTGACCTATTGCTTATTTTCAGATGTATGGTGTCGTGGACAATGATGCACGTCCTTGTGTGATACTTCCTGTAATTGAAACTGACTTTTACTTCTGAATTAAAATCTTAAGGTTGTGTAATGCAAAAAACATAATCTGCATATCAAATTAGTGTGTTTTTCACTACAATGCAGCTGTATTCTAACTATTTAATCACTTTGGCATCAACTGACCCTATATTCAGTGTTGAAAGGATGGATGTCTCCCGTTGTGCTGGCATCATTGTACAAAGATATCTTTTATGTGATTCAATCCCAACATTCTATCTCATTTTTCTCAGTACAGTCGAGATGAACACACTAAAAATGGCAACAAGCTGAGCCCGTGGATGCGCGTGCTTACCAGTTTGTAGGTGGCCGGCTCGACGTGGCCGGGGAACCCCTCCTCGCCGGTGTGCAGTGGGGCGCCGCAGCCGTAGCAGCAGGCGACGCAGGAGGGCGTCTTCTTGGCCAGGGCGACCATATCGAAGCCGGCCTGCACAAATCCAAGGAATCGGATCAGATCAGATGTGGGGAGGAAGGAAAGCAGAGGGAGAAAGAGGAACAAGGCAAGGGGAGGGGAGAGGAGGGGAGGGGGCCTGACCTGACCTGACCTGCGGCTAGGGTTTCGGGAGAGCAGCAGCGCGCCGCCCTCCTCCTCTGGTGCTGCTTGGTCGCGCAAACGGCGCCAAGGGTTTCGGGAGAGCTGCAGAGGCGCCCATGGCGGCTTCCAGGAGAGGCGAGCTCCCTCCTCTGCCGCTGCTTGGTCTCCTCCGGCGCTGGCAGCGGCGCCACACTGCCACGGCCATGAGCTGCCGCCTCAGGTACGTCGCCGCCTGCTGGCGCCTGGGCCGACCCGATCCGCTGGAGGAGATGGCGAGGGGGACGGGGCGCTAGGGGAGGCGGCGCGCGCCGGTGGAGAGGGAGAGGGAGGCGGTGGCGGTGGCGGACGGGTGGTGCTGGGGACGGCGGGCGGCGGCGCCGGGGATTTGGGAAAAAGGAGAGGAAGAGCGGGCGCCGGGGACATGGTTAGGCGAGGCGGAGGGGAATTTGGGCTTGGCCTCCGTGAGCTAATGAACGTATACATGTGTACGGTTCTATAGTAGTAGCGCTGGGTTTATACCCCAAGCTGCTACTACGGCCTGTCGCGGGAAGCATGATGGAGACCACATAGTAGTAGCATGGGGTTTATACGCCGCGCTAAATCAACTTAGTAGTAGCGTGGGTTTATACCCCGCGCTACTACTAATGCTTGTCTCGGTGAGCCCGATAGAGACCACTTAGTAGCAGTGTGGGTTTGTACCCCGCGCTACTACTATCAACTTAGTAGTAGCGTGGGTTTCTAACCCGCGGTACTGCTATTTAGCAGTAGCTCCTCTTTTTATGCCGCGCTGCTACTAAGATTCTGTGTATAGACTTTTCCCTAGTAGTGCTCTGTTCTGTTTTAGACCGTAATACTAGTCAAATAGACCGTAATACTAGTACGATTGTGTAGCTAGAGAGATATTGTTGGTTCTGATGCTTATTGATTGACACTCCAAGTGTTGTTACTACTGATGATTACTAGCAATACAACAATAATACATCTGCAACCAAGAGTTAAATTGAAATGACCTGACAGTAAAGGGTACAATGTTGGTAATAATCTGTTGTTGCTGATGCCTTCTTGCTTGCTTGCTTGCGAATGACCTGGGAATTACTCCTACTTGGTGCACAAACTTTGCTTGTTGCAATTTGCCTCAAAATCTTGGATTCAGATTCTATAATAAGATTTGGTCATGCCTAGCACTGTATCCTTCTTAAGTTGGGTTTTCCCTAATTTCTAGGTGAAAGTGCGTTATATCGACTAGAGGGGGGTGAATAGGCGATTTTTACGAATTCTTCACTGAGGAATTTGCGGATGGGGAAATTCCTAAATGAAGAACTACTTGCAGCGGAATTAGTACTCAAAAGTAAACATAGCAGAACACAAGCATAGTCATCATGATGACATGAAGACAAGCACAGAGTACAGAAAGCATAAACACATGATAACACAGGATGAAGCGGACAGACTGAAGAAATTGAACTGAGGAAATTGAGAAAGTCTTCAGTCAAAGTCTTCAAACGGATATGAACAAGCACACAAAAACAAAAATGAGGAAATGAAAGAGTTGAGGAAATAGAATAGTAAGCTTGGTGAAGACAATGATTTGGTAGACCAGTTCCAACTGCTGTCTCAGTTGTACTTCTGGTTGGAGCGGATAGGTATTTAAACCTGAGGACACACAGTCCCGGACACATAGTCCTCACCGTATTCTCCTTGAGCTAAGGTCACACAGACCTCCCCCAATCAGTCGTGGTAAGTCTTCAGGTGACTTCCAAACCTTCACAGACTAGGTCACTCGGCGATCCACAATTCCTCTTGGATGCTCTAGACCATGACGCCTAACCGTCTGGAAGAAGCACAGTCTTCAAAGGTAACAAGCGTCGGATCCACGCAGGATCAATCTCTTCAGTGATGCTCAATCACTTTGGGTTGTAGGTGTGTTGGGTTTGGGTTTTCCTCACTTGATGATTTTCGCTCAAAGTCCTCGGAGGATGGGATGCTCTTAAATGACAAGTGTCAGTTTCTCTCAGAGCAGCCAACCAGCTAGTGGTTGTAGGGGGCGGCTATTTATAGCCTAGGGAGCAGCCCGACATGATAAGACATAAATGCCCTTCAATGATATGACCGTTAGGTGGGTAGATATTTTGGGATAGCTGGCGCATATCACAGCAACGGTCGGAAATTTGACTCTCAAATTCCTCCGGGCTATCATGTTCCTCACTGTGTAAGAAATACGCACTAGCGAATTCCTAACTCCTCAGTCAGAACAAATTCCTCAGAGACCAGAAGAACTTCGTCTCTGTCACTAAAGTAATTGACTGAACTGTATGAGATTTCTAATGGCTTCACTCGAAAGGATTGGTAGGTGTAGGATTTTGAGTTGAGCATCACATGGAAATTTTTTCTTAGTATTTCCTCGACCCCTTTAACAGTACGGTGTTTCCTATGACTCAAGAAAGAGAAAATGAAAGTCTTCAGAAATCCAAAGTCTTCAGTTGAAGAACTTCACTTTTAGGGATCGACTTTCTCTATAATTATCAAACTCCTCATAGACTTATAGACCTGTGTACACTCACAAACGCATCAGTCCCTTAATCTATATGTCTTCAATACACCAAAATCACTAAAGGGCACTAGATGCACTTACACTAGGATTGGTCTGTTAGGTACTGCTTATAATTCATATATACTATGCTGCTGCTATATGCTTTTGTTTCTGCTATTGTTACTTAGTGCTCTATAGGTTACTGTTATATTGTACTAATGCTCCAGGTTCTTTTGAGTTCCTAGTAGTGGTCTTGGTTCATTATTTAATTCCAAGATTTGTGAGTTCCTAGTAGGGAACACATGGACATGAAGCTACGGCGGTGACGAAGAAGATATCGACATGGGGCTGCGGCGACGATGATGACGACGACATCGGCATCGACATAGGGCTACGGCGGCGACGAAGACGACGACATCGTCATGATGCTGCGGCGGTAGCAACGACGACGACATCAACACCATCAACACGGCCTTGTGGAGGCACCAACGCCGACGAGATAGACGCGTGGCATATATTGTGTGTGTGCGCGCGCGTGTGCGTGTGTGCGTATGCGTGTGTTAATTATCTACATCAGATATGTATAATTGATGATTGACTGTATGCATAACATGTACGTATTGTGAAAGGGAAACGTTTGGCTGCGATGCACCCGCCGAACACTTCGCCGGTCGCGAGCGACCACGCGCGACCACGTACTTGCCACGCGGCCACAGGGCCCGCACACACCCGTCCTTTTATATCTCAACCACGCGTGCCTTATCCTTCCATCCCCTGCTCGCCTCTCTCCTCAGCATCTCTAGCACATATCCATCCCCACTCGCCTCTCTCCATCCATGCGCCTGGCTCCGGCCAGCGCCGCGGTTCCTCCGGCGAGGCCCCCATCGGCGAGGCATCCCCTGCTCCTCTCTTCATCTCTCTTCACCTCTGCTCGTCGGCTTCTTCCTTCCGCTCCCGACGCCTGCGTGATGGACCACGGGTCGGCGCTGGGCGGAGGAGGAAGCACGCCGGGGATCTGCATCTGGTGGACGGGAACAGCTGCAACCGGCCTGGCCGGGAGCTGCAACCGGCCTGGCCGGGAGCTGCAACCGGTCTCGCCAAGAGCTGCAACCGGTCTCGCCGGGAGCTGCAACCGGTGGAAAGAGGAGCTGCGACGGGTAGGTGACCACGATCACAGGCAGGCAACGGGTGGATGGCCGTGCCCGTGACAAGTGCTACAACCACGGCGACCAGATGTTCGAACCAGTGCCTAATTGTGCTACTACATGCGTTTTGATTTGATGGAACCATCATCGTCCAATTTTCAGTTTTTTGCTACCACCGTAATATGTATTTGCTGGAACCATCAACATTTTTTGCTACCATCATTTTTTTGGTTTTGTTGGAATCATGCCCAATTTACTCTTTTTTGCTACCACCATAATATTTTTTTGCTGGAACAATCAACATTTTTTGCTACCATCGTTTTATTTGGTTTTGTTGGTACAACGCCAAAATTTTGCATTTTTGCTACCACAGGCCTTTTGATTTGCTGGAACGAGCTTCATTTTTTGCTACAACCGGCATCTTTGATTTTTGCTTCAACAACGTTCATTTTTTCAATTTTTGATACCAGCGTTTTCAAGTTTGCTGGAAGCAGCACATTTTTTTGCTACAACCGTTGTTTTGGATGCGAACCACGGCATCCTCCCCATTGTCGACGGCGGACGCTGGGGGGAGGGAGTGACGGCGTCCCGTTGGAGCCGGGCGACGACCGACGACGAGGGGAAGGCGCCTAACTGCGCTGCTTCGATGTCTGCAGCCGGCGGGGCGGTCGGCGGGGCGGGAAACTACTCGCAGAGAAGGATCGCAGTGGTGGAAGACGAAGTCAACGAAGGGTGTGGGCCAGCTGGCAAAAACAGACGGTCGATGACGCTACATCGTAAGGGTTGCCGTATGCATCGCCCAAATTTGGGCGGCGACCGCGCCTATCGCTGCCATTGTGAAATGCATGTCTAAACTGAAATAGGTAGACTTCTATTTTATTTTAAATCCTAATGTGTTACTAGTAGCGTGGGTGTATCATAGAAGCGCTACTGCTATTCCTTTACTAGTAGCATGGGGCACCAGCGCTACTGGTATGTCTATTTAGCAATACCGTGGGGTAAAACACACACTACTACTAAAACATAGTTGTAGCGTCATAGCAGTAGTATGGGAACCTAAGCTACTGATAGTCCAAAAACCCACGCTACTGATAAGGTTTTTGTCTGAGCTGCTACTACGATCTTCATCATCCCGGCTTGCGGGAGAAGGGTGGTAAGGTTTTTGGGACGACCACTTCCCCAATGCTGACAACCTCTTCAACGACATGGCTACTGAGGATGTCGAACCCAAGCCCAGTTCCTCTGGTACTGCTGTTGTCTCGTACGTGTTCTTGTTTTTCCTGTTAGAGGTCCTGCCACAGTTCCTTGTTCTAGTGTTTGCCCTAGACATGTTAGGCTCTACTTCATATATGCAACTTGATCTACTGTCCGCTCTAGAGATGTTTGGTTGTAGTTCATATTTGTAGATGTTATTTTCCTTCTCTCTGTCAGATCGCATGACTTGCTTTATCTTCACTATTTTAGTTATGCTTTATCTAGTATTTCCGTTAATAAAATCATATGGTAAATTGCTCATATTTACAACAATGGGGACGCCATGGCCATGGTCATCGAGCTCCCCAGGGGCACCACCATGGCTTTTAGGGCACTCCATGCCATGGCCGTCGACCTCCGCGCGAGGGTTGTCACCATGGCTGTCAGGGCACTGCCATGTGCCCTTATCCAAAGGTTTGTCGAGCTTGCCGCTGAGCACTGCCATGTCAGTCGCAGCCCCTCCAACTGAGATCGTGCACCATGACTGACTGCAGCATTTGCCGACACCTGTAATAGCAAGTGCCATTACCGGTTGTAGCACTGGCCTCGCCTCGGTAGTTGTCATTGTAGCTTTTGTAGACACTGATTGCAGCTCTGGCGGTGGCCGGTTCCAGCTTTTGCCATTGCCCGTTGCAGCTTACTCAACAAACAGCCGTAGCAGAACGCCATTGCCGGTTGTAGCATAGCATCTCGCAGTCATGGTTCCAGCTCTGTCGTCGACCTGTTCCAGCAAACAACATACACACGGTTGCAGCAAACGACATCGTCGGTTCAAGCTCCTCTCTGTTGCGCGCGTACGATCGTCGGCATCGTAGCTCATGGGCACCGAGCATGTAGCTCGCTGGCTGCTCGTGAGGAAGCTTATGGGAGCAAATAGTAGCAAGTGATGGCAAACGGTGTCGTGCTCGCGGCAGCCGGAATCGGAGGAGAGATGGTTTCTGGGCGGATAACGGCTATGAACATGGCGTCGCTTCACCGTTGGACAGAGCGCGGTTGGCGTTGTAGCTCCTTGGCAGCACAGCCATGGAGCGATGAGTTTTTTTTAGAAAAGTAGGATGACTCCCGGCCTCTGCATCTGAGAGATGCATACAGTCACTTTATTGATTATTCTCGAGGACCTTATAAAGTATTACAACAATATGTCTGAATCCGCCATCTTGGCAACATATGCCACTACTCCTATCCAAATGATGCAGGGGTGCTACCTGGGCCACATACCCAGACTACTCACCTAATCCTATCATCAAAAGCCAGAAGCCCCAGCCGAGCCACATACCGGTCTGGGGCATAAACTGGTCCGACGACTCACATGTGACGTCCGCCGCCATCTTCCACAGTCCGCCTTCGAGCAGATATTGAGGCTTCTACCTTGTCGTCACTCCGCCATCGACGCCATCTTGACAATGCATAACTACCTCCACCTGCGCGAGTCCATCATCAAGATCGGGCGCCGAGTCTCCATCGCACCACGCCGCCGAGATCCGCCATTATCAATGTGAAGGATGAAGCACCGCTTCCACCAAAAGGCGCCCGCTGGTCCTCGATCCTGCACGCCTCAAGAATGACGCCCCAAGGAGGAAACGACACCAACGCGCCGCCGTCCTCCGATCAACTGATCTAGCGTTTCCCCCAGAGGTAGCGGATAGAGGTCTAGAGCTTCTCCACGGCGATGCCTTCAAGAAGGTAATACCACAACATGGTGCCACCAACGCCGGTCATGGCATCAAGCCGAGCACAAGGTTTTCACCCGGATCCGCCAAGAACCTCCATCACGTAATGTGCACGGTCGCCGCCGATCTGAGCCGCCGCTGACAACGAGTAGCCGCACCGCCAGATCAGATCTGTCCGGAGGGCACAACCCGCATGGTGCCGACCCAACCACCAGGCCCTTCATGCCGCCACCACCGATCCGAGGTCAGATGGTGTGTCGCCGCGAGACGCCGCCGCCGCCGAACGCCGCCACGCAGCCCGAGGCGAGCCGGCTGCCGCACCCCACCATCGCCGCTTTGGTCGAGGCAGCCGCCAAGCCGCCGCCGAAGGCAGGCTCACGCGCCGCCGCCGGGAAGGCGGGCTCAAGCGCCGCCAGGCCAGATCGGCCGCGCCACCCATGCCGCGGGGCGCCGCACCACCCCCCATGACGCAGGGAAGAGGGAGGACCCCCGCCACCGCCGTCAGCCCCGGGCCATCGCCGGCGGCGTCCTTCGGTGGCGGCGGAGGGAGGGGAGGAAGGGAGGGGAGGGGACACCCGGCGGCTAGGGATCGAGATCCCGCCCGAGTCGCCCGAGCGGGGGCGACGCGGGGTGCCACGTCTAGGGAGCGATGAGTTGAGCACCAAAGAAAGAAGAATCGAGGAAAAGGAAGACGTGTGGATGCGGCTGGTCAAGAGAGGATAAGGCACGGAGGAGGTCTCTCCCAGGCCCAGCATTTGGTGCACTGTTGGATCAGGTTTGTTCCTCCGGTGAGGCTGATAGGAATCAATTACCATTAATGAAAGGATAACTGATGTGCTCACCAACCTTCCTCGGTCTAAGAATGACCAGCAATTACAAAAGGGGAGGCCGTGTGTCTGTAACTCTGTATTCTACTTCTTGTAGGCTCTAAAAATGTCATCAGGATAGTAGTAGCTGTCAAACAAATACGAACGCGTTGGATCATTGTTATCTCGAGGGAGAGAACACAGTAACAATAAATCGCGGGTTGGATTGATGCAAGATCCATTATGAAGTACGAATGGGAGGCATATGTGAAAGCACCGTCTCGAAGAATCACAAAGAGTGTAGGTGCAAGCTAGGCAATTTTATTTCCGGGGAGGAGAGGCACCGTCGAGGAGTGCAGATTCATGGAGAAGATAAGGTAGCTGTACAGATCTGCCTTGGGTGCAGGCACCGGAGGCGAGACGAGCAGACATGAACAGGTAGACGAACGGGCCGGGCCAATAGATATAGTAGGAGAGGATGGGCTCCGTGGAATCACCGCAGTCCGCAGAATCATTGGTCCAGGAATAGCTGTACAGCTCTTGGGCTACCGCAAAGACTAAGAGAAACAGCTCGCTCGTCGAGAAAGCAGATCACATGATTATCAAAAAATAAAATTAATCAGATCCCCCTACAGCACAATCTACAACGCCCTCTTTCCATTTCAAAATAATAATAATAATACAACGCCCTCTTTCCTTCCCCAGCAGTACAATCTACTGTATTAACTGGAAACCTAATACATGTGTGAATACATAGACCACATGTCCCTAGTGAGCCTCTAGTTGACTAGCTTGTTGATCAATAGATGGTTATGGTATCCTGACCATGGAAATTGGATGTCATTGATAACGGGATCACATCATTAGGAGAATGATGTGATGGGCAAGACCCAATCCTAAGCATAGCACAAGATCGTGTAGTTCGTTTGCTAAAAGCTTTTCTAATGTCAAGTATCATTTCTTAGACCATGAGATTGTGCAACTTCCGGATACCGTAGGAATGCTTTGGGTGTACCAAACGTTACAACGAATCGGGTGGCTATAAAGGTGCACTACAGGTATCTCCGAAAGTGTCTGGGGTTGGCACGAATCGAGATGGATTTGTCACCCGTATGACGGAGAGGTATCTCGGGCCGACTCGGTAATGCATCATCATAATGAGCTCAATGTGACTAAGTAGTTAGTCACGGATCATGCATTACGAATCGAGTAAAGTGACTTGCCGTAACGAGATTGAACGAGGTATTGGGATACCGACGATCAATCTCGGCAAGTAACGATCGATTGACAAAAGAAATTGTATACGGATTGCTTGAATCTCGACATCGTGGTTCATCCGACGAGATAATCGAGAACATGTGGAGCCAACATGGGTATCCAGATCCCGTTGTTGGTTATTGGCCGAGAACGCCTCGGTCATGTTCAGTGGTTCCCGAACCCGTAGGGTCTACACACTTAAGGTTCGGTGACGCTAGAGTTGTTATGGGAAATAGTATGTGGTTACCGAAGGTTGTTCAGAGTCCCGGATGAGATCCCGGACGTCACGAGGAGTTCCGGAATGGTCCGGAGGTGAAGACTGATATATTGGACGAAGGGTTTTGGAGTCCGGAAGTGTTCCGAAGGTACCGGGTGATGACCAGCATGACCGAAAGGTATTTCGGGAGCCCCGGCAAGTGTTGGGGGGGCTTCATGGGCCAAGGGAAGGGGGAAAACCAGCCCACTAAGGGGTTGTGCGCCCCCTCACCTATTCCCACTTGACCAGGGGGTTTGGGGCGCCCCATCTAGGGTTCCCACCTCCTGGCTTGGGGTCCAAGTCATCCAAAGGAGAGATCCCATCTGCCCTGCCCCCCCTAGGGGAAACCCTAGGGCGCCTCCCCCTCCCCCTTGCCCCTATATATAGTGGAGGTTTTGGGGCTGCCGAAGACATGAGTCTCTCTCTCCCAAGGCGCAACCCTACCTCTCTCCCTCCTCGCCGTCAGAGTGCTTGGCGGCCTCGCCGAGTATCAAGCCCTCCACCACCACCACGGCGTCAGGCTGCTGCTGGACGGAGTCTTCCCAACCTCTCCCTCTCTCCTTGCTGGATTAAGGCATGGGAGACGTCACTGGGCTGCACGTGTGTTGAACGCGGAGGCGCCGTTGTTCGGCGCTTAGATCAAAATCGACCGCAATCTGAATCGCCACAAGTACGACTACCTCATCCGCGTTCTTGCAACGCTTCCGCTTAGCGATCTACAAGGGTATGTAGATGCAGTCCCCTTCCCCTTGTTGCTAGATTACTCCATAGATTGATCTTGGTGATGCGTAGAAAATTTTGAATTTCTGCTACGTTCCCCAACAATGGCATCATGAGCTAGGTCTATGCATAGTTTCTATGCACGAGTAGAACACAAGTTGTTGTGGGCGTCGATTTTGTCAATTTACGTGCCGTTACTAGTCTTATCTTGATTCGGCGGCATCGTGGGATGAAGCGGCCCGGACCGACCTTACACGTACACTTACGTGAGACAGGTTCCACCGAGTGACATGCACTAGTTGCATAAGGTGGCTAGCGGGTGTCTGCTCTCCCACTTTAGTCGGATCGGATTCGGCGAAAAGGGTCCTTATGAAGGGTAAATAGTAATTGGCATATCACGCTGTGGTTTTGGCGAGGAAAGAAACGTTTGCTAGAAACCTATAACAGCCACGTAAAAACTTGCAACAACAATTAGAGGACGTCTAACTTGTTTTTGCAGCATATGCCGTGTGATGTGATATGGCCATAAGAATGTGATGAATGATATATTTGATGTATGAGATTGGTCATGTTCTTATAATAGGAATCACGACTTGCATGTCGATGAGTATGACGACCGGCAGGAGCCATAGGAGTTGTCTTAATTTATTGTATGATCTGCGTGTCATGAGTAACGCCATGTAATTACTTTACTTTATTGCTAAACCGTTAGCCATAGTGGTAGAAGTAATAGTTGGCGAGACAATTTCATGAAGACACGATGATGGAGATAATGGTGTCATGCCGGTGACAATGATGATCGTGGCGCCCCGAAGATGGAGATCAAAAGGAGCAAAATGACATTGGCCATATCATGTCACTATTTGATTGCATGTGATGTTTATCATGTTTTACATCTTATTTGCTTAGAACGATGGTAGCTTCAATAAGATGATCCCTCACAATAATTTCAAGAAAGTGTTCCCCCTAACTGTGCACCGTAGCGAAGGTTCGTTGTTTCGAAGCACCACGTGATGATCAGATGTGATAGATTCTAACGTTCGAATACAACGGGTGTAAGCCAGGTTTACACACGCAATACACTTAGGTTGACTTGACGAGTCTAGCATGTACAGACATGGCCTCGGAACACGGAAGACCGAAGGTCGAACATGAGTCGATAGAAGATAATGATCAACATGAAGATGTTCACCGATGATGACTAGTCCGTCTCACGTGATGATCGGACACGGCCTAGTTGACTCGGATCATGTATCACTTAGATGACTAGAGAGATGTCTATCTGAGTGGGAGTTCATTAAATAATTTTTTTAGATGAACTTAATTTTCATGAACATAGTCAAAAGGTCTTTGCAAATTATGTCGTAGCTTACGCTTTAGTTCTACCGTTTTATATATGTTCCTAGAGAAAATTTAGTTGAAAGTTGATAGTAGCAATTATGCGGACTAGGTCCGTAAACTAAGGATTGTCCTCATTGCTACGCAGGAGGCTTATGTCCTTAATGCACCGCTCGGTGTGCTGAACCTCGAACGCCGTCTGTGGATGTTGCGACATCTGACATACACATTTTGATGACTACGTGATAGTTCAGTGCATAATGTTAAACGGTTTAGAGTTGAGGCGTCAAAGGCATTTTGAAATGTTACCGAACATATGAGATGTTCCAAGGACTGAAATTGGGATTTCAGGCTAGTGCCCACGTCAAGAGGTATGAGACCTCTGACAAGTTTCTTAAGCCTGCAAACTAAGGGAGAAAAGCTCAATCGTTGAGCATGTGCTCAGATTGTCTGAGTACTAGAATCACTTGAATCGAGTGGGAGTTAATCTTCCAGATGTGATAGTGATGGTTCTCCATATTCACTGCCACCAAGCTATTAGAGCTTCGTGATGAACTATAACATATCAGGGATAGACATGATGATCCTTGATCAATTCGCTACGTTTGACACCGTGAAAGTAGAAATCAAATAGGAGCATCAATTGTTGATGGTTGATAAAACCACTAGTTTCAAGAAGGGCAAGGGCAAGAAGGGATACTTCATGAAACGGCAAATCAGTTGCTGCTCTAGTGAAGAAACCAAGGTTGAACCCAAACCCGAGACTAAGTGCTTCTGAAATAAGGGGAACGGTCACTGAAGCGGAACTACCCTAGATACTTGGTAGATGAGAAGGCTGGCAAGGTCGACAGAAGTATATTGAATATACATTATGATGTGTACTTTACTAGTACTCCTAGTAGCACCAGGGTATTTAAATACCGGTTCGGTTGCTAAGTGTTAGTAACTCGAAATAAAAAGCTACGAAATAAACGGAGACTAGCTGAAGGTGAGATGACGATATGTGTTGGAAGTGTTTTCAAGGTTGATGTGATCAAGCATCGCATGCTCCCTCTACCACCGAGATTGGTGTTAAACCTAAATAATTGTTATTGCCCGTGCGTTGCAACGGGATAAATAAACTCTCGCACCCCTAGCGAGTCATCTGTGTTCCAATGATGATGATAGTCACTTGCCCACCTATGACAACAAATGTGATCAGTCCTAAGGTGGTGATCTTCGTCATCACACTCACCATGCCGATCTCGCGAGCCCCTACATGGACCAGCTTGTAATTCCTCATGTGTTGCAACCGTCACATACATATTCGTGTCGTTCAAAACCTATCATGTTATAACATGTCAGGCGATCCATTTTCTTATTGAGCGCGCGCACAACAATAACTATTAATGCAAATTAAATTACGGTGTGAGGCCATCAATTTCTTGGCTCAACATAAACCGAATAGACTTCATTGTCGCCACCATCCACCTTCTTCGTTTCTAACATGAAGTTGGGCATCTCTCCGGCAAAGAACTATGTCGTGTCGTTTCACCATGGCCATCGAACCATAGATTAAAAAACTGAATAGGCAACCAAACCGGTGAGGCTACCTGTTAAGGTTCTCACCGATTAGCCAGTCGGTTCATCTGTTCATTCGTGTCAAAAATGGAAATATTGAAGTTATTAAGAAATTATCATAGATCAAATGAGTACACATAATATTCGATGTGATCCATTTAAAAAACAGGAAGTGTTGGTGGCCTAGATGGTTGTTGGTCGTTTGGCGTTCATCGGCTCAAGGTTAACTGATGGATCCCGAGTTGACGCACTATTTTACGAATATTTTTCAGGTCATAAAAAATGGGCAAGGTGTAGGTTTCAGTTTTTTCGTTTGCACCTATTTGTGGGGGTCCAATTCAGGGTTTGGATGTGTTTTGTGTAAATAATAAATCATTACAAATTAGAGGTCCAACTAAAGAAACATTACCAGGAGATTAAAATAGTGATGCATGAAACAATCTTTTAGGGAGAAACATACAATGTAATTCATTTAAAGGATTTTCAAAAGATTTGAAGTCAATGATTTTGATTATGTAGGTTTTTTGTTTTTATTGAAGATTATTTGATTTTGTAAGATTATATTTCATCCATAATGTTTTTTTCACTATCTGGGCTTGACCCAAACGCAAGAGAAAAATGATGCTATCTCCTGATAGGTCTCTCCCATACTCCCGTTCTAGCACAGATAAATGCATTCCCTTGTCTCAAAATAATAAATAAAAGACGCATTCCCTAAAAAAAAGCACATATAGTACTTTTTTAGGGGTACTCCCAACTTTATTACTTGAACAACGTTGGGAATGGCATTCGCTACAAAATGTAAAATGCAGTCCGGTGGCACATCAGGCCAAACCATCTCTAAATCATTGCCAACCTCCACTTTAGCTAAAACAAGAGCAGCTAGATTAGCTGTACGCCGAGGCCAGGTGACCTTGTACTCTTGTGTAGATCGTAGCATCTCTTTGATTTCTTCTATAAAAGGTCCCAGTGCTGAGAGTGCATGTCGTCTTTTGTTTAGGAAAGGATTAGAAAATTTAGCCGGCTGATAAAAATTGAGCGGACACGTAACCATCACGTGTACGCCTCTAGATAGAGGCCCCTTATTCATCCGTCTCCACCTCCACCGCTCTGTTTCTTTCTCGTTCTCTGTCGATCATCCATCTCTCTCTCTCATTCCTATCCACGCGAGAGCTTCCCCATCTCCATCTCCAGCCCCTCCCCGCCGATGGTGGCCACCACCACCTGCGTCGTGGCCAGCCCCGTTGCGTGCGCCCCCCTCCCCTCCCCCGGGCTGTTAGCCCAGCGCTCGGGAGGGCCAACGGGAGTGTCCCCCTGGTGGCAGATCAGATCCGGGGCAGCTGCTCCCCTGGCCGCGCCTTCCCTTCCCGTGACTCCGGCGTGATGTCCCTCCCTCTGATGATCTCCACGGGGACCTGCGTCGCCCAAATTCGCCTCACATGCATGTAGTTCCGGTGTGCTGGCGGCGATCCACGATCCAGCGTTGTTGGGCTACTTTTCCTCTCCGCCGACATCCGCGCTGCCGCCAAGCCGGCCCTTTATGTCTCCTCCTCATCAGGTCGGATCCAATCTTTCTTTTTTCGTTCTTTCCGTTCTACGGTAATTGGTCGATAGGTCCCCTCGAGCTGGTTCTCCTTTGTTAATTCCTTCCCTTGATTGATTTTGAGGCGGCCTGTTGATTTCAGATTGCCCACACACACACACACACACACACACACACACACACACACACACACATATATATATATATATATATATATATATTGGTGAAATATGATCTAAAATAACGAGGTGGTACTATCTCTTTCTAATATGAAGTCGAATCCTCTCTGGTTCGCAGGTGGAGAGTTTGATCCCGAGCAATGAGGATTTTATTTTTGCCTCCTGTGCTAGGAGGTAGAGGAACGGAGAGTGGCGGCAAGGGCAGCCGCCGGCGCGATGACGAGAACCCATGGGTGGACACATGGGAGATCGGGTGCTCGCGCGAAGCCTCCTGCAGCACGGTCGCCCACGAGCACACCCGGAGTTGTCGTCCCCGTGAAGGGCGCCACCCCGCTGCACTGGAAAGGAAGTTGTCTGGTTGAAGAAAGGATCGCAGGCTGAATTCTTACGAACGTAGGGGTGTTTCTGTAAAAACGAATCGTTTTTGCAGATTCACTTAAACAGGGATTGCGGGTTAATTTATCAGAAACGGAGGGACTTTTCTGTAAAAATGCCGACGACGTACGACCAGAAGCAATCGCTGGTTTATTATTCGGGAGAGATTTGATGTTTGCGTTGAGCATAGATATGATTGGATTATGTTTATCGCAATACGGTTATTCATTTAAGGAGAATAATGGTTACTCTGTTTATTTGAATAATACCTTCAATGGTCTTGCACCTAAAATAAATGATTTATTGAATCTCGGTCGTAGTGATACACATGTTCATGCTAAAAGATATAAGATAGTAATGATAGTACCACCTACTTGTGGCACTGCCATTTGAGTCATATTGGTATTAAACGCATGAAGAAGCTCCATGTTGATGGATCTTTGGACTCACTTATTTTTGAAAAGAGTGAGACATGCGAACCATATCTATTGGTAGATATGCATGAAGAAACTCCATACAGATGGATCATTTGGACTCACTTGATTTTGAATCACTTGAGACATGCAAAGCATACCACATGGGCAAGATGACTGAAAGACCTCGTTTTCAGTAAGATGGAAAAGAAAGCAACTTATTGGAAGTAATACATTTTGATGTGTGCAGTCCAATGAGTGCTGAGGCACACAGTGGATATCGTTATGTTCTTACTTCATAGATGATTTGAGTAGATTCTAAGTATATTTACTTGATGAAACATAAGTCTGAATTATTGAAAGGTTCAAGTAATTTCAGAGTGAAACTGAAGATCGTCGTGACAAGGGGATAAAATGTCTATGATATGATCATAAAGATGAATATCTGAATTACGTGTTTGGCACACAATTGAGACCTTGTGGAAATTGTTTCACTACTAATACCGCCTGGAACACTATAGTGTGATGGTGTGTCCGAACATCATAGCTGCACCATATTGGATATGATGCATATCATGATTTCTCTTATTGAATTACCACTATCGTTTATGGGTTAGGCACTAGAGACAACCGCATTCACTTTAATAGGCACCACGTAATTCCGTTGAGATGACACCGTATGAACTATGGTTTAGAGAAACCTAAGCTGTCGTTTCTTAAAAGTTTGGGGCTGCGACGCTTATGTGGAAAAGTTTTAGCCTGATAAGCTCGAACCCAAAGCGGATAAATGCATCTTCATTGGACACCCAAAAGAGTTGGGTATACCTTCTAATTCAGATCCGGAAAAAAAGTGATTGTTTCTGGAAACGGGTCCTTTCTCGAGGAAATGTTTCTCTCAAAAGAATTGAGTGGGAGGATGGTGGAGACTTGATGAGGTTGTTGAACCGTCACTTCAACTAGTATGTAGCAGGGCACAGGAAGTTGTTCCTGTGGCGCCTACACCAATTGAAGTGGAAGATGATGATAGTGATCACAAAACTTTGGATCAAGTCACTACCAAACCTCGTATGTCGACAAGGATGCGTACTACTTCAAAGTGGTACGTAATCCTGTCTTGGAGGTCATGTTGCTAGACAACGATAAACCTACGAGCTATGGAGAAAGCGATGGTGGGCCCGGATTCCGATGAATGGCTCGAGGCCATAAAATCCGAGAGAGGATCCATGTATGAAAACAAAGTGTAGACTTTGGAAGACCTACTTGATGGTCGTAAGGCTGTTGGGTACAGATGGATTCTAAAAGGGAAGACAGACCATGATGGTATGTGTCACCATTAAGAAAGCTCGACTTGTCACTAAGATGTTTCCGACAAGTTCAAGGAGTTGACTACGATGAGACTTTCTCACTCGTAGCGATGCTAAGGGTCTGTTGGAATTATATTAGTAGTTACTGCATTATTTATGAAATCTTGCAGATAGGGTATCAAAACATTATTTCCTCGACAGTTTTATTGAGGAAAGGTTGTATGTGATACAGCCACAAGAATTTGTCAATCCTAAAAGATGCTAACAAGTATGCAAAGCTCCAGCAATCCTTCTAAGAACTGGAGTAAGCATCTCAGAGATGGAATATACGCTTTGATGAGATGATCAAAGATTTTGGGTTTGTACAAAGTTTATGAGAAACTTGTATTTCCAAAGAAGTGAGTGGGAGCACTATAAAATTTCTGATGAGTATATGTTGTTGACATATTGTTGATCAGAAATGATGTAGAATTTCTCGAAAGCATATAGGGTTATTTGAAAAGTGTTTTTCAATGAAAAACCTAGATTAAGCTACTTGAACATTGAGCATCAAGATCTATAAGGATAGATCAAAAACGCTTAGTAGTACTTTCAAATGAACACATACAGTGACAAGTTTTTGAAGGAGTTCAAAATAGATCGGCAAAGAAGGAGTTCTTGGCTGTGTTGTAAGGTGTGGGTATTGAGTAAGACTCAAGACCTGACCACAGCAGAAGAGAGCGGAAGGACGAAGGTCGTCCCCTATGATTTAGAGGTAGGCTCCACAGTATGCCATGCTGTGTACCGCACCTGAAGTGTGCCTTGCCATGAGTCAGTCAAGGGGTACAAGTGTGATCCAGGAATGGATCACAGGACAGCGGTCAAGGTTATCCTTAGTAACTAGTTGACTAAGGAATTTTCTCAATTATGGAGGTGGTAAAAGAGTTCATCGTAAAGGGTTACGCCGATGCAAACTTTGACACTAATCTGGATGACTCTGAGTAGTAAACCGGATTCGTATAGTAGAGTTGTTATTTGGAATAGTTCCAAATGGCGCGTGATAGCTGCATATAGGAGATTACATAGAGATCCGTAAAGCACACACGGACCTGAAAGATTCAGCCCCGTTGACTAATAACCTCTCTCACAAGCGAGATATGATCAAACCCAATGGGTGTTGGATTCATTACAATCACATAGTGATGTGAACTAGATTATTAACTCTAGTGCAAGTGGGATACTGTTCGAAATATGCCCTAGAGGCAATAATAAAATGGTTATTATTATATTTCCTTGTTCATGATAATTGTCTATTGTTCATGCTATAATTGTATTAACTGGAAACCGTAATACATGTGTGAATACATAGACCACATGTCCCTAGTGAGCCTCTAGTTGACTATCTCGTTGATCAATAGATGGTTATGGTTTCCTGACCATGGACATTGGATGTCATTAATAACGGGATCACATCATTAGAAGAATGATGTGATGGACAAGACCCAATCCTAAGCATAGCACAAGATCGTGTAGTTCGTTTGCTAAAAGCTTTTCTAATGTCAAGTATCATTTCCTTAGACCATGAGATTGTCCAACTCCGGATACCGTAGGAATGCTTTGGGTGTACCAAACGTCACAACGAATCGGGTGGCTATAAAGGTGCACTACAAGTATCTCCGAAAGTGTCTGGGGTTGGCACGAATCAAGACTGGGATTTGTCACTCCGTATGACGGAGAGGTATCTCTGGGCCCACTCGGTAATGCATCATCATAATGAGCTCAATGTGACTAAGTAGTTAGTCACGGGATCATGCATTACGGAACGAGCAAAGTGACTTGCCGGTAACGAGATTGAACGAGGTATTGGGATACCGACGATCGAATCTCGGGCAAGTAACGTACCGATTGACAAAAGGAATTGTATACGGGATTGCTTGAATCCCCGACATCGTGGTTCATCCGATGAGATCATCGTGGAACATGTGGGAGCCAACATGGGTATCCAGATCCGGCTGTTGGTTATTGGCCAGAGAACATCTCGGTCATGTCTGCATGGTTCTCGAACCCGTAGGGTCTACACACTTAAGGTTCGGTGACGCTAGAGTTGTTATGGAAAATAGTATGTGGTTACCGAAGGTTGTTCGGAGTCCCGGATGAGATCCGGACGTCACGAGGAGTTCCAGAATGGTCCGAAGGTGAAGATTGATATATTGGACGAAGGGTTTTGGAGTCCGGAAGTGTTCCGGAGGTACCGGGTGATGACCAGCATGACCGAAAGGTATTTCGGGAGCTCCGGCAAGTGTTGGGGGGCTTCATGGGCCAAGGGAAGGGGGCAAACTAGCCCAATAAGGAGTTGTGCGCCCCCCTCACCTATTCCCACGTGACCAGGGGGTTTGGGGCGCCCCATCTAGGGTTCCCACCTCCTGGCTTGGGGGCCAAGTCACCCAAAGGGGAGATCCCATCTGCCTGCCGCCCCCCTAGGGGAAACCTAGGGCGCCTCCCCCCCCCCCTTGCCCCTATATATAGTGGAGGTTTTGGGGCTTCCCAAGACATGAGTCTCTCTCTCCCAAGGCGCAGCCCTACCTCTCTCCATTCTCGTCTCTCGTAGTGCTTGGCGAAGCCTCTTTGAGTACTGCTCCTCCACCACCACCACGCCGTCGTGTTGCTTCGGACGGAGTCTTCCCAAACTCTCCTCTCTCCTTGCTGGATCAAGACACGGAGACGCCGCTGGCTGCACGTGTGTTGAACGCGGAGCCGCCGTTGTTCGGCGCTTAGATCGGAATCGACCGCGATCTGAATCGCCACGAGTATGACTACCTCATCCGCGTTCTTGCAACGCTTCCGCTTAGCGATCTACAAGGTTATGTAGATGCACTCCCCTTCCCCTTGTTGCTAGATTACTCCATAGATTGATCTTGGTGATGCGTAGAAAATTTTGAATTTCTTCCAAGTTCCCCAACAAGAAGACCTTCAAGAAGAACAAGAAGGATGAGGGCTGCTTTACTTGTGGTTCGCTTGAATATTGGGCCAACAAGTGCCCAAACAAGTATAAGAAGCAAGGGCAGGACTCCAAGTCTGTCAATATGATTGTGAGAAACAATGAGAGTGGTGCATCTGGGTACGGTAATTTATTTGCTGTATTTTCAGTTTGGTCGTCCACCGATTGGTGGGTCGACACAGGTGCAGGTGTTCATGTGTGTGCTGACATTTCATTGTTTTCTTCTTACCAGGCCACAGGTCACGGGTCCTTGGTGTTGGCACGGTCGATCTGAAGTTTACTTCGGGAAGGATCGTGCAGCTGAAGAACGTGCAGCATGTCCCCGCCATCAAGAAGAACCTCGTTAGTGGCTCCCTTTTATGTAGAGAAGGGTTTAAGTTGGTATTCGAGTCTAATAAATTAGTTGTTACGAAATATGGACTATTTGTTGGAAAGGGTTATGAATGCGGAGGCATGTTCCGCCTTTCTCTTGCAGATCTATGTAATAAAGTTGTGAACAATATTCATTTAAGTGTCAATGAATCTGAAGTCTGGCATTCACTTCTTTGTCACATTAGTTTCGGTGTTATGACGCGGCTAGCAAAATCGAATTTAATCCCGAGTTTCACTTTATCCAAAGGTTCTAAGTGCCATTCCTATGTGCAATCTAAGCAACCTCGCAAGCCTCACAAGGCAGCAGAGGGGAGACACTTGGCGCCACTGGAACTCATACATTCTGATCTTTGTGAGATGAATGGTGTGTTGACTAAAGGTGGAAAGTAATATTTCATGACTTTGATAGATGATTCCACTAGATATTGCTATGTGTATCTGTTAAATACTAAAGATGAGGCTCTACACTACTTCAAAATCTATAAGGCAGAAGTTGAGAATCAACTTGAAAAGAAAATTAAACGAGTCCGGTCAGATCGTGGTGGAGAGTACTTCTTGAAAGAGTTTGATGCCTTTTGTGCGGAACACGGTATTATTCACGAGAGGACGCCTCCCTACTCACCCCAGTCAAATGGGGTTGCCGAGCGGAAAAACCTACTCTAACTGATTTGGTTAACACCATGTTAGATACGTCGTGTTTATCCAAGGCATGGTGGGGGGGGGGGGGAGGCTATATAATGACATCATTGTCATGTCCTGAATAAAGTTCCGACAAAGGATAACGAGATCACTCCTTACGAGAAGTGGACCAAGAGAAGGACAACACTCTCGTACTTACGTACCTGGGGCTGCTTGGCGAAAATTAATGTGCCGATCCCTAAAAAGCGTAAGCTTGGACCAAAGACTGTGGACTGTGTTAATTTGGGCTACGCTATGAATAGTGTTGGCTATAGATTTCTAGTATTGAAATCTGAGGTACCTGACATGAAGGTCGGTACAATTATGGAGTCTAAAGATGCTACATTCTTTGAGAACATTTTCCCCATGAGAGATGTACAAAGAACTTCTATACAGGATCTGAGGAGACTCCTGAACCTGCCATCCAATGGAATATTATAATCAAACACATGATGAAAATCCTGAGGAGGATAATGAGGAATCCCTTGGTAGGGGCAAGAGACAAAGGACTGTAAAGACCTTTGGTGATGATTTCTTCATATACCTCATGGAGGATAATCCCACTTCTATTTCAGAAGCGTATGCATCTCCAGAAGCTGACTACTGGAAAGATGCGGTCCGTGGCGAGATGGATTCCATCATGGCTAACGGGACTTGGGAGCTTACTAAATGTCCTTATGGTTGCAAACCATTGGGATGCAAGTGGGTGTTCAAGAAGAAGCTTAGGCCCGACGGTACGATATAAAAGTACAAGGCTAGGCTTGTGGCCAAGGGCTACGCCCAGAAAGAAGAAGAAGATTTCTTCGACACTTATTCACCTGTGGCCAGACTGACCACCATTCGAGTATTACTCTCGTTGGCGGCCTCGCATGGTCTTCTCATTCATCAGATGGATGTTAAGACGGCTTTCCTGAACGGAGAGCTAAAGGAGGAAATCTATATGCAACAGCCTGATGGCTTTGTGATGGATGGTCAGGAAGGAAAGGTGTGTAAGTTGGTGAAATCTTTGTATGGCCTGAGACAAGCGCCTAAGCAATGGCATGACAAGTTTAATGAAACGTTGACATCTGTTGGCTTTGTTGTTAATGAGGCCGACAAATGTGTATACTATCGCTATGGTGGGGGCGAAGGAGTTATACTGTGTTTGTATGTTGATGACATACTGATATTTGTGACTAATCTCAAGTTGATCGAGGAGGTTAAGTCTTTCCTATCTCAGAACTTTGAGATAAAGGACCTTGGAGTGGCTGATGTTATCTTGAACATCAAAATAGAAAGTTTGCACGAATAAAAGCAGTATGGAACATATGACTATATATATATGAGTACATATGAGTAGTGCTAAAGAAAATAATGAGGCAAATGCCTTCTGATACTAATATTCTTGTCATCCACTGACTTGATAATTTCCAACGGTCTGGCCTCAAAATTTATGCTTTGAGTTTACCGGTCCTTAGATGTGGATGTTCAGTCAGTTAGAAATCATATTAGGAAGAAAGGAATGAGTAGGCAAAGAAATGCGGCCGAACAGGCACCGGGGGAGGTCAATGATGAGCGAAAAGAATCATCGATTAACGAACAACCTGTTTCTCGCTTGCTAGGCCCAGCTCTTAAAAAAACCATTGCGAAAGGAAGCCGGCCCAAGACATTTTTGCCCAGGAAAACATGGTGCGTATGTGGATTTTTTTCAGCTATATATGGCAGTACAGCATACGCATAGGCAGCAGCCCGGGCAAGTGCCCAGGGTGGCAGGGCGCTGGCTCTTCCCCTGCCTGTATTTGAAAAGAAAATTTTGCACAACAGATTCAGTTTGTTGATCCATAGAGATATGTGCATAGTTTTTTGTATCTCGAGCTCCAGGGTAACCTCTATCGTGGTCGTTCAATATGGCATCCGGTGCATAGGGATATAGCGCTAGGGCAATTAGCGCTTAATTCTCATGCACGTGAACACCACTGCCTCTCTTTCTCCTACACCGATGTGAAATTCTGACAGCACCTCTCTCTCATACACAATATTCTTATGCATTGAAATCTGCATGCATACAGGACACACCAGAGGCAGCGATGCATGTGAGATTACAAAAGCGGGGTTCTTGTCAGCTTGTCATATTCTTTCTATAATGTTGTTATCTATCTTGTTTCCTATTTTTTTAGTGGAGAAAAAGGAGGAATGGCAAGAGAGTGAAGTGCGAGAAAATAATTATTCTCATGTCTCTCTCTCGTAGTGTCTCATCGCACTCTCTCTCAAACACTAGAGGAGGCAGGACAGGACATGAGGACCTGCAGAGTGTGCTCTCCCTCAAACAGTATAATTTCTCAGAACTGAGATTTATTTGTACACAAACCTATGTGGCCTAAGGTAATTTAGTCTACTAAAACTGCATATGGTTCGCAGAAGATCCCACTTCAAACCCTTGTTGACTTTTCTATCTTTCCTTGTGCTAGTAGCCACCTTGGTCACATGCATGTACCGTGAGCTGCACCGCAGGTCCATCCATGCTCCTGTCTCCTGATCGCTGCATGCAAAGATTACAGTGCTGATGATGCTTCAGACGCACATATCTCAATGTGAAACAGACAAAGAGGATAACAGGTGCCGTGGAGCTCGAGCTACAAAGAAACTTTACCATTTTACAACGCCTAGGCAACCTACATGCAAGTAATAGCTTGAACAGAGACGCTGAACCAATGCCCAGGAACCACCATGCCAATAGTCTTAGATGAAAGAAACACAGATAGAATCTTCTGTTCTATAATCACTAGTAGAAAAGGGGCCTATTGACTCGGTTGGTGAGGGCCTTTAGTCCCGGTTCATGAACCGGGACTAAAGGGTCGGTACTAATACCCTGGCCCTTTAGTCCCGGTTCAATCCAGAACCGGGACTGATGGGCCTCCACGTGGCCTGTCTGCTGAGCCCAGGCAGGAGGGCCTTTGGTCCCGGTTGGTGGCATCAACCGGGACCAATAGGCATCCACGCGTCAGCATTTCTATGGCTGTGGTTTTTGTTTTTTTTTAAAGAGGGGGGTTGGGGGTTTTGGGGGTTAATTTAGGTGTTTCATATATTGTGCTATAGCTAGCTAATTAATAGAGAAAAGTGTCCTCTCTTTTGTCCGTGCTTGGTCGACGCTAAGTACTATACATACGTTTAGAGAGGACTAGCTAGACACGCTTGCTAGCTAGTAATTAAGCAAACAGAAGATCGTCATGAACATATATGCATACAGAGAGAAGTGATATCGACCACCTCTCCTTCTCCGAGAGATTGGTCGAACAACAAGTTCTCGTATATCTATCCGACACTACCGGCTACATATATACAATAATTATCTTTTACAATACGGACGCGTGCTCCACATAGTATTCTCTGTCTTCAGCGATCACGTGGTCAAGAAAGAATGCCGCCAATTCCTCTTGAATTGCTCGCATGCGATCTGGTGCTAGGAGTTCATCCCGCTTCCGAAACATCTAATTTTAAGAAAGGGGTCATATATATATATATATATATATATATATATATATATATATATATATATATATATATATATATATATATATATATATATATATATATGAAATGAATGAAACTCAACACAAATGATGGTAATAAAATAAAATTGTGAATATTTTTATTTACGCACTTCATATTGTTTGTCGGAGTAGCCCTCTCACAGGTCGTGTGGCGGTTGGACTCGCAAACGTAGTATCCACAGAAATCATTCCCTTGTTCCTGCCACAACCACTTTACAAGAAACAGAGGTCAATCAAACTGATAATTAGCAAGCATGCTAAATGGTATTGATGAAACTAGCGCTTGAATCACTAGGAGATGCGCGTGGAATATGCTACTATATAGTACTTATTTTCGGGTGTCTAAATTGCAGCTTCTTCGGTAGTCCCGGAGCTTTTTTGGTGAATTTTCTCCAAGCCCTGCCATACAAAGAAAACAATTACTTGATATCAGAAATGAACAAAGTTGCTGGTATGATGGATAATGATCAATTTAACTTACTTCTCGAGCATTTCAGTCATGTCCGCATACTCCTTGGGATCTTTTCGCTTGGAGTCTAAGACAGTTACTACTCCCTTCTCAAGCTTAATCTCTAGGAGAATATAGTGGTAGCTGCGCACACATGCATAACTCATCAATATTACATTACTATAACCTGGACTAATAAGGAAACCGAATATGCCACAAGACAGTAACACTCACTTGAAGTTGTAAGGAAAGAGTATTATATCTTTGTGTTCATTTATTACCAACGATTGTAGCAAGTTGGCCTCGGTATCTTCGGCACGAAATTTAACCTCAGTTGCATCTATGAGATATGTGTTAATGAACCTAATATCACCCACTTGTCTTTTCTTCAATTCGGCGATCTTCAATCTACATAATATAGTGAGGATAATTATAAATACATGCAATGAAAGGGCTGAATTATATAGAGAGACTTAATGACAGAAGTAGTACTACTTACAGACAATAGCAGGTGACCGTTGCTTTATCGAGGGTCAATTGATTGAAAAACTGATAGAACTCCTCAAATGGAATAGGCAACAGTTCAATTCCAAGGAGGTCATGCTCCTTTTTAACTCTCACATACAAAGTACTCCTCCCCTCCGACTCTTTGCAGGTTTTCATGTACCAATCATGCAATCTTCGCATCATCGTTGATAGAGAACTTTCATCTTTGACGAGAGGCTTCCCGTACTTGTATCTTTGTATCTGCACCTCCAAGAAATCATAATGTACATCGTCGGGCAGGTAATCTGCAGGATTGCCATAACCGGCACCATCCTCGGATCGACGATGTCGCTAGCGTGCACCTTGAGCGGGGGCACGATTGCTTGGCTTGTTCGCCGAGCTGGGCAATTTGTTTCCCAGCTCGCCGTTCTTTCATCCTTTGATCATTGACAAGATTTCCCGACCTCTCCGCTTCGCAAATGCCTTTCCAATAATTCGCTCATAGTTGCCTTTGGCGGAGACTTGGGTGGTTTTGACAGGGCAGCGAGTGCGCTTCGCTTTCACGGATCTACCTTCTCCTCCGGAGGTGGATGTCTCTTTGCTTTCAACCCTTGAAACCAGTCATCCACTTCGGTCTGCGTGATCTTCGCGTTTTCCTCCTCGCTCCTCTCGTCGGTAACTTCTCCGAGTCTTGAGAGAAGGGCGAATCTGTATCTCCTCCCGCCTTTGGCTGTACTGCTAGACGCCGGCAGAGCAGAAGGAGCGGATGTCTTCTTTCCTTGCTTACGAGGCGGAGGAGAAGAACTACGACGCGCTGGAGCAGCCGGAGCGGCGGCGGGTCTCTTCCGCCCTTGCTGACGAGGCGGAGAAGGAGGAGGCTGGCTGCTCGGGCACGCCGGTGCAGGCGGAGAAGAAGGCGGAGTGCCGCCACGCGCCGGAGAAGGAGCCGGTCGAGTGCCCTGATCGTCACTCGCCGGAGGAGGAGGCGGTGGAGGAGGCGGAGTGCCCTGACTCGCCGGAGGAGGAGGAGGAGGCGGAGGCGTCCAGTTCGGAAGGTTGATGAGATCCTTCCGCCATAGGCATGGAGTCTTCAGAGCAGAACCCAGCCAATACTCCCCTTCACCGGTAGGGTGGTCAAGCCGGAGGTCCTCAAATCCCTCCGTTATTTCATCGACCATTACCTTAGCATATCCTTCTGGAATCGGCCAGCAGTGAAAAGTTGAGTCGGTTTTAGTAGGATAAACAGAGCCAACTGCCGCCTTGACCTTCAAATTGCTCCATTGCGCCATAAGGTGGCAATTTTCAGCATCCGTGATAGCATCCACGGGATAGCTGGCAGGAGCCGTCAAGGCATGCTGCTCTGGCTGAAGCAGCTCGGTGGAAGCCACGTTGCTTCTTCGCTGAGATGGCGGGGAAGCTTCAGCAGGTCGTTTGCTGCGATCTGCTGCTTCTTGTTCCTCTTCTCGTTCCTCTAGCGCCATTACCCTTTCGTGCAGCGCCTGCATTTGGCTCTGCTCCAGTTTCTTCCTCCTCTCATGGGTTTTGTAACCCCTGCGTCCGAAATCCAGCCTTCCACGAAGCGAGCTGGCGTGCCTCGTGTCCGTCCGGGTGCTCGAGATTCGAGGGCCATTGTGAGCTCGCCCTTCTCCTGTCTCGAACGAACTTCCCTTGCTGCATCGCTTGATATATTGCTGAAGCCTCTTGACTGGTATGTCCAATTGTTTGTCCGTCCAAATGCACTTCCCTGTTATAGGGTCCAAGGATCCGCCGCCCCAAGAACCAAGTCCGCAATGGTCTGCCAGTTCATTGTCTCGGTTCGATCCCTTTATCAAGCAGATCATTCTCAGCCTTGGCCCACTTAGGCGGGCTACGAGGTAGCCACCGACCCGTGCGATGGTGAAGCTTCTTCTTGGCAGCATTTCTCTTGTTTGTCGCCGACATCTTTTTACTCTTTTCCGATGTCTTGTAGGCCACAAATGCGGGCCAGTCATCTCTGATCTTCTCATATTTGCCCTTGAATTCTGGTGTCTCATTTTTTTCGACATACGTATTGAGTTCTTTCTTCCAATTCCTGAATAGTTCTGCCATCTTCTTAAGAGCAAAAGACTTGATTAATGGCTCTATTACTGGCTTCTCCGGATCATCCTCTAGCGGTAGGGTAAAATTTGACTTCAGCTCAAAGATCATTTTTCTGCATATCATTGACACAAGACACCTCAGGGTCTTCGTTCTTAGGCTTATACCATTGGTGGATGCTGATCGGGATCTTGTCCCTAACCGTAACCCCGCGACCGAGCAACAAATGCCTTCTTTGTCCCAGTAGGGTTCAATCGGTTGGCCGTCGCTGCGATTTGTATGATCTCAAACTTTTCATCCGAGCTCAACTTTTTCTTCGGGCCTCGTCTCTTTACCGAAGTTGTGCTCGATCCGGAGGGCTAGAAAAAAGAACAAAGATGAGAGTTAATTAATATGTGTACATACCAAAACAAAGACGAGAGCTAGTCAGCACAGGCTTAACTAATATATATACCTGGCCGGACTCGGTTTGGTGATCACCGGAGCCGTCCTTACGATCTACTTCTTCACCCTCTCCTTCTTGCACCGGCATTGGGTCATCGGAGCCATGTAAATCATAGCCAGCTGCTTCTTCACCCTCTCCTTCCAGACCATCGTTGTCGTTGAGAAACATCAACGAGGAGACGGCATCACTTCCTTGTGCGATTATGTCCCTCAACAACGCTTCTTGTGCTTCGTCTCGGGGGGTGTCCATAGTTTCTACAAATATTTACAACATGGCAATTATTATTCAAACATGATAGATATGGATATATTAGTGGCAAACGTAGAACTAGCTAGCTAATCACAATAAGGAATCATATTAGTGGCCTCGACGCTGCTTCTCTAGGGTTTGGGGTGGCCTCGACAACGCTTCAAGGGTTAGGGGGTGGCCTCGAGAACGCTTCAAGCTAGGAGGGGGTAATATCAACCCCCCCACGTGTTGAAGCTATCGGGAGGGGGTCGGCGTTGAACACTACATCTATGTCCCACAAGTGACGTGGGCATCGACGCCCACGGTAGGGTAGAGGGTCGTGGATTGCCGAGCGGTCGAGGGTCAAGGGGTCGAGGATCGCCGAGGGGTCGGGAGGTTGCCTAGTGTCAAAGGATTCAACAAAACCATGTTTTCATCATTAGGCGAAAGTAACAGGTGCATGATGGTGCAAGCTCTCAAAGTTATTTTGGACGGAGTCCCGATAGGATAATTAAGCTTTTGGTACAAAGTTCAGCAAGAACCTTCGAATATCGTTATTTGAAAGGCCTTTGCTGAGATTCGTACAAAAAGGCAAATTATCCTATCCGGGACTCCATTCCAAAATAACTTTGAGGACTTCGCACCATCATGCCATGGTTACTCCGCTAATGATGAAGCCATGGATTTCTTCAATACTTTGACACTATAGGAACCTCGACCTGAAACCTTCGACCCTTGACCCCTTAACGACCCTCGACCCTGAAATCTTCGACCCTTGACCCCTTAACGACCCTCGACCCTCTACCCTAGTTCCCGACCCTCGACCCCTCGGCGATCCTCGGCACCCTTGTTATATCGACAACGACGCAACATACATATACATGGGAAAATAATGTTATCGGGGAGGGGTATCGCACACCCCCTCGTGTCAAAGTTTCTTCTTTCTCCTCTATTCCTTTCTTTCTTCTTCGCCTCTTCTTTTCTTCTTATCCTCGAGAAAGGAAAATAAGGAAAAAGAAAGAAAAGAGGAAGAAGAAGAAGAAGAAGAAGAAGAAAAGAAGAAGAAAAAAAAAGGAGAAGAAGAAAAGAATAGAGAAAAGAAGAAAAAAATAGAATTTTTTTCTATTTTTCTTCTTCTCCTCTATTCCTTTCTTCTTCTCTCTTATTTTCTTCTTTTCTTCTTCTTATTTATTTCTTCTCTTCTTCTCCCCTCTTCTTCTCCTTTCTTCCTCTTCTTATTTCCTTTTTCCTCTCATTCTTTTCTTCTTCTTCCTTCTTAAAAATACATGAAGTAGTATTGCCTAATTCATTGTTCATATGAATATACAAACATTTGCATATTTACAATAATTAATATCACCAAAAAAAATCTATGAACAGAAAAAAATCCTAATTTTTCTAAAAAACTATCTTTTGCATTGTTCACATACACATATACATTATAGCCACATACACATATACATCACATATGAACAAAAAATTAAAACATAAAAAAACAGAGCATAAAAATAAAAAGAGCTTAAACATTAAAAGAGCCGGGCGGCGGCTCACAGCGCGGGGGCAGGCGAGGGCGCCGGCGCGCGGGGCGGGACGGGGCAGGGGGGCAGGGCGACGGCGACGAGGAGCGGGCGGCGACGGCGAGCCCGTAGCAGAGGAGCTCGAGGCGACAGCTGGGCGGCGAGGCGCCAGGCGCTGGCGGCGGACGGGGCAGGCGGCAGGCGACGCGAGCACGGGCAGGGGCGGCACGGCGACGGGCGAGCACGGGCAGGGGCGCGGGCGACGGCGACGGCGAAGCACGGGCAGTTGACGGCGCTGTCGGGCGAAGCTCGGGCAGCTGGAGGCGTCGCTGCGGGCGGGAATCTGGCGATGAAATATGAAAACGCCAAATCTTTGCTTATATAGAAAAGGCTTTGGTCCCGTTCGTGCCACGACCGGGACTAATGCCCACTTTAGTCCCGTTGGTGCCACCAACCGACCAAAGGCCAATTTTCAGCAGCTCAAAGGGCGGAAGCGGCCTTTGGTCGGTTGGTGGCACCAACCGGGACTAAAGGGGCATTAGTCCCGGTCGTGGCACCAACCGGGACTAAACCCCCTTTAGTCCCGTTGGTGCCACCAACCGGGACCAAAGGCCTTGTGCTTCCCCGCGCCCAAAAGTTTAGTCCCACCTCAGTAGTTGAGAGAGCTCGAGAGTGGTTTATAAGCGCTGCTGCGCCCACCCTCTCGAGCTCCTCTCAACTGCAGGCTTTCGGGCCTAATCTGTCACTAGCTATGTGCCTGTGGGCCTACTTGGCCTCCTGCAGGCCTGAATCCTGGCATGTAGGGTTTCTAGTCGTATTCAGGTCGTGGGGGCCCAGTAGGCGGCACTATTTTTTCCAGTTTTTTTGTTTTGTTTTCTGCATTATTATTTATTTTTATTGTTTTTGCTTTATTTTTAATTCTTTTGCTTTTAGTTTTAGAAAATTATAAACTTTCTGTTAGTGCCATTAGTTTTCAAATTTGAAAACTCTTTTTTATTTTCTTTGTTGCTTTATTTATTTTATTTTGTTTCTACTTACAACAAAATACTTATTGTTGCTATTTTTATTTTATTTTTCAGTTTTTGTTCTGTTTTCTGCATTATTTAGTTTTTGTTGTTTTTGCTTTATTTTTAATTCTTTTTGCTTTTAGTTTTAGAAAAATTATAAACTTTCTGTTAGTGCCATTAGTTTTCAAATTTGAAAACTCTTTTTTTTTTCTTTGTTGCTTTATTTATTTTATTTTGTTTCTGCTTACAACAAACCGGTGTGTAGAGGGACGGGCTTATAAACCGGTGTGGCGCCCTTCGTTGGCGAGGTTTTCAAATTCATAGTTTTCAAATGAACTCTGAAAAAGTTGGCATAGCATGTGCATGTACAAAGCGGATAATGGTATCATACTGTGTGTGTTACAAAGTTGGCATGGTATCATCATAATAGTTGCGGAGAAAGTCTTCACTTTTTCTTCGCTTGTGTCGTTTGCTTAGTGCTTGCCGTAACCATGGATAATCTTCATCGTTTATCGGGATGCTTGGGTCAGCCTTGACTTTGAAGGGGAATTTCATGAAACTTTTCATACTCTTGAGACATGTCTGTCTTGCCCTCCACTCCCTGGATGTCCCTTTTCCTGAAAGAACTATGTGGCGCTTTGGCTCATTGTATGATGTATTCGCTTCCTTATCTTTTCTTTTCCTCGGTCTGGTAGACATGTCCTTCACATAGATAACCTGTGCTACATCATTGGCTAGGACGAACGGTTCGTCGGTGTACCCAAGATTTTTCAGATCCACTTGTTGTCATTCCGTCTTGTGGGTCTACCTGCACCCGCCTCGACAGATTGACCCACTTGCACTTAAACAAAGGGACCTTAAAATCTACTCCGTAGTCAAGTTCCCATCTGTCTACTATGTAACCATAATATGTGTCATTTCCCTTGTCGGTTGCTGCATCAAAGCGGACACCGTTGTTTTGGTTGGTGCTCTTTTCATCTTGGTCAATCGTGTAAAATGTATTCCCATTTATCTCGTATCCTTTCCAAATCATTACAGTCGAAGATGGTCCCTGGACAACAAGTACAACTCATCACAAACAGTGCTGTCACCTCGAGACGTGTTTCCAACCAACTGCTGAAAGTCTGATGTGTTCACATGTAATCCAGTCGTCGCACTGCTCCGGATGTTTGGAGCGCATACTGTTCTTGTGTTCATCGACATACGGGGTCACCAAGGTAGAGTTCTGTAGAACTGTGTAGTGTGCTTGAGACCAAGAATATCCGTCCCTGCATATTATTGAGTCTCTTCCAAGCGTGCCTTTTCCAAATCTCCCCTCATACCGCGATTTAGGAAGACCTATCTTCTTAAGGCCAGGAATGAAGTCAACACAAAACCCGATGACATCCTCTGTTTGATGGCCCATGGAGATGCTTCCTTCGGCCTAGCGCGATTCTGAACATATTTCTTTAGGACTCCCATGAACCTCTCAAAGGGTACATATTGTGTAGAAATACGGGCCCCGTAATGACAATCTCGTCGACTAGATGAACTAGGGCGTGCGTCATGATATTGAAAAGGATGGTGGGAACACCAGCTCAAAACCCGACAAGACATTGTGCCACATCACTCCTTAGCGTTGGTACGATTTCTGGATCGATCACCTTCGAGATATTGCATTGAGGAATGCACATAGCTTCACAATGGCTAATCGGACATTTTCGGTAGAAGCCCCATCAATGCAACCGGAAGCAGTTGCGTCATAATCACGTGGCTGTCATGAGACTTTAGGTTCTGGAACTTTTCTCCGGCATATTTATTATTCCCTTTATATTCGACGAGAAGCGGTCGGGACCTTCATATCGAGCAGGCATTGAAAGAATATTTCTTTCTCTTCTTTCGTAAGAGCGTAGCTGGCAGGACCTTCATACTGCTTCGGAGGCATGCCCTCTTTTTCGTGCAAGCGTTGCAGGTCCTCTCGTGTCTCAGGTTTATCTTTTGTCTTTCCATACACACCCAAAAAGCCTAGCAGGTTCACGCAAAGGTTCTTCGTCACGTGCATCACGTCGATCGAAGAGCGGACCTCTAGGTCTTTCCAGTAGGGTAGGTCCCAAAATATAGATTTCTTCTTCCACATGGGTGCGTGATTCTCAGCGTCATTCGGAACAGCTAGTCCGCCGGGACCTTTTCCAAAGATTACGTGTAAATCATTGACCATAGCAAGTACGTGATCATCGGTACGCATGGCGGACTTCTTCCGGTGATCTGCCTCACCTTTGAAATGCTTGCCTTTCTTTCGACATTGATGGTTGGTCGAAAGAAATCGACGAAGGCCCAGGTACACATTCTTCCTGCAGCTTCCCAGGTATATACTATCGGTGTCAAGTAAACAGTGCGTGCATGCGTGGTATCCCTTGTTTGTCTGTCCTGAAAGGTTACTGAGAGCGGGCCAATCGTTGATGGTCACGAACAACAACGCCTTTAGGTCAAATTCCTCCTTTTTGTGCTGATCCCACGTACGTACACCGTTTCCATTCCACAGTTGTAAAAGTTCTTCAACTAATGGCCTTAGGTACACATCAATGTCGTTGCCGGGTTGCTTAGGGCCTTGGATGAGAACTGGCATCGTAATGAACTTCCGCTTCATGCACATCCAAGGAGGAAGGTTATACATACATAGAGTCACGGGCCAGGTGCTGTGATTGCTGCTCTGCTCCCCGAAAGGATTAATGCCATCCGCGCTTAAAGCAAACCATACGTTCCTTGGGTCCTTTGCAAACTCATCCCAGTACTTTCTCTTGATTTTTCTCCACTGCGACCCGTCGTGGTGCTCTCAACTTTCCGTCTTTCTTACGGTCCTCACTGTGCCATCGCATCAACTTGGCATGCTCTCCGTTTCGAACAGACGTTTCAACCGTGGTATTATAGGAGCATACCACATCACCTTCGCAGAACCCTCTTCATGGGAGGCTCGCCGTCAACATCACGAGGTCATCTCGTCGATCTTATACGCAATGCACCGCATACCGGGCATGCGTTCAGATCCTTGTAGGTACCACGGTAGAGGATGCAGTCATTAGGGCATGCATGTATCTTCTCCACCTCCAATCCTAGAGGGCATACGACCTTGTTTGTTGCGTATGTACTGTCGGGCAATTCGTTATCCTTTGGAAGCTTCTTCTTCATTATTTTCAGTAGCTTCTCAAATCCTTTATCGAGCACAGCATTCTCTGCTTTCCATTGTAGCAATTGAGTGCGGTGCCGAGCTTTGTGTTGCCATCTTCGCAATTGGGGTACAACCCTTTTTTGTGATCCTCTAACATGCGATCGAACTTCAGCTTCTCCTTTTGACTTTCGCATTGTGTCCTTGCATCGACAATGACCCGGCGGAGATCATCATCATCGGGCACATCGTCTGGTTCCTCTTGATCTTCAGCAGCTTCGCACGTTCCAGCATCATCGTGCACATTGTCTGGTGCATCTTGATGTTCAGTAGCATCACCGTATTCAGGGGGCACATAGTTGTCATCGTACTCTTCTTCCTCGCCGTCTTCCATCATAACCCCTATTTCTCCGTGCCTCGTCCAAACATTATAGTGTGGCATGAAACCCTTGTAAAGCAGGTGGGTGTGAAGGATTTTCCGGTCAGAGTAAGACTTCGTATTCCCACATATAGGGCATGGATAACACATAAAACCATTCTGCTTGTTTGCCTCAGCCACTTCGAGAAAATCATGCACGCCTTAATGTACTCGGAGGTGTGTCTCTCACCGTACATCCATTGCCGGTTCATCTGCGTGCATTATATATAATTAAGTGTGTCAAAAATCATTACAAAACATCATGAATAGATAATTAAGTGACCAAATTAATAGAAGTACATCATCACATAAAAACCAAAGTACATACATAGTTCTCATCTAACAACATAAAGCTCTGCAGAGCATCTAAATTAATTAAACCATACATTGAAACTAAGTAAAACATTTCAATGCGAAAACAAATACGATCATAATCGCAACCAATGTAACAACTGATCCAACGGCATAATGATACCAAGCCACGGTATGAATGGCATATTTTCTAATCTTTCTCATCTTCAAGGGCATTGCATCCATCTTGATCTTGTGATCATCGACGACATCCGCAACATGCAACTCCAATATCATCTTCTCCTCCTCAAGTTTTTTTTATTTTTTCCTTCAAGAAATTGTTTTCTTCTTCAACTAAATTTAACCTCTCGACAATAGGGTCGGTTGGAATTTCCGGTTCAACAACCTACTAGATAAATAAAATCTATGTCACGTTGGTCGGCATAATTTTCATAAACAATAAATGAACCAATAGTTACGAAAAGATAATATATACCACATCCGAATCATAGACAGGACGAGGGCCGACGGGGGCGGATACCAAAACTATCGCACTATATAAGATGCAATAATAAAAGTAAGAAAATAATACAAGTATCTATCTAAACAAACAAGTAATAATATTTTTCCTTTCAGAAAGAAGATAAGAACAAGAGGCTCACCACGGTGGTGCCGGCGATGAGATCGGCGCGGGTGATAGACGGCGATGAAGACGGGGACGGAGCCTGACGGACCGCTAAACCTAGATAAATATTGAGGAAAATAGAGCTTGGCGGTCGAGCTTGGAGAGGAGAAACCTTAAGTAGCGTGGCTCGGGCATTCCATCGAACACCTTGTGTGCATAGGAGGTGAGCTAGAGCACCACCAAGCCCTCTCCCCTCGGCCAGGAAAAAGCAGGCAGGTGTGCTCGCTCTTGCTTGAGGGGCTATATATAAACAGCACCATTAGCCCGGTTGGTGGCATGAACCGGGACCAAAGGAAGCCTTTGGTCCCGGTTCATGCCACCAACCGACCAATAGTGATGGGCCAGGAGCCAGACCATTGGTCCCGGTTCGTCCCACCAACCGGGACCAAAAGGTCCGGACGAACCGGGACCAATGGCCACGTGGCCCGCCGCCCCCGGCTCACGAACAGGGCAAATAGCTCCATTGGTCCCGGTTCTGGATTGAACCGGGACTAATGGGCTAAACTGGCCTGGACGAAAGTCCTGTTTTCTACTAGTGAATTGCAACTACAAGTCTGGAACATATAAAGATCATTGAACACTGATATCCGGACCCTCCATCATACGACGAACGATAACTACAAGTTTGACCCTGCTACCACGGATTGTTGGCTAACCCATCAGGGCGTCATGCTATCATGGGGCCACAGTGCAATGCCTGAAAGCAATCATCAACTCATCCTCTTGCCCAAATGTACCATTTACGAAATATGACTTCTATGTTTTCCCCAAATGCATAGACCAACGAACTGAAGCACCATTATGTTGAGATTTTCTTTTGTGTTAGATTGTATGTTTGGTTTAATTTTGGAGATAACTGACGGAGCAGTTGATCTTCCATTTATTGCACTCCCTCCGTTTTTAAATATAAGACTTTGTAGTGATTTCAATATGGACTACATACGGATACATATACATGTGTTTTAAAATGTAGATTCACTCATTTTGCTCGGTTTGTAGTCCACATTGGAATATCTGAAAGGGCTTATATTTAGGAACAAAGGCAGTAGTAGAGAGCTGTCTCTCACCTACTTAATATGTCAGTTGAGTGTGGAGACTAGGGTGAGCTAGGGACAATGAAGCAGAGCACAGCACACACGTGTATCCAAACCTCTTTGGGGAAAGGCAGTTAAGGCTTAGGTACTACCACCGTGCGAGGCAGATTTCAGGACTCACAAAATTAATGGAAGGGTAACTGATGCGCTCACCAATCATCCTCCGTTTCAGGACTTACAAAAGGAGGAGGCCCTCCGATCTGTATTCTACTTCTTGTAGCCTCTAGCAATGTTATCAGGATAGTGTGGCAGCCAAACAAACACGTTCGTAGTAAGGCTCCTCAACGAGAAAAATGTAGTGACAATAAATCATAGTTTGGACCGAAGCAATCTGTTATGAAATACGGTTGGGAGGCATTTGGAAACACATTGTCGCGAAGAATCGCATTCTATCCAAGTTTATGCAGGGCTGACTAGGAGAGCGCTGGCGCACTTGCTCTTGTGTGTGTCTCTGAGAGTGCACGGCCGCGCTGCAGCTGGACAGGGAGCCAAGGGGTAGATTGTGCGCCGCCGTCGCTGCCTCATTTCCGCCGCACCGGCTGCCGCCAACTATTTGCGGGAAACGTATTTGGGGAGAATAGACGAGAGAGACTGGGCACTTTTGCCTTCTAGGGTTCATGCTCGACTATGGGAGTAGCGATACGCATCGTGACTCGGCTCGAGAGGTCCATTTACCGGAGGGTAGCGAGAAACTCGGTATCCGCCCGTTTTTCTCGGGCGGTACCCAAAACCTTGCTCTGACATGCTCGCCCCTGCGGTCCAGGTTGAAAACGCTCCCTTGACCTGCTGATATGATGAGTCTCGACGATGATGCAGGGTGCGATTGGATCGTCGTTTCAGGGAGGATTACAGGCATAAAACATCCAGATGGAATATTAATATGTACTTTTCGGAAACAACAACTGCTTGTTTGGTTGTTTAGATCCTGAAAACGGCTGTGGAAAAACCACGAACCATCTTGGCACCACATGGAACCGCCGCTGCACTCACCACATTGCCTTGGCACCACATGAACATCCCTTTTTTCCTCTGTTGCATACACCATTGAATTGACGCACCATGATGTTGAGATTTTCTATTTTGCTAGATGTTGATTTAAGTTTGGTGTTAGTTGACGTTGGGATAAGATTTACAAGCTATGACATGTCAGAAAGGAAAACATAGGCTACTGAGAAGAAAGATAGTACTATGCTACTCTGTCAATGTAAAAAAAGGACGACATGCCATTTGCAATATTGAAGGCCACCTACGACTGCAAGGGGCCGCAGAGCATGGTTTTGGTCTTCATTACAAGTTCGGAAAGGTGCGACGGCACCCGGGTGCCCCGACACCCGGTTATCCCGTCCATCCAGCGGCATGAGGATCCGCGCTGATAGCTGTACATGCGCAGAGGGGTTGCAGCATTAGAGTAATTAGGTTCGCTTTTTTAAGGAGACAATGAGCGAACGGAGGGGGCAGTAGGATGCAGAGATAGGTACTATTGCAGTTCTAGCATGTCAGGAATCCTTGGTGGTCGATGAGATGGATGAGATGACAGCATACAGCCGCTGCATGCGTCCGTTGAACACCACCATAGATTCCCATTCGCTAGCAGGTCTCGATGCAGGCTGCAGGTCTGTTCTGCATGCATGAACAGTAGTATTATGTCCTCTCTCCTCACGCTTTCTTCTCTCTCACATGCTCTCTCTCTCTCGTGTCACTCTCTTTGTCTGACCTGCATGCACACTTGCATGCACGCCCTTTTTCACTTCTCTAGAAAAGTACTCTCTCTCTCTCTAGTTTTATCAGGCGACATGTCGTTTTGTGTGTGTATGAAGCTGATGTGATGCATGAAGGACCCCACATCTCTCTCTCTCTCAGTGGAGTGAGCACTAACAGGGGGGAATCTGCCTATGATGAACAGTACCCAGCGAGAGGACCAGCTCGGTTTTGAATTTTCTACTCCCAAACTTACTGTTCACTAGGCCTGCTAATGCAACCTGCTGTAGAAGACTAGGCACAGATCTTGATGACTTGGAATCTGCATGGACGGCAGGATAAGTGGGTGCATAGACCCCCGGGTGCTAAAAAGCCAGTCTCAACTTACAAGTTCTGAATGCACAACCTCCGACAAACTTTGCAAAATGGGTGTTGGGTGTAGAGGCCCAGGTACCAGAACCACTTTGGAGAAAGGGAAATTAAGGCCCAGGTACGAGTACCTACGACGCATACTATAGGACCTGATATATATAGCAACACTAATAGATGAATAAATTATGTGCTCACCAACCGTCCTCCGTCTAAGCACGGCTAGAACTTATAAAGGAGGATGCACTGCATTGTCCTCTACTTCTTGTAGCCTCTAAGTATGCTATCAGGATAGCACTTAGAGAGAGAGAGAGAGAGAGAGAGAGAGAGAGAGAGAGAGAGAGAGAGAGAGAGAGAGAGAGAGAGAGAGAGAGAGAGAGAGAGAGAGAGAGAGAGAGAGAGAGAGCAGGTTTGACCATTGGAGTGGTTGTGCTTGTGAATGGAAGGCATACAGAAATGCATCATATTCGCCGTTGTGGAGTTCAGAGACGAGAAGGTAGGGGCAACATGAATGACATCGAAGAAGAGCTAACAAATGAACATAGCAGTACGAATCAGCTCAATGTTTACTAGCTCAACAGGGAAACTAGCGTATAGAGAAATTTAAAAAGGCACTAGAAGGAGGAAACCCAGCGGTTGGGCACGCGATGCAGTGGAGAGTAAAGGCATCACGGTCGCTGGATCGAAGACAGGGTCGAGTCGGAACCGAGTCCGCTGCAGCGGCAGACCAAACAGAGCGTGTTCCTCTGCGGGAAGCGAATCCAAACTGCACGTCAGGCATCAAAATCTCTGCACTGGTCCAAACAGTGTACAACACATCCGAAGTCAACAAGTAAGCAGTAACACATGCCTCAAAACACTGATCACGAACAATTCAAAAATGACAAGGAAATAAGAGACCACATCTCTTCCAGTTTATACATGAAGAACAGGTCATTGTAGCTACATACCATGAACGCAGGCCGGAGGCAGCAGTAATCATCTCCAGGAACTGAGCCACAGGAAACTGCGGGATGGGCAGCATGAGTCTTTGAAGGCGTTCCATCTCATCGACGGCAGCAAGCTGCGTGGTAGCCGTGAGCCATAGCCTGCCGGCCAAGGATGTGTTTAAACTTTAAACCGATTGAAGAAGGAGCCTAATCTTACTTTCCTGTCATTTAAAATGGTAAAACCCGTACTAGAGGACACGGTCCGACGGTAAAATGTTCAGTAGAGCACAGCGATCAAATGGTAAATGCCCAGGAAACCAACGTTAATGTTTGAAATAGAACAGAAATAAAACCTCCGGTTCCACAACTGCAAAATCCAAGATACATGACTGAAGATTGTTATCTACGCTCTCCATGATCAATCCATCATACAACAACTGATAAGTACAAATTCGCCTCCAGCTAGCTTGGAGGCGCTCCCACACTCACCACATCTTCGTTCTGCTGCATAACTACGCACACCAATGATCGTTAACCCAATCTCTCGACTGAATATATCATTTGAAAAACCTCTTCTCCACTTTCATCAGATAGAGGGACCATTGTATTGAAGCATCATGATATTGAGATTTTGTTTTGTGCTAGATGTTATGTTGCTTACAGGATGGAGTAATCTGTCAAAACAAGTTTTTTCGAAAAGGAGGAGTACCCCAGCCTCTGCATCGAGCGATGCGCACAACCATTTTTATTACATTATTTAATTTCAACATGACCCGACAAAACAAATATATGGATCAACCCAAAGCCACCTGCCTGGCAACCATTGTCATTACAACTACAAGCTTGATGATGTGCCCTGATATCGCATCAACATGCACCATCTAATCCAGTGACCTCACCAAGTCGCCGCAGGCAAAAGTAGAGCACCAGCCGTTCTAGTGGACCTTCTGTGCACCGCATGCACACACTCTTCCGCCATCCCACCTTCAGGAGCGAGCAACGTATTCACCATGCCAACTCATTCTGCCATGGATGCCACCATGGCGCACCATGGCGCTAGACAGCACCACTGACATGCGCTCGTCCATCAAGACACATCTGCCACCGAGACTCTGCTGCAGCATGCCGCCAAGACCCACCGTCGTCGATGCGGTACATACGACAATGCATCACCTCCTGGTCTAGGTCGCCGCCAACACCAACTCAACGGTGTCCAACGGCCACATAGCTCCCAAGGCGGCGCATTAAAGAAGGAAATGACGCGGAAGGCACCGTAGCCGTCCACCGCAATTCGGACATTCATCCGGGATACAAATAGCATGGTGGAGGGATAAGTAGATTAGAAAACGTGTCCATGGAGACGTAACAGCGCCCTCCGCTGTCACAGTCGTCACGGCACAAAGGCCTGCTAGGGATATATGCGATCTTTATCACCACCACCAGCTCCATCCACACCGAGACCATCAAGACCGTGACCCAGATACGGAAGACCACACCTAGCAGAGAAGGCGAATGGGCGGCCAGATCAGGTGTTGCCAGCCGTCGGGAAAGCGGCAGCCATCACGCCCCCGCGCAGCACCACAAGACCTCCACGGCACCACAACACCACCGCAATCATCCACAACCAGGCCACCATCATACGCCGTTCTCTGGAGTGAGCCATCCCACTGCTGTCATGGCGCAGATCATGGGTCGCGCCCCCGCGCGATTGGGTATCCCGTGCTACTCTTTGCAATGTGAGAGGGAGGAGAGCCTCCGCCACCACTATCGGCCGCCAGTGCTTACGTCGGTAGCTTCCTCTAGCGACAACGGAGGTGAGCAAGACAGATACGGCCGGCCTGGTGGCTAGGTCTTGGGATCCTCCCGAGTCGCCGAGGAGGGGGAGGGGGCGATGTGGGGGCGTGTGATGCCTCGTCCCACGCGTAGGATGTCCTCCATTTATTATCATTTTTTTGGCATGACATTTGCAATCTTGACGGCCAACTGCGAGCTGGTGCCTTTAAAATGTCAAACATTTTGCTCCTTCCACAAATTCCAGATGTGCATGAGGCTATAACATTGAAGATGGTTCTGGCCTTCATTACAACCTCAAAAGTCATTGTTGAGTGTAGAGGTCAGGATGAGCTGGGGACAACAAAGTAGAGCACACACATATATGTAGCCAAATCTCCATGGAGAAAGGACAATTATGACTGGTACGACACATACTCCAGGACTTGTCAACAAAGTTAACGGATGGTATATAGCTAATGCACTCATCAACCTTCCCCGGCCTAAGCATTACACTTCCATAGAAAGGATGCACTGCCTGTATATGTAGTCCACCTCTTTCAGCCCGCTAACTAGTGTCTTAGCGGGATAGTACTAGCTGTCAAATTAACTTCAACAGCGTTGGAGCTTCATGGAGAGAGAGAGCAAGAGAGCAGACACAATAACAATGGGTTACAGTGCAAGCCGTTGTGAATGGGAGGCATTTGGAAACACATCATGTGGTAGAACCATATAAGATGTGGAGACAAAAGATTCCTTCGTAAGAGGGAAGGTATCTTGAATTCGACATAGCTATTCTCAACAGATTAATGGAATATGGTGGCTGGACAATCACTTGATATAGAGAGGGTGCGCGGTCACAGGACCACCTTATTCTGTGCCGGGGTTGGAGCCGAGTCACGCGAGGAACGTACACCAGAGATAGATAGAGGAAGGTGTGGCCAAGAGCCTGAAACCAAATTTTGCTGCAGTTTCGCTGCTACTACTACGCTTCCCCTATGTGTTTTGTTTGTCCAGAAAACATTTGTTCTCATCGTTGTCTCTAGGTGCATCCTCTCACAGGGCAATTGATCACATCTGCTGTAAAAAATGAGATGTACTGGTAGGTTATCATGGGCATGCTAGCCGCACCCAAGCAAGGACCAAAGTCGTCAACCCAAAATCTAAACTATTGAATGACACACTTCCTTGAATGCAGAGTGGCATGCATTGTGGGACAGATTTTATAATAACCGGTTCAGATTCTCGCCGAGAACCAAACCGCGGGCACTCAGCAAAGCGTACTAAGCCGAGAGGAATACTCGGCAACAACAGGTGCTACTTGGCAAACACAGGCATTTACCGATACCAAGTGCAAAACACACTCGGCAAAAGGAAGGAACTCGGCAAACTCTCTTTTTGCCGAGAGCCAAACAGTGAACCCACAGCAAAGGTGGTGCCATGTGGCACATCCAGCAGTGGAAACGGCTTGGTGACGGTGGCAATCTTTGCCGACAGCCCATGACTTGGCTCTCGCCAAAGAGTTGTTTCCCTTGCATTATTAAATTGGACTTTTTCATCTTTGTTTATGTTAGAGCTGAGTTTAGTCCAGCCTGGCCTAAGGATGAGCAATAGGACCGGTTTAAATAGTCGATAGTCCAGAAGCAGTAAGCTTCCGTATTCATTACATTCTTGTTAAAGATATGGACTGTTACTATGAATCTTCACATGTTCCAGGAGGAGAAGGTCCATAGTGACAGCCCATATTCCTAATGATGGATGCCGATGCTTTTTCTTAATTCAATTATTTATTTTTTGAGTTTTTCCATAATGTGAGAGCAATGATCCAACCGTTTAAATCCATGAAAAATCATATGATGCCAGAAATTGGCCCCTGTAGAGTGTGGTAAAAGTTTGGGTGCATTTCGATGAGGCCTCACCTGAGGCCGTTTGTAAACTACACCATCTCCGAGGTAATTTCTAGGTATAGAGAGCGAACATGTCGGGTTTGTGTAGGAAGTGTGGATCCTGTTGCTCCGTTCGGCTCAAAATTTCTTGTGCTCTCAAAGGAGGCCATCGAATGACACATGCCAGGCCCTGCATTTTTTGGACTATAGGTTGCAAAATTTGAAACACTTATTGCATTTTTTGGACTAGATCTGCAAGACGGCACATGAAATCATGCCCAGAAGCGGCATGGAAAACCCTATGTGATGTCTCTGCGACATGCGTAGTCCTGGTATAGATGAGAGAGGGTCAGGCCCAGCCATTGGAGGATGAAATTGCCTGGGCGGCATGCCTGGCCTAAACATTTAAATCCTCGGAAAATTGTACGATGTCAGAAATCCTCGGGAGCTGGCATGGTGTCATCACATAGATAAGAGGAGTGTGTCGTGATGTAGGCAAAGAGGTGGGTGGATGCACAAGGAGAATGAAGGGATAAGAGGTGGATAGGAAGAAAACAGTGTCCTGCTGAAGAGGTGGGGAGGAATTTCTTGGTTTAGAAGCACACATATCATCGAAACTGACCTAGAAATTCCGTCGGACCCGGGGATGGGCGGGTGGGCACCAAGAAGCGTGTTAAATTGTTGTCCGAATTATACGGTATTGGACTAGACGTAGTACATATGGTGTGGTCCTTTGCGTTGTTACTGACGCGTATGAGTACAACTCGTTTACTTGTCCTCCAAGGACTCTCATGTATTGCCCTCATATATGCCCCATGTAGTCGCACCACAGACGGTCTGTCGTCTCGTGCTTGTAATACTCCTCCATCATAGTGATTGCGCCTTCGTGCGTCCCTGTTTTTCTCCCGCAAGGGTTCCCACGTAAGAATCTGTGTGCTCTCGTGTCCCTTAATGAAGCTTAATTCCATTTTTACTAATGGGATAACAAGCAGTGGAAGCGGCCTCAGCCCAAAAACGCCTATACAAACCTGCATTGGACAACATACAACGGGCTCTGGAAATAATGGTGATGTTCATACCCTCAGCAACACCGTTTTGTTGAGGAGTATAAGGAATGGTGTAGTGTCTGACAATGCCTTCAGACTTGCAATAATTTTTATATTGCTTAGAACAGAATTCCATACCATTATCAGTGCGAAGTATTTTTACCTTCCTTTCATTTTGCCTCTCAATCATAATCTTCCACTTCTTAAATGTTGATAATGCTTCATATTTATGCTTCAATAAATAAGGCCAAACTTTTCTCGAATAATCATCAATAATAGTCAGCATGTAACTAGCACCACCTAGTGACTTCTTGCGAGATGGTCCCCATAAATCAGAATGCACATAATCAAGAATACCTTCAGTTGTATGGGTCGAAGTATTGAACTTCACCCTCTTGTGCTTGCCGAAGATACAATGCTCACAAAATTTCAATTTATCAGGTTCATATCCATCAAGAAGACCTCTCTTATTTAACTCTGCTAAACCAAGTTCACTCATATGTCCAAGACGCATATGCCAAAGGTTAGAAGCATCACAATCAGAATTCTTTGAAATAACTAGAGTAGCGTTACCTGAAACGGTAGAACCTCGAAGGTAATAAAGACCATTGGTCGAACTTAAGTCACCTTTCATCACAACAAGGGATCCTTTGGTGACCTTCAAAACACTATCTCCACCTGAATATTTGTATACCTTTGCATCAAGGGCACTAACAGAGATAAGATTTCTCTTCATCTTCGGAATATACCGAACATCTGTCAAAGTTCTGATTGTGCCATCAAACATCTTGATTGGAACGGAACATGTGCCTTCAATCTTGCATGGTGAATTATCAAAACCCAAAACGAAACCAGGAGAAGTAGTGGAATCAAAAGTAGTAAACCAATCTATCACTGCTAGGGAAAAGCCTAGAAGTAGCGCTGGTTTTTGGCCTATCTGTACCGCGGGGAAGCGCGCTACTGATAAGGCGCTGCTGGCACGCGCTACTGCTATATCTACTTAGTAGCAGCGCTTTCCCCAACGGGAGCTACTGCTAATTACTAGTAGCGCTTTCGAGAACAATCGCTACTACTATTATTCGTAGTTCTATTTCTTTTTTATTTTAGGTCGTATTCATACACCTGTATACAATTTTTCATATAGTAGCAAGTTAGAGATTGTTTTAACATCATAATGAGTTATTAAATTACTAGGTGAAAGAACTTTGGATTAGTTTCAAGTGCATGGATCCAAAGTAACCAATATAATGGTCACTTTGGATCCATCCATTTGAAACTAATCCACGGTTATTTCACCCAATGACATAATAACTTATCATCATCATCACAATATCATTAACAACTTATCATCATAATATATCATTGTCATATAACTCCTCATAATCATCATTTTCGTTCATGATGAGACATCATATAACAACTTCGTCACTAGTTATAATAACAACTCCTCATCATCATCATCATAGTACTCATAATCACTACTCCTACTCAGCATCACCATCAAGTCTAAGACATTGTAGTCATATATAATCAACACTAACTAATTGTTCTTAATACTTAGGACCTACTCCTCTCTCCTAGCTAAAATACCATAAAACAGATAAACCGGTCCTTCACCATAATGGAGAATGGACATAAACCTATCTCCAACTTGTGGCTTGCGCACATTCATTTTGTCTCCAATTATTTGCGTGTGCGCATTCATCACTTTGCTCCATTCTTTGATTTTGAGCCTTCCATCATTTGAGGAAATCGAGTATGCAGTGTGGTAAGCCTCCGAACGAGTTGGTCGTAAGCTAACCATATGCATATCACCTTCGGTACATAGCATGTCAGGCACAACCTGCTTCGGGAGCCTCTGTTCAAAACCGAAATAGTAACATATATAGTTAGCAATGTAGTTTACTTATGAATAATGTATGCAATGAAGTTACCATCATTAACAAAATCTTACCAAGTTTTTGGCAATGAAGTTACCATCAAGCAATTTATGGACTAGTGGCACGTATCTAGTATAATTTGGGCTGATAGAGTGACTGGTTTTGAAGGCCTCAACATCTTCTATGAGAGACAAGATAACCTTTCTCCTCGCAATTAAGCTTGGAATCATAGCTGTAGTATGTGTTGTCTACTACCTTCCGAGTATTTCTTGAAGATAAGAAATAAGCTGACAATTATAAATAAATAAGTTTAGTACGGACGAACACCAAATATTTTTAAATTAAAAACATAAATTACTGAACTTAACAAATTAGTTTGACAAACTCACATCTAGGTAAAACTGGAGGCATATCCACATCCACGCAGATGTCGATATTATCATCATCATCATAATCTTCGGGACGAATATCAAATCTTATTCGCATTCCCTCCTCAAATCCATATGCCTTGCAGAGAGCTTCCCAATTAGAGCAACCGAAATGGGAGCGATCGACGGCATTGTAGAACTTAACCAGAAACTCATAACCATGTTTAGTTCTTAAGTGAGCCCTCCTCGTCTCCACATTCTCAAAGTCATCTAAACCAAAACCAAGCTTCTCCAATACATATGGTCTAGCATGGCAGGGGATGTACTAGTCGTATTGAAAAAAATCCATAAATTACACGTTGAACAAAAGAAGCACAAGTGATGATATTTATTATGATGAAATGCTTGTCATTGGGTACCGTACAAACATCGAAGGTCTCTTCCAGCTTGACGGTGAAAAACCTATCATTTTGCAGGTGAGGAAACCTGTCGCACACACCACGGTCATCGTAGCAGTACCCGCACTTCGGGATCCCATCGTCATCAGACATCTCCTGTGTTCAAAATTCAAAGATTATAACTCGACGGCGAAACCCAAAAAACCTATCTTCGAGCGCCTGAAATTTGCAGGAACGGAAATTAATCAACACTCCGGCAAAACATAGGCCATTTAGCGATGGTCATTGCATTTAAATGGTTCAAAATATGAAAAAAAAACATTTGAAAATATCTTATATATAATCCTAACACTAAATAAACTAGTTTTATTAACTACTTACTAAATAAACTAGTGCTATTAAGAACTTACTATAAATAAACTAGTTCTATTAAGCACTTACCAAATAAACTAGTTCTATTAAGTACCTAATATAAATAAACTAGTTATATTAATCACTTACTAAATAAACTATTTTCTATGAAACACTTGCTAAATATTCTACTACCCTAGTTCTACCCTAACTTTTCTTACTTCTATTTTATTCAAAACACCTACGATTTGCAAGAATAGAGACAAGGGAGGGAGGGAGGAGAGAGGAGGGGGAGCGGGCGGCCGGAGGAGGAGGGGGAGGGGCCGGCCGGAGGAGGAGGGAGGAGGGGGCGGCCGCAGGCGGAGGGAGGAGGGCACGGTGGGAGGAGGAGGGAGGAGGGCGCGGTGGGAGGGAGTACCTCGGTGGCGGATGGAGGAGGCAGCGGCGGCAGTGAGGTCGAGAGCGGCGGGGCTGGGGGAGGCGGCGGCGACGGTGAGGTCGAGAGCGGCGGCGGGCGGCAGCGGTGAGGTTGAGGGCGGCCTCGGGCGGCGGCGGTGAGGGCAGGCTTGGGCTCGGGCGGCGGCGATAGAGGAGTAGGGGAACAGGGGGGAGGAGGACTTAGTGAAATTTTGAACGGGCTGGTGGTTAAGTCGAAGTAGCTATAGCGCGTTTTACAGAAAAACGCTACTGCTAAGTCTAAGCACGCATCAAAAATATACATTGGTCATCATTGATCTTTTTGCGTAGAATCTAAATAGTCAACATGAATCCTCACAGTACCTGCATAGGCACTGGTGAAGATTCATATTGCAGCCACAAATCCTACACATATAGTTCAATGAAGACCAAGTGCTCGAGGTAGTTTGAGAAGTAACATATTTAAGGTGGTAAACACCTTGTTCGCTTAGCAGTATGGGACTAAACTTAATTAGGTGCAACACTTAGCAGCAGCGAGTTTTGCAGAAAAACGCTGCTAGTAAGTACTTTAGCAGCAGCGCGTCCAGGGAAGGGCGCTACTACTATATCTAGCCTGGAGGCAAATCCGTGGCAATTATAGTAGTAGCGCTTGTTTCGCGTAGAGCGCTGCTGCTACCTAGTTATTAGTAGCGTGGTTCCGTTAAGCTCGCTACTGCTAGTTAGCAATAGCACCCGTTTTTAAACCGCGCTGTTGCTAAAATTCTGTGTCTAAGGTTTTTCCTAATAGTGTCTATGTGGACACATATGAAAAGTTCATGCAGTGTCAAGTACCCACTCATCATTGGTCTTAGCACATCCAGCAATAACGACAAGAGCATCATCGAAGCTATCATCATGAGCAACGTTAGCAGAATTTTCACCTTGTTTGTTACCTTTCCTCTTTTCCTTGTTCTGTAACTTGAAACACTCTGAGATGTCATGCCCGTCTCTCTTGCAATACCTGCAATACTTCTTGTCTCTGCATTGCGACCGGCCCCTGTATCCATTCTTACTTTTCCCTCTGTTTCCATTATGTGAGTTCTTCTCCTTTGTCCTGCCATGAACAGATAATCCCCCGGCTTGGGATGAACTTGAACCATCATGAGGCACCATTAATTTCATCTTCTCCTTAGAGTTCAAAGCTTCATAAACTTCATTAAGCGTGAGAGTATCGCGACTGTATAATATGGTGTCTCAAAAATTCATCATGTGGTTAGATAATAACGAGAAAATTCATCATGTGGTTAGATAAGAAACTTCGTTAAGGGTGTATTCGGTTTATGCCTCAGACCAAAACACTAGCGAACCAAACTTTTGATAGGCATTTTGCTTGCACATAAGATGGAAAAATGACGAGTAAATAATAGAGTTAAAAAGGAGTATTGTCAGGCCTTAAAGTTCATAGCCATCCAAACAAAAACACCTTTTTGACCATAGCAAACTTGTACACTCTGGTCACAATTTAAACATACCCGAGGACTCTTGGAAGGTGTTCATCTCATCAGCGGCAGCAAATCCTGAAAGACAAAGCTGCGTCACAACCACGAGAGCATCCATCTCCATCATGAGATGAAGGAGCCCACTTTTTTTAGTTCATGTGGAAAAGCTAACTGGATAGTCATCTCATAATATCACAATGTTTGTATTTCGGAACAAAAACCAAAATTTAGCTAGCATGACACTGTTTCAAACACAATGACATGCATTTGAAAAGCAAATTTTGGGACAATTCAGATTTTTCCCATAAGAATATATGGTTTCCTGATTCTTAGATATTAAAACGTCTAGGCTAGGATTGAAGACGTCAATTTGAGCCGAATCGATGGGGCAACGATTCATGGACGAATCACGCTACTAGTCATGACTAGTCGAGGTTTTCGGTAAAGGCGAAGTACTGACTCGTAGACTACTCTTGACTAGTCGAGCAACTCATAATCATTTCATATAAGATCCCTACATGGCACTAGTTTGAAAAAAGATACAGAGCCTCCAATTCCGCAACCGCAAGCGCAACATTCAAGATGGGATGACCAAAAGACAACTTTGCGATACGACACCCTAGTATTAGGATACAATTGCACTATCCAACATCTAGTTAGCCAACTCCATGATGGCGCTCACAATGTCACCATCCACAACCTTGAGTGCCTTCATGGCCTTGTATCACGATAGGAAGTCATGCGTTATCATGATGTTGAGGTTTTGTTTTGTACCATGGTATAGGTTTCAGAGACAATTGATGTAACAAGCAGGTGCTTGGTCATTTATTATAGTAGGATAGGTTTAACAACCTAGCAAGGACAAAAAAGGAATACATAGTTTATAGAGCATAAAGATAGTAGTACGCTAATGTCTAAATGCAAACAGGGACAACACTCATTTCCAATCTTGAAGGAGGTGGTATCACTGAAGATTCAAATATTTTGCACCTTGCACAAATTTCAAATGGTTTATGTGGTCATAAAGTTGAGCATTATTCTGGTTTTCAGCGCGGGCTCTAAACACGCGTCTCCTACAAGCTTGGCAAATCAATGTTGAGTGTAGAGACCACGATGAGCTCGTGACAATGAAGCGGAGCAAACATGTGTATCCAATCCTCTATGGAGAAAGGAAATTTAAGGCTTGGGTAGACTCTAGAACTTGATCACAAAATTAATGAATGGATAACTATGTGCCAACCTTCCGCGGTGAAAGCATGACTGGAACTTATAAAGGAGGGTGCATTGCATTGTAGTCTAGTTGCTGCAACTTCCAGCTATGTTATCAGGATAGTACTAGCAGCCAAAGAAACACAATCAAGGTTGAGGTTTCCAAACGAGAGGCAGCGCAGTGACAATAAACATTGGGTTGGATCAACCCGATCCATTAAGACATATGAATGATAGGCATACGGAAACACGACATCTCCAAAATTCATATGGGGCTTAGAAGAAGGAAAAACTTCAGTATTTGCGAGGAGGGAATGCAGCGGCTAATTTACGCCTGCATAAGTGCAACGGAGAGGGACCGTACATATTAGCCAAAAGTACAACTAATTAATTGACATGCAGAAGATGAAAAGGGGGCAAGAGAAAAATTTGCTTTTGTCACGCCTTCCAATCCCTCCATCCCAAGCATGTCGGAAGTGGAGGCGGACAGGGAGAAAGCCGTGGGGAAGAAGAAGTTGCATGGAACCCACAGCCAGTAGAGGAGATCTAGTCATTGTACGTGTCTGAGTGTATGACAGTGGGGCCCACTGCCACTTGTCGAGCTATTACAAGCTAGTGTGAGGCACCGTCTACTCTTATTGTGAATGAGGATTACGAATTACCCATCTCTTTTGGCCTTATTGGGTACAGATTTTGAATATTCGATCATGTGGAGAGATTGAACATCGGAGAGAATTAGCAATTGACCTTTTCGTGTAAGGTTAGTTTAGTCGCTGTACTAAAATTTTCAGGTGTCTCTCAGGAAAGAACTCAAAAAAAAAAATGACAGGGCAGTAGGAGCCTCGTCTATTATATAGTCTGAAATAAGGTGACATTACCGATTTCAAATGGAGAAGGGTACTAAAAAGTTGGCACAGATAGTATAATAGGCCGTAGTTTGGAATATAATCCAAAAGCTAGAATGAAAATTTCAAATTCATGGATAAGCAATGCAACATTTATTTAGAAACAAATAAGATCTGGAAGGTTGTGGAACAACTGATTCAGAATTTCACTAGAGCACACTGTCAGACGTCAAAACGACTAGGAACACTACATGCCAATAGTTTGAAATGAAAACATGAATAGAACCTCCAGTTCAGGATTACATGACGAAAAATTCATATCCAGGCCCTCCTTCCTACAAGGAATGCTAACCACAAGTTTGACCCAACTAGCATTGTACTGCTTCCACACCACATTCGTTCTGCATGAATTTCTCTGTTTTCCTCAGATGCAGAAACCATCAAACTGAAGCACCTTGATGTTGAGATTTTCTATTGTGTTGCAACCTAGCAGGGAGCAAAAAAAGTAAAAATAGGAAACAAAGAAGAAAGATGCCAGTAGTCTATCATGTCAATGCAAACAGGAAGGGAATATCATTTGCGATCTTCAAGGCCACCTGCAAATGTGAATGGCGGGGGTGGTGTCGCTGCAGATCGGAGCAGTTCACTCCTCAAACCAATTCAGATGGCGTGCAAGGCCATAACATTGAGCATGGTTCTGGTTTTCGGTAGAGGCTCTAAACACACAGTCTCCCACAAGCTTAGCAAATCAGTCGGTGTAGATGCCAGGGTTAGCTAGAGGCAATGGAGCAGACATGTAGTCAAGCCTCTTTGCGGAAAGGGCATTTATGGCTTAGGTCCGAATCAGATTCCAGGATAACTGATGAGCTCACCAACCTTCCTCGGTCTAAGAATGACCAGCACTTACAAAAGGGGAGGCCGGTGTGTCCGTATTCTACTTCTTGTAGGCTCTAACAATGTTATCAGGATAGTAGTGGCTGTCAAACAAATATGAACGCGGTTGGATCATTGTTGTCTCCAGGGAGAGAACACGGTGACAATACATTGTGGGTTGGATTGATACAATCCATTAGGAAATAGGAATCGGAGGCATATGGGAAAGCATCGTACGTCTTGAAGAACCACATAGAATGTAGAATCAAGCTACGCAATGGTATCTCCGAGGAGGAAAGCCAGCTATGAGAGGGAGAGACTGGGGGAGAAGATACAACTATACAGTTCTGCCTTCGGGCCGGCGCTGGAGGCGAGACAAACACACAGGATAGAGAGGCAAACTGGCCGGGCCGGGTCAGGCCAGAGGTGAACTAGCAAAGATAGAGAAAAGTAAAGGACAGGCTCCATGGAATCACCGCAGTCCGCAGAATCATTGGCCGCCAGAATCGCTGTGCTGCTCCTGGGAAATGGCAAAGACAAAGAGAAACGCTCGCTCGTGTAGAAAGCAGACCCCCTACAGCAAACACACGAGCAGCAACCAGCACAATCTACAACGCCCTCTTTCTTTCCACAGCAGTACAATCTACAACATGGCAACGCATGTGCATCAAAGATGACCCAGAAAAACGAAATATCCCAAAGAATTTGTACCAAGGAGATCAAGGGTGTGTTTATTTTTTGCCTCACAACAGAACTAGTGGCCAAAATTTTGTACGCTTAGAAGTGGAAAATTTGCCGAGAAAATGGATTGGCTAAAGAGTATTGATGCGTCGAAAAGTTAACAACCGAACAAAGAAAAAGCAATTGTTCGTCTGCGTCACAAGCATCCACGCCCGATCATATTTTCTTGTCGTCCTTACCTTGTTTTGATCCATGTGGCAAAACAAACTTGAAAGTTGTCTCAAAATCTCACAATGGCTGTAGTTGGGATCAAAGTTCAAAATCTAGCAATGATTCAATTAATTTAATGTATCAAAAAAATTGTTATCGATTTATATTGTTTATCAAAAAATAATCCATCACAAAATTTTGTGTACGACCTATTTTTGTCGAAGCAACATGGGTGCACCAAGCGGGTGGGCTTATTTTCTATTTGGGCCTGCGTTTTCTCACAGCCATCCATGAACAAAAATTTGGCCAAAATAAAAACAAGTAAAGAAGTACTCCCTCCGTTCCTAAATATAAGTCTTTTTAGACATTTCAAATGGACTACAACATACGGATGTATGTAGACATATTTTAGAGTGTAGATTCACTCATTTTGCTTCCTATGTAGTCACTTGGTGGACTTTCTAAAAAGACGTATATTTGGGAACGGAGGCAGTATATGTTTGTTAGAGGTTTATTTTCCGAAGCAACATTTTATTTAGAGGTTTTAGTCGAAGCATTTTTTGCTAAACATGGGTGCCTCTATGCTATAAAAAAGGGCGGGTGCCCCTACGCTGGGGCTGGTTTCTCTTTGGGCCTACTTATTTTCTCACGGCCAAACATCTATTCGGCAGCCTGGATTTTTTTTTACTACAAACTGAATTTGGGTGTGCACTCTGAGAACTGAAGAACAAAAACAAGGGCATGAACACTGAATATTTTTTCAGATTGTGCTTCAATTCAGTTGCATGAACTTGGCATGGTGCATAGATCGCGTTCTCTGCCCTGACAGGCCTAAATGCCCATTCTAATGACGGATGAATAACAAGTAAAAGAAAAAACAGAGCAATGATACAACAATCGAACGCCCCCTTGCCCGGCCGAGCTCCCAAAATTCTTGACAGCAATTGGCGGCACCCCGCCAAATTGAGCTCCCAGGTTGCGGCCCCGCTCGAATCAATATAGCCCTCAAACTGAATCATCTCAATATAATCATCCATCCACTCGAAATGGGTACATTTTTTCAGGATCTGAAAACAATAGCATGAACCCTAAATCCCAAATTTGACGAGGAAAAACGAAATATGGAGAAATCAGAGCAAACTGCAGCGAAAGAACGGGCTAAGAACTTAGATCTAACCTTGCCATCCCTTCTTGCAATTGTTTTGCTCAAGCATTTCACAAATTCGTGCTCAAGATTGCCATTCTCATTAGTCTTACTGACCCACTGTTTAAGAGGCTCTGGGCGTGGCAGTCAGGGCACCTTGTGGGCGGCACTAGACCATACTGTCGCCATTTTGAGTGTGTGGCGGAGGAGGTAGATATCTACGCTAAGTCGTCGGAGAAGAGAAAGATTGGGGAAAGGGGAAACAATGGGCGGCGGCGGGCGGACGGGCACGGGCGCTCATCTCTTCTAGCTGTGAGAGGTGGGTCCTGCGCTTGCATGGACAAGTGGTGGGTCCCGTGCTTGCGTGGATAAGTGGTGTGTCCAACCCCTAACAGCTAATGAGGTAATCAGTTGAGTTTAAGGGCCGTGTTGTGCCTGGGTTATTTACACGCTCAAATGTGTCGCACCACAGCCATTCGGTCGAACAACGTCGCACTCCTTCCAATTCCCATGAAATTCGTCACACAGGATTTATAAGCCCAAGGTAATTATGGCTTAGGTATGAGGTAGATTTCATGACTCACAAAATTAATGAAGGGCCATGATAGGCGCTGGTCAACCGGCCGAAAATTTGGCTGGTTACGGCCTACGGTTTGAAACGACCCCCCCCCCCCCCCCTCCCGCCCCAGGAATCATCTCCTTGGTTACGTTGGCATGCACGTTGCGCCATTCCCGTTCTGTTGACCCATGCGCGCGCTGCGCGATTCTCATCCCTGATGAGGACACTGTGGCCATGGTCACCGAGCTCCGCAGTGGCACCGCCATGCCATGGTCGTCGACCTCCGCGCGAGGGTTGCCGCCATGGCTGTCAGTGCACTGCCATGTCCAAGGTTTGTCGATCTTGCCTCCAAGCACTGCCACGTCAGTTGCAGCTCCTCGCCAACTGAGATTGTGCACAATGACTAACTGCAGCATTTGCTGACACATGTAATAGCAAATGCCATCGCCAGTTGTAGCACTGGCCTCGCCTCGGTCGTTCTAGCTTTTGTAGACGTTGATTGCAGCTCTGCCGGTGGCCAGTTCCAGCTTTTGCCATTGCCGGTTGTAGCACTCGCCTCGCCTCGGTCATTGTTGTTGTAGCTTTTGTAGACGCTGATTGCATCTCTGCCGGTGATCGTTCTCGTTGTAGCTTTTGTAGACGCTGATTGCAGCTCTGCCGGTGGACGGTTCTAGCTTTTGCCAATGCCCGTTGCAGCTTACTCAACAAACAGCCGTAGAAAAACGCCACTGCCGGTTGTAGCATAGCATCTCACAGTCATGGTTACAGCTCTGTCGTCAGCCTGTTCCAGCAAACAACGTACACACGGTTGCAGCAAACGATGTTGTCGGTTCCAGCTCCTCTCTGTTGAGCGCGTACGATCGTCGCCATCGTAGCTCATGGGCACCGTGCATGTAGCTCGCCGGCCGCTCGTGAGGAAGCTTATGGCGTCGTGCTCGCGGCAGCCGGAATCAGGGGAGAGATGGTTTCAGGGCGGATAACGGCCATGAACACGGCGTCGCTTCGCTGTTGGACGGAGTGCGGTTGGCGTTGTATATAGCTCCTTGGCGGCACATCCATGGAGCGATGGGTTGAGCACCAAAGAGAGAAGAATCGAGGAAGAGGAAGACGTGTGGATGCGGCTGGTCAAGAGAGGATAAGGCACAGAGGAGGTCTCTGTCTCTCCCAGGCCCAGCATGTGATGCAGTGTTGGATCAGGTTTGATCCTCCGGTGAGGCTGATAGGAATCTATTACAATTAATGAAAGGATAACTGATGTGCTCACCAACCTTCCTCGGTCTAAGAATGACCAGCAATTACAAAAGGGGAGGCCGTGTGTCTCTGTATTCTACTTCTTGTAGGCTCTAAAAATGTCATCAGGATAGTAGTACTCCTAGGATCATTGTCAAAAATACGAACGCTTGGATCATTGTTATCTCGAGGGAGAGAACACAGTAACAATAAATCGCGGGTTGGATTGATGCAAAATCCATTATGAAGTACGAATGGGAGGCATATGTGAAAGCACCATCTCGAAGAATCACAAAGAGTGTAGGTGAAAGCTAAGCAGTTGTATTTCCGGGGAGGAGAGGCACCGTCGAGGAGTGCAGATTCATGGAGAAGATAAGGTAGCTGTACAGATCTGCCTTGGGGGCAGGCACCGGAGGCGAGACGAGCAGACATGAACAGGTAGACGAACGGGCCGGGCCAATAGATAGAGTAGGAGAGGACGGGCTCCGTGGAATCACCGCAGTCCGCAGAATCGATTGTCCTGGAATCGCTGTACAGCTCTTGGGCTACCGCAAAGACTAAGAGAAACAGCTCGCTCGTCGAGAAAGCAGATCACACGATTATCAAAAAATAAAATTAATCAGATCCCCCTACAGCAAACACCCGATCAGCAACCAGCACAATCTACAACGCCCTCTTTCCATTTCAAAATAATAATAATAATACAACGCACTCTTTCCTTCCATAGCGTGTTAGATGATTCTATGTATCCCCAACCGGATCGACCACGTGTTGTAATTGATCCTGTATAGTTGGTTACCATATAAGGTTAAAACCGACTTGATGAACTTGTGATACAAGTTTTGTAACCCTGTATATATATCAATCAATGAGATCAATCGAGGCGTGCACTTTAGCAGCCCGATCATATTACATTACAAAAATAATAATAATAATACAACGCCCTCTTTCCTTCCCCAGCAGATTCTCAAAAAAACAAGGCCCCTGCAGCAAACACACGAGCAGCAAGCCAGCAACCAGCACAATCTACGACACCATCCTTCCATTTCAAATTAAAAATATACAACGCCCTCTTTCTTTCCACGGCAGTACAATCTACAACTTGGCAACGCATACGCATCAAAACTGAACCAGAAACACAAATATCCCACAGAATTTGTATCAAGGGTTTTTTGCCTCACAACGGAACTAGTGACCAAAATTTTGGTCGCTTATAAGTGGAAATCTTCCCAAGAAACAGAATTGGCAATAGAGTATTGATACACCAAAAAGTTAACAAACGAACAAACAAAAACCAATTGTTCATCTGTGTCACAAGCATTGACGCCTGATCATATTTTCTTCGTCCTTACCTTGTTATGATCATATTTGGCCGTAGTTGGGACCAAAATTCGAAAGCTAGCTACAATGACATATTTTCTGAAACACAGAGTAACATGCATTTGTAGCAAAATTTGGCACAGGCGATTCGGATTTCCGCGTAAGAGCAAGCAGTTTGCTGGTACAATCTACAACTTGGCAACAGAACACTAGTGGACAAATGAAATATCTGAAAGAATTTGTACAAAGGAGATCAAGGGTGTGTTTAGTTTTTGCCTCACAACAGAACACTAGTGGACAAATTATTGGTCTCTTGTAAGCGGAAACATTGCCAAGAAAATGAATTGGCAAAAGAGTATTGGTACGCCAAAAAGTTAACAACCGAACAAACAAAAAACAATTGTTCGTCTGCATAACAAGCATCCACGCCCAATCATATTTTCTTACCGTCCTTACCTTGTTTTGATCGATAGTTGCAAAACAAACTTGAAAGTTGGCTCAAAATCTCAAAATGGCCGTAGTTTGGATCAAAATGTCTGAAACACCAAGTGACATTGACATGCATTTGTAGCAAAATTTGGCACGGCCAATTCAGATTTCCGCATAACAGCAAGAAGTTTGCTGGTCCTCAGATGTTAAAACGCCTCAAAAACCTACATCTACATGCCAGTACTAGTTTCAACAGACATAGAGCCTCCAATTCTGCAACTGCAACATTCAAGATGACATGACCAAGACTGATTTGCGACCCCCCACCTATCATCACCTAGTTAGTCAACTCCATGATGGCGCTGACAATGTCACCATCTGCAGCCTTGAGCGCCTTCACAGCCCTGGACCTCGACACAGAGGCCTGCATCATCACGACCTCAACATCCTTGTTGTCAACGCCCGTCTCGTCGACCTCCTTGTCGTCTTGGGCTGCTGCCACGGACGGCTCACCCTTTGAGATGACGCTGCTCGGTCCCGGCGCCTTGAACTGCCCCGCCGCTTCCGTCAGCAGCTGAGCGTCCATGTCCTCCATCTTGACCACCCCGAACATGACATAGGTTTCTGAGTGCGAGCTCTTGAAGACGTCTGGCTTGGAGAGGACAAACGTAACCTGCAATTGTGTTGAGAGAAGTTACGAAAATGCGACAACCGCCAGCATGTAATTATGCAACAGGGAAGAATGGCTGAAGTGGTTAAGATGCTCACGGTCTTGCTCTGCTTGATAGTTACACGGCTCACACCAGTAATGGCCTTCATGCCAAGCCTCTCCATGGCTTTCCTGCACTTCTTCTCACTCCTAGATCTTCCACTAGCATCACCTCCTAGTCCCCAGAAAGCACAGTCGAATTATGTCAGATTTTCAAAATTTTGCATAATCCCAGAATTTTACAACTAGACATAGTTTACTTCGTGAATTATTATTGGCAATCGTTGGAAATGGAAAGTGTAGCATTCATACAACAACTGAACTTTTCTCAAGCAAGATTGAACAGAAACTGTGACTGCAATCAAGTCTTCTTGGTATCCATTGTCGATTTTGGAACTTTGAACAAGTTCTTAGTTTTGCCACTTAGGGTAAGGTATAAAGGATTAGCTATTCATATAATGGAAATTACAGCATCAGTTCATACTAAGTGCATTGAAATGGTTCACCTACCAAAATTATACTTGCAAAATCAAAACTAAATGCTATAGCTGAACATTCATGTATATGTTAATGCAAGTTAAAATTGAAACAAGGTGTCACCTTACTGAGGTGAATAATATATACAAATGGCAGGAAGTACTCGAGAAACTATATATTCTGTAAATAAGCAGTGCTGAATAATTGAGGGATGAGTAAATATGATACAGTTCCAAAAAAGTGAGAATATAGACCACAAAGGCATATCGATGGTTCGTCAAGAACAGAACATTAGAACAGGAACAAACTGGTTGGTTCCTAATCTTCAAATAAAAAACAGGCCAAAGTGAACCAAAATAGGTAAATATAGATTTTGTATCATTGAGGAACAGATCAGATAACAATTTCTCAATTATGAAAATGCCAAAATTGAGACCAACAGAAACAAAATAATCCATTGATTCAGCGGTTGAATAAGCAACGTTTAATTTAGAATTTTGGTGTGGGCATTAACTTCAGATGTCTAAATTTATGTTAGAACATGGCAGCATTACAATAAGAAATAGGCTTATCTGTAACTAATTAAGTGGCTCCTTGAACAGAATAGAAGGAAGTACAGAATTTCAGCATACCCTCAACATCATCGTCATCCATTTCATCCGCATCCTCATCATCGATGTCATCATCATCCTCAAGGATAGGCTCATCTTCCTGAGAGTATGCATTCCAAATATCATATTACTTGATGGTCATAAGTATTAAACACAAAACAGCGCTGCCTCTGAACAGGGGATATGCAGAGGAGGGGAAACAGAGTTATCTTTCCAGCATGAAGATGTGAGTACATACTAAGTAGCATCAGCACAAGATAAAAGGAAATGACACTCCAAAGGCAAAGAAAGGAACTGCTGTCTGCATTGACAACAGAAGGTATGCTCACACATTTATATTATGCTGTTGGTACAGGAAATATGCCATAAAGCATATAAGCATGAGATACACACAAGATACTTGGGTTACTAACCAGACTTCCAAAGGTAATTACAAACAAGTAAGGCCAAAGGTGGATGCTTTCATCTATGCTTGCTCAAAATTCGTTTCAGATTTGTACCCAGACGACAAAGCAGTAGCATTTCAGTTTGCAACACTAGAGATCGCTCTGAAAGGGGAACCACAGACTGTACATAATTAGGACAACTGACAAACAAAACAAGTGAAGAAGCACAATGTATGTAACAGCAGAAAGATAAAAGGTTGGGGCTGAAAATTAAACTCCCAGCTGGACATGTTGGAGGTTCATGGAGGCCTGGGTCGGCCTGACCCGGCGCCCTTCACCGTGAAAACTGTGAGGATACCAGAAAGGAGAAACATTCAAGGGGAGTACCATCTGGTAGACCACCCATATTACAGATACAGAGTTCTGTGCGACCTAGGCGACATCGACAGACGAGATCTAGCGCTACGACACCACCACCGCAACGGAACACGCCGATCCAGGGGCCGAACGAACAAGAAAGGCGAAGATTTATTATCTTTATTTTTTCTGAAATGTGAGGCGAAGATTTTTGAGTTGAACAGAGCACCAAATCGAAGAGGGGGAGGGGTCGGAATGGAGGATCACCTCGATGTTGTGCTCCTCGAGCTGGGCGCGCAGCAGCTCGGCGACCGTCATGGTGGCGCGCGTCGCCGGCGAAACCTTGTGGGAGGGGAAAGTAAAACCCTAGCTAGGCTAGGAGGGAGGGGCTTGGGAGCGGGAGAGAGCAGAGCAGAGGGCCAAGAGAGACTGCGACGGGAGAGGTGAGGAGGAAGCGAAAGAAAGAGACCCGCTTGACTTCTTGTGTGGTGGTCGGGTCGGGTGGGTGTACACTGGACCTGGACCGTGCTGTTTGGGCCAGGTCGTTCAGACACTTTTTCTTGGCCCATCTTGGCAATCTTGCTGTTTGGGCCAGGTCGTTCAGTTGGAGGTAAGGAAGGGCTTATCAAATCGGTCACAATTACTCCAAAAAAAAAAAATCAAATCGGTCGCTCAAGCAATCCCCACCTACTCCATGGCATGTTTTAAACTGCCACGGGGCTTGTGTCAGCATATCAATGGTCTTTTGCGAAAATTCTGGTGGGGATCGAAGAATGGTGAGAGGAAGACCGCCGGGGTCTCCTGGGAAGTTATGACACAGCCCAAATCCATGGAAGGCATGGGGTTCCGCGACATTGAGCTTTTCAACTTGGCCCTGCTTGCTAGACAAGCCTGGCGCCTTCTTCAGGAACCAAACTCCCTCAGTGCCAGGATACTGCAGGCTGTCTACTACCCCGCGTCCTCAATTCTTGAAGCCGAGGTGGGCAAGAATCCGTCACAGGTTTGGCGTTCAATAATTGAAGGGAGGGACACGCTTAAACTGGGCTTAGTAAGGAGGATTGGCTCAGGGGAGGACACACATATATGGCTCGACAACTGGATCCCACGGGATTTCAAGCTGCGACCAGTTTGCCCAAAATCCTTAAACCCTACGCAAAAAGTTTCGGACCTCATTAACCTGATTACCTTTACTTGGGATGGAGCTGCACTCGAGGAGCACTTCTATGAGATGGACAAGGAAGCAATCCTGAATATTCCTCTAAGCTCTAGGGCCCGAGAGGATTTCTGGTCATGGCACTACGAAGTCCGTTCTGCGTACAGGCTGTTGTCATCAACTAAGCAGCAACGAACGGACTGGCTCGAGCATAACGAGGGGCACTCTAATGGTGAGTCCGATCGCATGTCATGGAGCTGGCTGTGGGGAGCCCTGGTTCCTTCAAAAGTCAGAGTCTTTGCCTGGAGACTAGCCAAGACTTCAATCTCGACAAGTGCGGTGCGCCACCACCGTAGCATGGCTGAGTCGGCGGAGTGCTCGATATGTCATACGGCAAATGATACTTGGCGCCATTCCCTTTTTGACTGCCGTATGGCCCGATGTGTTTGGGCACTTGCTGATGAAGAACTCACGGAGACAATCATATCTAACAGATCGGAGGATGCGAAGCTATGGATGTTATGGCTGGTTGATACTTTACCCTCGGCGGAATTAGCACGGGTGCTCGTGACGATGTGGGCCATTTGGTGGGCAAGGCGTCGCGCCATCCACGATAATCAGTTCCAAAGCCCGCTGAGCACTCATGTTTTCATTAGCAATTTCTTGGCTGAGCTGGAGATGATTCCCGAGAAGAGGGCAAAGCCTAAGGGGCGGCAAGCAAATCTCAAGGACCTGCATGTAAATTCTGGGGACTTGCATGTAAATTTAGGGAATACAAACAACCGGACGCAATCTAGCTTGTGGATTCCGCCCGTCAATCATGAGGTCAAGATGAATGTTGATGGTGGCTTGTCCAAGATCGGCGACCGGGCAGCGTCAGCAGTGATTTGCAGAGATAAGCGAGGCATGTTTCTTGGTGCATCCGCCATTATACATGACGGCCTCCTGGACCCCGCAGTTCTTGAGGCACAAGCTTGCAGCGAGACACTCTCGCTCGCTATGGACCTGCATGTCCAATCCATCTGTGTCGCATCAGACTGCCTCGAAGTGGTGACCAACATAGAGGATGAAGTTCCATGCCGATACTTTGCTATCTTGCAAGATATTAAGTACCAGAGGAGGCTTTTCCACGATGTAAATTTTATTTATGAAAGTAGAAAACATAACGGGGAGGCGCACGCCTTAGCAAAGGCAGCTGCCTCCCTTAGCTCAGGGCGCCATGTGTGGCTTACTAGTTTGCCCGACATCATCTGTATCCCTATGTTTCTGAACGTTTAATAAAGGATGTAGTTGGCTCAAAAAAAAGGAAACAAAACAACCTAGCCTAGCGGTTAGTGTCCCAAAAAAACCTAGCCTAGCGGTTTTAGGAAGTGAAACGATATTGTCTCAAAAAGAAAAGGATGTGAAACGATATTCGAAAAAAGAAGTTTTAGGAAACAAAACGTAGTCAATATTTCCCCTGGCGACAAAACCGGGTTTCACCTATCGTCGTGCGGCGCTAGCCACCATGAGTTTGTTGGTAATGATTGCTCGTGGAGTCCTAGTGATTTTCTGTCGACGCGTCACCAAATTGGAGAGGGGGGGCTCGAATGGAGGATCACCTCGATGTTGTGCCCCTCGAGCTAGGCGCGGAGCAGCTCGGCGGCCGTCATGGTGGTTAAAGCTTGGCAGAGGGGAAAGTAAAACCCTAGCCAAGCGAGGAGGGGCTTGGGAGCGGGAGAGCAGAGGGCGACGGCAGAGGAGGAAGGAAGAAGAGACCCCCGCTTGACTTGTGTGGGGGTCTCTGCTTTGGTCGGGTGGGTGTAGACTAGGCCTAGGCCGTGCTGTTCGGCCCATCTTGGCGAACTGATTTGGGAAGTTCTGTAGGCCCATCTTGGCGATCTAGAAATTGCATTCTTCTGTGTTTCCTTTGGTAGCCAAATTGGATAGATTTGTATCCATCACTAAAAGGGGGGGGGGGGGGGGGAGAATGTGTCATATCAGGTCAAATGGAATCTCCCTATTGTTTGTGGCAAATGTGGTTTGATTGGTCATTACATGAATAGTGTGGCACGGGAGAGCATGATATAGCCAAACTTCAATGGGGTGATTTCATGCTTGCTCATGAAGGCGGAAGTCACGCAGTGGCCGGTGGTCCGACCAAGGCAACACTAGAGGAAGGGGTGGAGCACTGTTTGGCACAGGTTTTCGGGAGAGGATTCAATCCTGATGACTGTGACAGAGGTGATGGGGATGATCTCAACAGAAGCACATCTGATCTGAGTATGAGAGCTGGCGCTGGAACGCTGCCCTTAACCAGAAACAACCACCTAATGAAAATCAACTCGGAGTTGTCACATAAAATATGCATAACTTAAACAACTACCTAATGAAAGATACTACAATGCTAGATGAGAATCCTTCTGCTATGAGCCGGTCGGCACTGACCTTGGGTGTGGAGGGAGGACAACCCTACGAACTTTTTGCTGTTAATAGTTCTAAAAATCATGAAAATTTTCAAATTTTGACGTTATTCAAACCAAATGAAATTTTTATAATTTACAAAAATAATTCTTAAATCAGTGAACATTTCTCAAATTCATGTTTTTTTGCGAAATCACACATTTCTAAAAAATTCAAAAAAACTGAAATCCATGAAGTTTTTAAATCTTTGTGAAATTTTCCCAAATTCATGAACAATTTTGAAATTTATGAACTTCTTTCAAATTCATGAACTATTTCATATTCATGTACTTTTTCAAATTCAAGAATATTTTTTGAATTCATTAAGTTTTCAACTTTGCAGGTTTTTTCAAATTCATGATCTTTTCCATATGTATGTGACATTTTAAAATTCAAATATGTATGTATTCTCTTCAAATTCAAATTCAAGAGAATACATACATATTTGAAATGATTTTTTTTCAAATTCAAATTTCAAGATAAAATATTTTTTTCAACTATGCAGATTTTTTAAATTCACCAGCAGGTATTTTCACAACACGTGCTCACAAGAGAAAAAAGCACTAGCAAGAAGCCCCACATAGAGATGGATGGAACATTAGTTGGCAACGTCGAGTGAGAGTGATGGAAGCAAACAGCAGCCACCAGTCTTCGCAGCGCTTAATGCGCCCAACATTTTTCATATATATTTGAAACATTTATATTATATGTTTAATTTTTTCAAATATTTGATTACATTTTTTATAATGTTACATATATTTTATGAAATATGTAAACTTTTTAAAATGTCACCAATATTATATTAATATGCTATCAACATTGTTGTTGAATTAAGCTACAATTGTTTTACTTTGTATTACAATTTTTCAACTTCATGATTTTTTATTTTTTTATGTATTTTCGAAAATAAGAAAAAAAGAAAAAAAGAACAAAGGATAAAAACAGGAGAGCCGACCAGCTTAGTTGGAACCACTGGCGGAGCGCTCTGGTGGGCGAGGTATGGCGCCTGCCATACCTTGATTATTGGCAAAAAAAAATTTATACGTATGTATCTGTATCTATCACTCGGCCGCTCTCTGTCTCCGCTCGCAGCGGTGGCCTCGAGCCCTCGAACGCAGCCGGCTCCAGCGCCCTCTGCCCATGACCCCACGTCCCCTCTGGTCCCACCCACCTAAAAAAAAGAAAACCAACGACCCAGCCGCGACCACGCAGTCCACGCCCGTCCCTGCCCACTCTGTCCCTGCCCGAGACCCAAACCTAGCTAGCGCGCGCGGCCGGGCGGCGGCGGCTTACTGGCGCGAGGACCAAGCGGGCGCGGCGGCGGAACCACGGAAGGCTGGGGGCGGCGGCTCCAGTGGTGCAGCAAGCGACGGCACCAGCAAGCGGCGGCTCCGGCGGCGGCTTCAGCAGCAGCTCCGGCGGCGGCTTCAGCAGCAGCTCCGGCGGCGACTCCAGCGGCGCGGCGGCTTCAACGGCGGCTCCAGCAGGTAATCCCCATGTCCACTCCTCTGCGGCTCTGCCCATGACCGAACTCTGAAGTCTGAACTTTGAATCTTTGATGGCAGTGGCTTTTTTTTTGTCAAAGTGTCAATTGTTTAGACTTTAGATTGCTAGAAGATGGTAATTGTTTAGACATACCAATTGTAATTATCTAAAATTGTTCATGAAAACATACATGCATCTAAAATTGTAATTATCTCATTTCAGGCAATGTCATTGGTTACGGATGTGAGAACACGTTTGATCAATTGGAGAAATGATGGCTGGGAGCCACTCTTGGAAGATGTCAAAGCCTTTTGCACCAAAAACGACATTCCAATACCAAATATGGATGACATGTTTACAAAGTGGGGAAAATCAAGAAAAGGTGGATTAAACAATGTCACAGCTGATCATTTTTTCGTGTGGACACCTTCTATGCTGCCATAGACTCCATCACCACAGAGTTTGATCATCGTTTCAATGAGGTATCTTCAGAGCTGCTCCAGAACTTCTCTTGTCTTGACCCAAGAAACTCCTTTTCTAGGTTCAATGTGAATAAGCTTGCTAGACTTACAGAGATTTATTGTGAGGATTTCTCAGATTATGAACGTGAACATATAGTTGATAACCTCGAGCTATTCATTATCCATATGAGAAGAATTGAAGAATTTAGAGCTTGTCATGATATTGCAAGCCTAGCTAAAAAGATGGTTGAACTTGAAAGGCATGTCATGTTTCCTGCTGTTTATCGCCTCATTGAGTTGGCATTGCTACTACCGGTAGCGACGGCAACAGTTGAAAGAGCCTTCTCATCAATGAAAATCATCAAGACTGAGTTGCGCAGCAAGATGTCTGATGGCTGGCTTAATGACTTGATGGTGTGTTACATTGAGCGAGCGATCTTCAAAAGTATTGATCTTGATAAAATTAAGGAAGATTTTCAGAAGGAAGGTAGGGCACTGCCATTGCCTGGGTCTTCTACACGCCATTAAAAGCTTCATTATCGGTATGTTTTAGGTTGTTTTCCTATTGAGACATGTCTACATTTCCATTGTATTTGGTTATTCGTTCGTAGTGTGTATTGTTAGTCAGTGTTGTTACTTGTTAGTGTGTATTGACTCTTTGATTCGTATAAAAAATAAATCTTAGTGAGACTTCGCCACACCTTAAATTTTTTTCATGGTCCGCCTCTGGTTGGAACCTACCTAGGCACGACGCTCTAACATGAGTGGTGACTCCTAGGCGAGGTATAGGCACGCTCGAGCGGCTATGGGGTGCTTACAGCGAGCAGACGGCTGGCTCGCCTACAGGACACCGGTGGTTGGTTTGGTTGGCCCAGTAGGACGTACTCCCTCCATCCGAAAATACTTGTCATTAAAATGGATAAAAAAAAATGTATCTGAAACTAAAATACATCTAGATAAGTCTCCTTTTATCTAGTTTGATGACAAGTATTTCCGGATGGAGGGAGTAGCTGATCATGATGACATCACTCGAAACTCTTTTGTCCTCTTTTTACTTTTAATTATATAATTAATGCATATACTTGACAAACTTAAAATTACTTCAGAATTTAGAAACATCAATTTGAAAAAAGATGCGATGCCAGATGAAATGAATGCTGACCCTGTTAGTATATTGATTCAACATAAGATAGACTAGGATTTATCTTGTCTTGTCTTGTACTCTAAATTAATCATTATACTTCTATATATATGTCCATGAGGCTAAAAAATATAACAAACTATTCCACCAAATCCCTCTCTCCCTTCTAACATGGTATCAGCCTAATCGATCCTAAACCCTAGCCGCCGCCGCTTCCGCACCCGCGCGCCGCCCCCGGGGCGGTCGGCCTCCATGACTGCCGCCGGGGGCAGCGCCGCCCGTACCTAGGGTTCGTCCATCCGTCATGTTGACCGGCTCCCCTAAAGAGTCTTTTTCTCGAGCCCTTGCTCAGGGATTTTTCGCTATCTCGCCGGTCGTTTCGATCGGCGTTTCTTTTTTTGATTTTCCGATCTAATCTTGATCGCTTTGCGTGGCCCACCGCCGCCGTCGACCCCCGTGCGCCTCTACTCCAACACCGGCGCGACCGGACGACCTTTCCTTCGACACGGCGGACACCCGCGTCGAGGCGACCCGTCAGGGCCAGCTGCCGTCCGTGCATCGGTCCGCCCGTCGCCCTGCGCCGGTCGTCACCGCCCTGCTCCGATCGGGCCAATCATAGCCGTCGTTCACGCACCGGCCCGCCCATCGATCCACGTCACCTGCCTCCGCCGCGTCTGCACGGCGGCCCTGCGGTCTACCTTGCCGGCCTCGTCCCCGGCTGCATCTGGCCGGCTACGCCAGGCTTGTCGGCTGCCTCAACTCGGGCGCCGCTGCTACGTTGGTCTCTCGGGCCTCGCTGCCCGGGCGCCGGCGCTGCTCTAGCAGCCCAGGTGCCGGTGCTGACAAGCTCGTCCGCACGACGTCCCATGCCATCCATCATTGTCGGCTTCATCTCGGACTCCGCCGCCACCACGCCTCCACCAAGCGGCGTCCCTGATCTCGCGCGCGTTCGGCTTAATCACCCGCTCGCCGCCGCGATCCGCCTCATCAACTCGTGCGACCGACCTGGCCCGTTGGTTACGCGTGCCCCCGCAGGTCACGTGAAGATTGTCCCCGAGTTCAGCGCGCCCTCCACCGATGGAGCAACAGGCTGCCGCCGCCCCGTGGTTCTCCTCGCGGCTGCATCGACTCGTGTGTCGCAGTTGCGTCATCCCTACGGGGCGTAGTGCCGTGATACGCGGTCACAGCCGCCGCCTGAGGCCGTCCCCGCGGTTGCACCGACACGCGCTCCGCCGCTGCACCGCCCCTTCGGTCTGTAGCGCCGCGTCCCGCGGTCCTCGCCGCCGCCCCCAGGTCTTCCTGCTGTCGCCCCGACCTGCCCGCCGTCGCTGCGTCGCCCCTTCGGGCCGTAGCGCCACGGCCCGCAGCCTTATCCGCCGTCACCGCGTGTCGACCTCCCATGGTATGCGCCCCGCCGTCTCCCTTGTTGAGGGAATGCCACCGTCCGCACCGGTCTTCGTCACGCTGTCAGGGTTCTTCGCCTACTTCTACCACCGCCGCCGCGCTCCTAACCTAGCCGCCGCCGCCGTCAGGCCACCGCTGCCGCTCTTCTTTGGCTCCCGTCGCTGCTACCACGTAGCCGTCGCCACCCCTCCACCTCCTTCGTCTTTGTATAGCACCAGCCCATTGCCAGCGTCGCCGTCATCTACCCTGACCACTTCGTCTACTCCGACAACCGCGGGCGACATCGGCCTCGCGCCAATTGGCGCCGCAACCATCGTTGAGTTCTTCTCTGCTGGTCCGTCTGACTTCTCTGACATGGCATACAACTCGTGCTGGTCCCTCATCTACACATGCCTGGTGCTGGCAACACCGATGTGTGCCTTCGTCCACGACGTGTCTCTGGGCCTGGCAAGCCTGCTGCGACGCTTCTTCAACTTCTTCTTCATCCGTCTACGCATGCCCGGTGCTGGCAACACCAATGCGTGCCTTCGTCACGACGTGTCCTCGGGCTTGGCACACTCGGCGCGACACCTCGTCAACACCATCTTCTTTCCGGCCCACCCCTACTTCGACACCACTGCGCCCATGCTAACTCAACGCCTCCTTGCGCCGGCGGCTCCACGGCGACTTCCTCGACACCGGCCACTCCGACCCGACATCGACCACGGCATTCTTCACACGGCTACCTCGACCACGACAACACCACCATACGCTCTCGGCTACATCGACAAACAGCACAAAGGGCTACCGTCTTGCTTGAGCAACCTCGTCGGTTTCTCCTCCAGCCACGACTTTCGTGATGCGTCAACCGTTACGATTGTGGGGGGCGGGGGAGGGGGGGGGGGAGAGGGGGGGTGTCCGTCGGCTTTCCTTCGGATTCTTCTCTAGTCTCACCATCTGCGTCGCTACCGTTGTGACTGTAGGGGTATGTTGAGTATATTGATTCATTAGAAAACGTAAGATAGACTAGGATTTGTTCTACCTTGTCTTGTAGTCCAAGTTGGTCATTGTACTCCTATATATATGCCCACGAGGCTCAAGCAATACAACGAACTATTCCACCAAATCCCTCTCTCCCTTCTGACAGACCCCATTAGCTGATCTCTGGAAAAGCGCATCATTTTTGGCCTTATTGGGTATAGATTGAGTATTCGATCCTTTAGAGAGATTGAACCAAAGGAGAGAATTAGCAAAGTTTTACTTTTTGTGCAAGATCAGTTTATTCGATGTATTAAAAATTTCAGGGGTCCCTCAGAAAAGGACTCGTGAAGAAAGGACAGAGCAGTAGGAGCCTCTTCTGTTGTAAAGTCTCAAAGAAAAAAGATTACATTACCCGTTTTGAAGGGAGAAGAGTACTAAAAAGTTGCCACGGGGTAGTATAATAGCTTGTAATTGGGAATATAATCCAAAAGCTATAATTAAAATTTCAAACTCATTGAGAGGTAATGCAACATTTATTTAGAAACAAGCAGAATCTGGAATGTTATGGAACAATTGATTAAGATTTTCACTAGAGCACACGGTCAGACGTCAAAATGCCTCGGAACACTACATGCCAATAGTTTGAAATGAAAAACAAATAAAAACTCCAGCTCAGGATGACATGACCAAAGATTCATATCCAGGCTCTCCGTCCTACAAGGAATGCTACCCACAAGTTTGACTCAAATAGCATGGAACTGCTGCCAGGTCCATCACACCACCTTGGTGCCGCGCGAACTTCTCTATTTTCCTGAGATGAAGAAACCATCGAAATGAAGCACCATGATGCTGGGATCTTCTATTGTGTTAGATGGTTTATTGATTTCACTTTGGTATTAATTGACCTATCGATAAGATTTATAACCTAGCAGGGAACAAAAAAGGTGAAAAAAATAGGCTATAAAGAAGAAAGATAGCAGAGACTGTTAGACAGAGGACTCAGTCAGAGTTGGGTTACTCACGATTACATGCACGATCCATCCAGGATCTAGCTGCAGGTCATGCGGCACCTCTATATGTACTCCCTGCTATATCCTGTACCTCATTGAGAAAGCAATCCTATCAGTTTTACATGGTATCAGACAACTCCTTCGATCCACTCTCCCCATGATGCAACTAGAGGGGCAACCCCCCAATCCCACCACCTCCGGCGGCCACCAAACTACTTTCCTCCCCGGCGGTCAGCCACCTCTCCCCCCTCCTCTCCCCAGCAGCCAGCCACCGCTGCCTCTCCTCGGCGGCCAGCTTCCTCCGCCTTCCCTCTCCTTTAGTGACACCATTACATATATCACCCCATTCATCCCCATCGTCCTCGACCTCCACAACCATAACTACTATCACTGGCGTCACCTATTCAAGATCCACCAACCAAGCTGCTCCTGGCCCCGCCGCTAGCATCCGTGCAGATTCAACCGGGCCCGCTGTCGGTGTCAAAACCGGTGAATCTCGGGTAGGGGGTCCTGATCTGTGCGTCAAGGCTGATGGTAACAGGAAGCAAGGGACACAGATGTTTACCCAGGTTCGGGCACTCTCGATGGAGGTAAAACCGTACTTCCTGCTTCATTAATATTGATGATATGGGTAGTACAAGAGTAGATCTACAACGAGATCGTAGAGGCTAAACCCTAAGAGCTAGCCTATGATGGTATGATTGTAATTGTGATCGGCCTTCTAAGGACCAACCTCTCCGGTTTATATAGGCACCGGAGAGGGCTAGGGTTTACATGGAGTCGGTTGCAAGGAAGGAAATATAATATCCAGATCGCCAAGCTTGCCTTCCACGCCAAGGAAAGTCCCATCCGGACATGGGCCGAAGTCTTGAGTCTTGTATCTTCACGCTTCAATAGTCCGGACGTTGTACACAGTCCGGCTGTCCGGATACCCCCTAATCCTGGACTCCCTCAGTAGCCCCTGAACCAGGCTTTAATGACGATGAGTCCGGCGCGCAGTCTTGTCTTCGGCATTGCAGGGCGGGTTCCTCCTCCAAATACTCCAAGGTGGTCATCGAACACGCAGACCATGTCCGGATCTGCAAGATGATCTTTGTATGGTATAGATCCGATTTGCTGGCAATCTTCGTGCGTCGTGCCCTTGCATCGGGGCTTGGTCCAACGCGAACCGACGTTTCCTGCCCCACAACGACTCGTGTTGCGGGGCGGTTTTATTGGCATGTCCTGTCGAGGCAGAGATCGTGTTCCTCTTATTACGGGATTTTCCATCAATATGAGCACGCGTGACCCCATGACGGCTGTTGGTATTAACCTGTGTGTTTTTTTAGATAAGCCTCAAACGGTCACACCGGGGACTCTTGATATTCACCCTCTATATAAAGGGGTCGAGACCTATGCCTCCTTTTTCACCTTCATCGCGCCTTCTTGCACCTCGAGTTCTAACACCCAAAACCTAAGCTCCACCCCTCCGGAATCCTCCAATATGTCCGGATCTGACCCTCAAGGCCGGTGGGTGGCCTCCTCGATTGAAGAGAAGGACATTGCCAAGCTTAGGGAGGTCAGATACTTGACCACAGATATCAGGCACAGGCTCCCTGCTCCAGGGCAGGTCATCCCCACGCCGGAGCCCAACGAGTGTGTCGTTTTTGTCCTACACTTCCTCCGCGGTCTGGGTTTCACCCTCGATCCCTTCGTGAGGGGGCTCATGTTCTATTATGGGTTGGATTTTCACGATCTGGCTCCCGACGCTATCCTCCATATCTCGTCGTTTATTATCGTGTGCGAGGCTTTTCTCCATGCCACCCCACACTTCGGCTTATGGCTCAAGACCTTCAATGTGACGCCGAAGATGATCGAGGGGCGACATGTGGGAGTTCAATCCGGAGGGTCCGCGGACCGTCAAGCACTTCTTCGGCCTGAAGCTCGAAGAGATGTGCAAATTATTCTTCGGACGGAAAGTAAAGTGTCCGGACACCACCGAGGATGCGGGCCTAAGCTGCAATCGCCTAGATACCCAAGTAAGTAAACTTGATACCGGACACTGTGTTTTATATCTGTTATGAATGTTTATTCTGAAAATCATCCGCGTCCAGGAATGGCTCAGCAAGGCGGAGAGAATTAGGTGTCTGGCGCCTCTTCCCGAAGGCTCGCCAACCCCCACCATGGCCAAGATGCTTGACCGAGTACTCAGCAGGATGCCCCCGGGGAAAGACAAGGGGAAGGACGAAGAATCCGAACCCCACACGCTACGCATCCGAACCGGGGGAATTGTCACCTCCCCTAAGGAGGATAGTCGGGAAGGGGAGGCTAAGGCCTCCTCCCCGTGCGGGAAGAAGAGGGCCGCCTCCGAAGACTCGGAGACGGAGATGCCCAAACCCGGGAAAAAGATAACACCAGGGGGCTCTGCCCCAACGGGCACCCTCACCGCATCGTGCCCAACAACGGGCCAGCCCTCCACCGAGCTGTAAGTTAATTTTTAATTCAAAGGTACTGCGTTCTTCCTAGATCAATAACCAGGATTCGTCTTTCGCATTTCGGCTAGCAGCCCCTCTCAACAGAGTTCGTCTTCGGGGGACCTTCCTCCGGAGATGATGGAGAGCGATACCCCACCTACCTCTCCGGCTCGCGAAGCAGGCGACACCGAAGTGTCGTCATGGAGGAGTCCGGATCTGCCGAAGCCGGAGGCCAACGCGTCAGCTGCCCTGAGCTCGGAGCGTTTGGCTCCCGCGAGGGGCGATGGGAAGTGTCCAGCACAGCTCAATGTCCGGCCAAACATACTGACGGGCCTACTGGAGCGGGCTGCGCTCTCGGAGGAGCACCGCCCATTAATGAGCGCGGTGCTCCAGAAGATTTCGTCCGCTACAAGCGGTTTGAATGAAGCATTTGCAAGTCTGCTCAGAAGCTTTGAGGTATGTAGTGAAGAATACACTGTTTTTGGCTGTGAGGCACGCGTTAGGTGTGCTCCATATAGATAGTAGCCCCTGAGACACTGGTTGCCCTCCCTAGGGGGCAAACGGGGGATCATAAATCAATGATTGCGCTGTAAACACTTGCAGGTACCTGTGAGTCCGGCTGCCGACCAGTCCGTCGAAGTTTCCGAACTGACCAGGCGAATACGTTCGATTGATGCCGATATCACGCTGGTGAACGAGCGACTGGACAAGTCACAAGGTATGTGCTCTGCCTTCCTTTGTATAGAAAAATATGGAGGCGGCATGATATGAGTGTAATATGTTCGAACTGCATATGGTGCTGCTGCCGTGGAGGCCCTGAGGGCAGAACTTGTCCAAGCCAAGGAACAACCTCCGGTTAGCAATGCGGCTGCCCTAAAGGCGACCGAGGAACTGAGAGCCGATCAGGCTGCTCATCGCCGAAGCGAGGAAAAGATGGCCGAAATGGCTATTGAGTTAAAAAGTGCCGCTGGCCGGTATGAGCTCCTTAAAAGGGAGCATGAGGATAGCTTGGCCGAGCTGGACAAGGCACGCAATGCCACCAAGGAAATACAGACCGAGCTAAGGGGTGCGCGGGAGGAGCTTCAACAGGCCGGTAAAATCGTGGCTGGAGGTTCCTACTTGATGCGGACGAAGTTTTTCGATCCGAAGTATGCTCCCGTGGATGGGCGCTGGAGTCCTGCGGACGCGTATGCGGATTTGACGAAGAGTATGGCCGACGCTGCCAAGTTCTTCGAGGGTCAGGGTGATAAGGAGGTGGAGAAGCTTTTCTGGTCGCAATTCAATGCTCCCACTCGCCTGCTGCCGTTAAATGACAAGAGGGCTGCTGTAGCGGAGCTCCACAGGCTGTCCGGTCTTGCAATGCGGTCTGTGATAGACCATCTTTGGCCGGAAGGGCCTAGGCCGGGCAGTTACTTTGGCTTGGTGCAGCGGTTCCTTGGGGCCGTGCCTCGGATCGACGCCATGAGGAGGTTGGCGTGCATAGAGGGTGCGCGGATGGCTCTTGCCCGCGTTAAAGCCTATTGGACGGATATGGAGGCCAATATTATAGCGACCCAAGATCCGGCGGGGGGCCAGTATCCGGCCGAGCACTACTTGGCGCAGGTCACAGAAGGGCCCGCCTAATAGAGGCGTAGTGCTCGAAGAATGTCTTAGTCGAGTGATGAATCGAATCATTGTAAAAGACAATGTTAGTTTAATTATAAGGCTATATTTATACTTTTTGCCCGAAAGTATTATTGTGTCCCTTGTGTGGCCGTTTATATATATATATATATATATATATATATATATATATATATATATATATATATATATATATATATATATATATATATATATATATATATATGAATGTTTAATCCGAAAGATAGCAGTCCTTGGCTTCATCCCCCTCGCAGGCAATGCGGGGGTGTTCGCAAAAATATGCTTAATCACACTTGATCCAATGTCTTGGTCCATGAAGGAGGTGATCGCACGTCGAAATAGGCAACCGGACTATATAGTTGTAACACTTTCGCTTAGCCTTGGGAGTCTAATGTTGGGGCTACTATGTAGCCTCTGGTACCTTCGCGTGCATCCGAATACGGGCGTTTGTGTACATGACCGGAAAACGGTCCTTCGTTAATGCGGAAGGATCCTAAAGATTCCGATAAGTCTTCGAGTGGTTGAATAGTCTCTCGCTGTATCATGACAGTCAGTTTTCGGCTTTCTCTACTGAGGTGCTCGTCCGGAATAACCAGGGCACAATCGTCAGTAGTTCTCCTTTGGCCACCTTAGCTGATAGTAACGGAACGTAAGGCGGCAAACCCAGGAGCCGGGCAAACCCAACATTTGACCAAAGACATGATTCGGAGATGCTGCATATAAGGCCAAACTCGTGACGCTCAAGAATGCCCATTCGTTATAAACCCTGTTTTTTCAGGTACGTGCGTTAATCTGTCGTAGCGAGATGCCAAAAAGGCAGTATCCTCTGTGGGTATGGAACCCATGGGATGGTTAAACAACAAGAGGCAATAAAAAGGTTTACACAGGGGCTTAATCTAAAAAGAAACCTGTTGAACGGGGCCCTGCTGCACGTCTGCGCCTTTGTCTCCGTTGTGCCGTATCCTGGAAGGGTATCGCGTGAATCGTTGTCTGTGGAAAAAGGAAAACTCGTAGAAGAGTACAACGTAAGTATGCGATGGATAATAAAAGTGTAAGATGTTGGCCTGCCCATAAGGTTGAGCCAACTGTGGGACTATGTTAAGTATTTATAGCCCCTTGTGTCCACTATGGGATTACATATACGGTGCCCTGGTTCAATTTTATCCGAGCGACCGGACTCGTCTAGCCGAGTCTGTGGTCTTTAAGGACAAGTCATGTTTTCTGATGTTGGAGGCCGCTTATAGTCCGGCCGCGAGGGCCGTCGCGTGTTCCTCTGCGCGTGACGAGCACTCTATTAGTCTGCTAACGGTGATGACGCCACGTGGACCGGGCATGTTAAGTGTAAGGTAGCCATAGTGCGGCAATGCGTTGAAGGGGCGAAGACCGTTCTTTCGAGCACCGCATGATAGTCGCTTTGGAAGGGTGCAATGATGAAGAGTAGTTCTTCGCTTCTGGAGTTGCCTAGAGAGCCGAATGTTACCTCTAGTGCGACGGAGCCTCTGCTATTTGCTTCAACGCCTGGTATCACCCCTTCAAAGGTGGTGTTGCTTTGGTTAATTCTGGATGGGTCTATCCCCATCCTGTGGACAGTGTCCTCATAAATTAGGTTGATACTACTGCCGCCGTCCATAAGGACGTGAGTGAGACGGTATCCGTCGATTATCGGGTCAAGCACCAAGGCCTTTGATCCTCCGCGCCGAATACTAATTCGGTCATCCAAGTTATCGAAAGTGATCGGATAAGGCATCCAGTGGTTAGGCGTGAGTACGATGGGCTCTATATCGAGCGCGTCTCTATGCGCACGTTCGTGCCTCCTCATGGATGTGCGAGTCGCGTGGATCATGTTCACTGTTTTAACCTTTGGCGGGAATTTTTTCTGTCCTTAAGTGTTCGGCCGGCGAGGTTCGTACTCGTCTTCACTTGGTGTTTCCCTTTCCTTGAGTTCGGCATTTAACTTTCCGGCCTGCTTGAAGACCCAGCACTCTCTGTGCGTGTGGTTTGCAGGTTTGTCAGGGGTGCCATGAATTTGGCATAGTCTGTCTAGGACTCTATTCAGACCGGATGGTCCCTCTTTGCTGCCTTGTGATGGCTTGTTTTGCTGATTAGGTCAAGAGCCCCTGAATCCGGCATTAACCGTCGTGTTATCCGGGCTTTCTTCCTTGTTTTGGCGTTTGTTTTTATGACGCCGTGGCTTCCCGTTGCCATCCCTTGTTTCGGATGTGCTGGGGTCGCTGGTGCCTTTACAGGCTAGCAGCTATCTTCTCCCGCGCAAAAGCAGGTCATGAGGCTTGTTAGGGCTGCCATTGTCCTTGGCTTTTCTTGGCCGAGGTGTCTGGCGAGCCACTCGTCACGGATGCTGTGTTTGAATGCTGCTAAGGTTTCGGCATCCGGACAGTCAGCAATTTGATTCTTCTTAGTGAGGAATCTGTTCCAAAACTTGCGGGTGGATTCTCCGGGCTGTTGGACTATGTGACTTAAGTCGTCAGCGTCCGGAGGCTGGACATAGGTCCCTTGAAAGTTGTCCCTGAAAGCATCCTCGAGTTCCTCCCAGCTCCCAATTGAATTTTCGGGGAGGCCTTTCAACCAGTGCCGAGCTGGTCCCTTCAGCTTGAGGGGGAGGTATTTGATGGCGTGAAGGTCATCCCCACGAGCCATATGTATGTGTAGGATAAAGTCTTCGATCCAGACCCCTGGGTCTGTCGTTCCGTCGTATGCCTCTATGTTCACAGGTTTAAAGCCCTGTGGGAATTCGTGGTCCAGTACTTCATCGGTAAAGCACAGGGGGTGAGCAGCCCCTCTGTATCTGGACGTGTTGTGGCATGTCGTCGGCTATTGTTGTGTCCGGTCTTTATTCCGGACCGGTATTCGATTGGCGTAATCGTTTTGGCGACCGTAGTCCTTCGCCGGGGTGCATCCTCTGGATCCATAAATGGACCTGGCCGTGCAAGCTTTCTTATTCAGGTGTTCATGTGGACCGGTAGCCGCTTTGTTGCGGTTATGAAGTGGTACAGCTTCGTCGTCGAATCCTGGCAGTAGCTTGCGTTTTGGATAGCTCTTTGTGTGGCGATCATCGCCGTATCTTTCTTCAGTGTCTAGCACTTTATTCCATCTATGGTTGAGAGTTTCCTGTGCGGCCTTGAGCCGTTGCTTCTGCTTCTTTAGACTTCTTGAGGTGGCCATAAGCTTTCGTGGAGGTTATCTCGCCCGCGTGTTTTCCGGGTTGCATCGTTATCCGGACCGCTTTTCCTGTGCTGGTTCGCTTTGATGACCTCGTCCGACGGGATCATTGTCCTCAGGCGTCTGCTTCGAACTGTGTTCAGGGTGACCTGGTTCGTCCTGCTCCATCGCTGGGTCCGTATGGTCGTTGTTGCCTTCGGAGTTGATTGTATTATCAATCCTTCCGCGCCTTGTTACTATTTTACTGTTGCTGGACTTAGAACAGCGCTCGCGCCGCCGCTTTGGCTTATGTCCGGGGGTTTTATCGTCCGGATTGTCGCCTTTGTCCTCTTTGGGCGTATCCACCATGTATACGTCGTGTGACGAGGGGGAAGTCCGGCGCCCCATAGATTCCGCATCTTCTCCTGTATCGTCGTCCATACCGTCGATGTCTTCGGAGTCAAAGTCAAGCACGTTAGTTAAATCATCGACCTTGGCTATGAAGTGGGTGGGCAACGAATTTCTTCGTCGTCTGCTTCCCACTCGAACCGGACGTAGTTTGGCCCAGAATTTTCTGTCAAAGAGAGAGTGTTCAACGAGTTCAGCATGTCGCCAAAGGGCGAGTGCCGAAAAATGTCTGCGGCGGTGAATTCCATTACCGGAGCCCAACCTGGCTCAACCGGTTCGGGAGTGCGCGGACCGGACTCAACATCCGGATACGAATCCGGGGGTCCGGAGTCATAGGCCACCACAGAGGTAAGGCCCGTGTTTGGCTCCAACACCGATGAGTGCGCGACCTGCGGGGCGGGGTCCAGCACTCCGTCCTCAGGCAACGCAACCTGCTCCGGATTTAGGTCCGAGGCTAATGCGGGGTGATACCCCGAGCTTTGTCCGACAGCAGGTCTAAGCCGTGCTTGTTGTGACTGTGCGGCATCGTGTTATTGGCGATGGTTGAAGGAGCCATCGAGCCCAGTAGCAACGACACAGAGGAACTCTCAGTGAAAGCACCAATGTCGGTGTCAAAACCGGCGGATCTCGGGTAGGGGGTCCTGATCTGTGCGTCAAGGCTGATGGTAACAAGAAGCAAGGGACACAGATGTTTACCCAGGTTCGGGCCCTCTCGATGGAGGTAAAACCCTACTTCCTGCTTGATTAATATTGATGATATGGGTAGTACAAGAGTAGATCTACCACGAGAACGTAGAGGCTAAACCCTAAGAGCTAGCCTATGATGGTATGATTGTAATTGTGATCGGCCTTCTAAGGACCAAACTCTCCGGTTTATATAGGCACCGGAGAGGGCTAGGGTTTACATGGAGTCGGTTACAAGGAAGGAAATATAATATCCGGATCGCCAAGCTTGCCTTCCACGCCAAGGAAAGTCCCATCCGGACACGGGCCGAAGTCTTGAGTCTTGTATCTTCACGCTTCAATAGTCCGGACGTTGTACACAGTCCGGCTGTCCGGATACCCCCTAAGCCAGGACTCCCTCACCAGCCACTACTCCTCTTCGCTCGTATTCCGATGATCTGCATGCACCTCCCATGCAACCTCTTTCTCCTTCCCTCTCGCCATCTTCGTCTTCTACTACTACTCCGACCACGCCACCTCCTCCCTTACGGCCACTACCCAAGACTGCCGTCCCGTCCCCGCACTCAAAATGCACACAACATGCGCACGCGCGGCAAGGCTGGTTTTCATCTTCCTACCGATCGACTGAACCTCACCGCCATTTGAGCCCATTTCTCCTATTCCACGTTCCTACAAGGCTGCCCTTCTCGATCCACACTGGTTCCGTGCCATGAAAGACGAGTATGACACCCTCCTCCTCAACAACACCTGGTCTCTCGTTCCATGTCCCCCCGGCGCCAATGTTGTATCTAGCAAGTGGGTTTTTCGCCATAAGTTCAACTCCGACGGCACCTCTCTCGCTACAAGGCTCGTTGGGTCTGCCGTGGCGATTCTTAGCAGCCTGGAATAGACTACGACGAGACGTTCTCTCCTGTCGTCAAACCTAGTACCATCCACGTGGTCTTGAGCTTAGCGGTCTCGTCTTCGTGGCCCATCCACCAGTTAGATGTGAAAAACGCCTGCCTCCACGGTTCTCTCTCCAAAACTATCTACTGCCGTCAACCTCTTGGTTTTGCTCACCCCACTCTTCCCGATCATGTGTGCCACCATCAGAAGTCTCTCTACGGCCTCAAACAAGAGCCCCGAGCCTGGTTTCAGCGTTTTGCTTCCTTTATCCAACGTCTCGGCTTCTCTCCCTCTCGCTCAGATGCCTCTTTATTCATCTTTCACTCATCGGAGCATGTTGCCTACCTTCTCCTTTACGTCGACGATATTGTTCTCACTGCCTCTTCTAACTCCTTTCTGGCCCACATAATCTCTTCCTTACGCACAGAATTCTGCATGACCGATCTTGGTCACCTTCACCATTTCCTTGGCGTTGTCGTCTCTCGCTCCTCCTCGGGTCTCTTTCTATCTCTTCCTTACGCACAGAATTCTGCATGACCGTGTACATTCTTGTTCTTCTTTCCAAGGCCGGCATGACAGACTGTCACCCCTGCAGAACACCTGCTGAAACGGGACCCAAACTCTCGTCTGATGGCGAACAACTCTCACTCCCGGACGCCACACTCTTCCGCAGCCTCACCGGCGCACTCCAATACCTTACCCTCACTCGCCCGGATATCACCTATGCCGTCCAGCAAGCCTGCCTGTATATGCACGACCCTCGTCTTCCGCACATGAGTCATGTCAAACGTGTTTTACGCTACCTCAAAGGAACCCTCGACCACGGTCTTTCTATCACTGCTTCTTCTCCAACCACTCTCACAGTGTACTCTGATGCAGACTAGGCAGGATGTCCGGATACTCATCGATCCACTTCGGGATACTGTGTGTACTTGGGTGATAACTTGATTTCATGGTCGTCGAAACGGCAGCTCACTGTTTCCAGGTCGTCTGCGGGAGGCTGAGTACCGCTCGGTCGCTCATACTGTCGCCGAAATAGTGTGGCTCCGTTAGCTTCTTCACGAGCTTCACCGCCCTCTTCATCGCGCGAAATTGTCTACTGTGACAACATATCTGCTGCGTACTTATCATGTAATCATGTAAAGCATCATGGCACTAAGCATATAGAGATAGTCATCCACTTTGTTAGGGAGAAAGTAGCATTAGGTGAGGTTCGCGTTCTTCATGTTCCCACCAGCGCTCAATTCGCCGACATCTTCACCAAGGGCTTGCCGGCGACACCCTTCATCGACATTCGCTCCAGCCTCAACGTCGTCGAGCCCGCCGTTCACACTGCGGGGTGTTAGACAGAGGACTCGGTCAGAGTTGGGTTACTCACGATTACATGCACGATCCACCCACGATCTAGCTGCAGGTCATGCGGCACCTCTATATGTACTCCCTCCTGTATTCTGTACCTCATTGAGAAAGCAATCCTATCAGTTTTAAAGAGACTATTCTGTCCATGCAAATATAAATGACATATCATTCGCTATATTGAAGGCCACCTGCAAATACTCGGGGCGGGGGGTCGTGTCACTAAAGATCGAACCAATTTTTGCTCCTTGCACAAAATTTCAGATAGTCGATGCTCTGAACAGTCTCCCACAAGCTTAGCAAATCCGTGTTCAGTTTTAAGGCCAGGGTTAGTTGGATTCGTGTAGCGGAACCTCTTCGGGAAAAGGGCACTCAAGGCTTTGGTACGAAGCAGGTCCAGAACTCCCACAAAATTAATGGAAAGCATAACTAATGTGCTCAGCAACCATCCTCGGTCTAACCATGAACAGCAGTCCAGCACTTACAAAAGGAGGAGGACGTGTGTCTATATTCTAGTACTTCCGGCGAGTAGTAGCAGTCAAACTAATACAAACTGGGTTGGATCATGTTGAGTATAATTTTTGGCATCAAACCAATCATGCTCAAATCCGAAGCGAGACAACACAGTGACGATAAATCATGGAATGGATCGATGCAAATGAAATATGAATGGGATGCGTACGGAAACACATGGTCTCGAAGAATCACATATGACTTAGAATCATGCCAAGACAAAGTATTTTCATAGAGGAAAAGCCGCAGCAGAGACTTTGAGAGACTCGCGGAGGAGATAAGGTGGCAGTATACATCCGTCCAAACTACTCCATGTCTCCACCTCATTTCAAGCAGATATACTGAAAGAGGGACAGATCGGAAACTAAACATGTTGAAAAGGAAACCAAATGGAAGAATGTGGACTTGGGGAGTACCTTGCTGAAGGCCACTGCATCACTGGTCGCCGGATAGATGTGCCGCTCCTGGGCAACGGTGGGTGTGGGGTGGGTCCTGTAGAGAATGGAAGCGCAGCGGGTGGACCAGCACTGGAGCGAGACGCATGGAAAAATGGGTCAGGCCGGGCCGAAATTGAATTAGCCAAAATAGAGAAAGGCCCAAGCATAGTCTCTTTGTGTAGGAAGCATGACCACACGGTGGCAATGTACAGCTATTATCTTCTTCTTTTTTAAGATGTACACCCGGTCACCCGTGGACATACATTACTTGTATTCATAATAGTAATGATACAAAGATGAAACACATACAAGCAACAAAAACAAGAAAGATACAAACGGTTGTACTGCTGCATACCGGCCTCGCCACAACTACGAAGCACCCACGATCTTTGCCGTCACCGGAGAAGAAGAGCGCCAGAAGTTGGTCCACATCTTGACGCTGAAGAAACCTCTAGCCAGGAAGCGTTAACGAGCAGCGATAGCCACCAACCCCTGAAGGGTAGATCTAGCCAGATAAGGAACATCGACCGAGGAGCCCTCCAAGCCACTTCAACGCCGAATCCGGGCCAACTCCTACCCGCCCTTCAACAGGTTATCTGATCCTCCAACGTCTTCTGCTTATCCGTAGTAGTCCTCACCGCCGCACTCCAAGAGCAGGCCGACACCGCCATCAACGCCAAGATGCACTCCAATAGCTTGGACTCCACAAGCCTCTCAACTGCGCCGGCAACACCCCCGACGAGCAGGAGAACAGGCTGGAAGACCGTTATTATTAAGAGCACCATCGGCATCAGCCCCACCATGACATCGATAGAAGAAGCTCAAAAACCTAGAAAACATGGGACTACTACACACCCGAACTAGAAAGCGGGGCTCCCCTCCCCCTCGCGATGCCAAGATGGCGATCAGAGAGGAAGGGGTCGGAGGAATCATCGGAGGGCGCCCTGGATCTGGAGTCACCGCTGCCTCCTGTTGGTTTGCGAGAGAGGCGGTTCAGCGGGAGAAGGGATAAGATGATGATTTCTTAACTAGGAATAGGAGTTTCGAAGAGCACTACAATGTAGGACAGTAGGAGTACAACAGATATTGACGCATCGACCTTGCCAGGCCCGTTGTCGACACCACCACGGCGCCAAACAACACCTCCTCCCTATGCATGCCCATCATCATACATCCGTCGTCAAGGCCCTATCTCGCTACGCCGCCGAGACTCCACGTCGTCGATGCGTCACATGGTATGTCGCTCCACCGCAGATGCCGTCCACTAGTCCCTCAAGCCTATGCATACCTCCAAGAATGACGCTCCCAAGTGGGATAAGACACAAGAGTGCCGCCGTCATCCGATCGATTGATATAGGGTTTTCACCGGAGCTGGCGGATAGGGGTCTAGAGCTTCTCCATGATGATACCTTCAAAAAGGGGATGACACAGAGTTCAGTGCTGATTTTGTACAAGGTACCCCTAAAAAAGAATACAAGGTAAAACACCTCATATGTTGCTGATTTTGTAGAGTTCGGTGCTGATTTTCATTTTCATCTAGTAGTCAAGGTAAAACGCCTCATATGTTGCCTCGTGGGTTCGCCGGCAAAATACAAGGAGCCAAGGCAAGACTTTTCATTTTGTAGTATATATACATGGTAAAACGCCTCGTATCAAGAGACCAAGACTTTTTGAATGTGTTCACCAGCAGCAAATTCTCATCCTCGTATGTAAAAGGCACACCAACAGAACCTCCAGTATCGTGCGTGACTGTAAAAACATTCAACATGACACCACCTATTATCAGGCCACAGGTTCCACCGTCCAGCACCTACTTAGTTAACTTCATGATGGCACAAAATAATTCCCAAAGGAAACAAAATTGTACCATGCAGGAGAACTGCATCCGCGTGCGATCTGTATAGAAGGAAAACAGATAGTACAAAGTCGGAGAAAGGAGACCCAAACGGAAACACAATAAACACAAATTAATTCACAAGCACGTTTTCATCAGACCTATACCTAGTGGCCTAGCGGGTGTGCCGTGGCGCACTCAGAAATGTAGGAAAATCTAGGCAATACCACCAGTTGGTTCCATACATAACCTGATCTGTAAGCCGATATTGCGCCGTGAATACCTTGTCGAAAACCCTCCTTTTTCATTCTTTCCTAATAGACCAGGTCACAAAGGTGATGATTGCACTGACTATGTGGCCATCTGCAGCCTGCAGTGCCTCAATGGTGGACCACTCGGGGTCGCCCTCACTAGTAGAAAAAGGGCCTATAGTCCCGGTTGGTGAGGGCCTTTAGTCCCGGTTCATGAACCGGGATTAAAGGGTCGGTACTAATACCCTCGCCCTTTAGTCCCGGTTCTATCCAAACGGGACAGATGGGCCTCCACGTGGCCTGTCCGCTGAGCCCAGCAGGAGGGCCTTTGGTCTCGGTTGGTGGCATCAACCGGGACCAATAGGCATCCACGCCACAGCATTTCTTTGGCTCTGGTTTTTGTTTTTTTTTTTGAAGGGGGGGTTTGGGGGTTTTGGGGGTTAATTTAGGTGTTTCATATATTGTGCTATAGCTAGCTAATTAATAGAGAAAAGTGTCCTTTCTTTTGTCCGTGCTTGGTCGACGCTACGTACTATACATACGATAGAGAGGACTAACTAGACATGCTAGCTAGCTAGTAATTAAGCAAACAAAAGATCGCCATGAACATATATGCATACAGAGAGAAGTGATATCGACCACCTCTCCTTCTTCGAGAGATTGGTCGAACAACAAGTTCTCGATATCTATCCGACACTACCGCTACATATATACAATAATTATCTTTACAATACGGACGCGTGGTCCATATAGTATTCCCGCCTTCAGCGATCACATGGTCAAGAAAGAATGCCGCCAATTCCTCTTGAATTGCTCGCATGCGATCTGGTGCTAGGAGTTCATCCCGCTCAAACATCTAATTTTAAGAAAGGGTCAATATATATATATATATATATATATATATATATATATATATATATATATATATATATATATATATATATATATATATATATGAATGAATGAAACTCAACACAAATGATGGTAATAAAATAAAATTGTGAATATTTTTATTTACGCACTTCAAATTGTTTGTCGGAGTAGCCCCTCTCACAGGTCGTGTGGCGGATGGACTCGCAAACGTAGTATCCACAGAAATCATTCCCTTGTTCCTGCCACAACCACTTTACAAGAAACAGAGGTCAATCAAACTGATAATTAGCAAGCACATGCTAAATGGTATTGATGAAACTAGCGCTTGAATCACTAGGAGATGCGCGTGGAATATGCTACTATATAGTACTTACTTTCTGGTGTCTAAATTGCAGCTTCTTCGGTAGTCCCGGAGCTTTTTTGGTGAATTTTCCCCAAGCCCTGCCATACAAAGAAAACAATTACTTGATATCAGAAATGAACAAAGTTGCTGATATGGTGGATAATGATCGATTTAACTTACTTCTCGAGCATTTCAGTCATTTCCGATACTCCTTGGGATCTTTTCGCCTCGAGTCTAAGACAGTTACTACTCCCTGCTCAAGCTTAATCTCTAGGAGAATATAGTGGAACCTGCGCACGCATGCATAACTCATCAATATTACATTACTATAACCTGACTAAATAAGGGAAACCGAATATGCCACAAGACAAGAATACTCACGATAGTTGTAAGGAAAGAGTATTATATTTTGTGTTCATTTATTTCCAACGATCGTAGTAAGTTGGCCTCGGTTTCGCGCGCACGATATTTAACCTCATTTGCATCTATGAGATATGTGTTAATGAACCCAATATCACCCACTTGTTTTTTCTTCATTTTTATGATCTTCAATCTGCATAATATAGTGAGGATATTTATAAATACATGCAATGAAAGAGCTGAGTTATATAGAGATACTTAATGACAGAAGTAGTACTACTTACAGATAGTAGCAGGTGACCGTTGCTTTATCGAGGGCCAATTGATTGAAAACTGATAGAACTCCTCAAATGGAATAGGCAGCAGTTCAATTCCAAGGAGGTCATGCTCCTTTTAACTCTCACATACAAAGTATTCCTCCCTCGACTCTTTGCAGGTTTTCATGTACCAATCATGCAATCTTCGTGATCATCGTTGTTAGAGAGCTTTCATCTTTGACGAGAGGCTTCCCGCATCAGATCTTTGTATCTGCACCTCCAAGAAATCATAATGTACATCGTCAAGGTAATCTGCAGGATTGCCATAACCGGCACCATCCTCGGATCGACGATGTCGCTAGCAGGCACCTTGAGCGGGGGACGATTGCTTGCTTGTTCGCCGAGCTGGGCAATTTGTTTCCCAGCTCGTCGCTCTTTCATCCTTTGATCACCGACAGATTTCCCGATCTCTCCGCTTCGCAAATGCCTTCCAATAATGCGCTCATAGTTGCCTTTCGCGGAGACTTGGGTGGTTTTGTCGGGGCAGCCAGAGTGCGCTTCGCTTTGACCTGATCTACCTTCTCCTCCGGAGGTGGATGTCTCTTTGCTTTCAACCCTTGAAACCAGTCATCCACTTCGGTCTGCGCGATCTTCGCTTTCCTCCTCGCCCTCTCAGACGGTAACTTCTCCGAGTCTTCAGAGAAGGACCGAATCAGATCTCCTCCCGCCTTTGGTTGTACTGCTAGACGCCGCAGAGCAGACGGAGCGGATGTCTTTTTCCTTGCTTACGAGGCGGAGGAGAAGGACTACGACGCCGGAGCAGCCGGAGCGGCGGCGGGTCTCTTCCGCCTTTGCCGACGAGGCGGAGAAGGAGGAGGCTGGCTGCCGGACGCGCCGGTGCAAAGCGGAGAAGGAGACGGAGTGCCGCCACGCGCCGGAGAAGGAGCCGCCGAGTGCCCTGATCGCCACTCGGGAGGAGGAGGCGGTGGAGGAGGCGGAGTGCCCTGACTCACGGAGGAGGAGGAGGAGGCGGAGGCGCCCAGCTCGGAAGGTTGATGAGATCCTTCCGCCATAGGCATGGAGTCTTCAGAGCGTAACCCAGCCGATACTCCCTTCACCGTAGGGTGGTCAAGCCGAGGTCCTCAAATCCTCCGTTATTTCATCGACCATCACCTTAGCATATCCTTCGAATCGGCCGGCAGTGAAAAGTTGAGTCGGGTTTAGTAGGATAAACAGAGCCAACAGCCGCTTTGACCTTCAAATTGCTCCATTGCGCCATAAGGTGGCAATTTTCAGCATCCGTGATAGCATCCACGGATAGCTGGCAGGAGCCGCCAAGGCATGTTGCTCGCTGAAGCAGCTCGGTGGAAGCCACGCTGCTTCTCCGCTGAGATGGCGGGTAGCTTCGGGAAGCTTCGCAGGTCGCTTGTTGTGATCTGCCGCTTCGCTCCTCTTCTCGCCTTCTAGCCCCATTACCTTTCGCAGCGCCTGCATTAGGCTCTGCTCCGCTTTCTTCCTCCTCTCATGGGTTTTGTAACCCTCGCGTCCGAAATCCAGCCTTCCACGAAACGGAGCTCGGCGTGCCTCGTGTCCGCCTGTGGTGCTCAGATTCCCGAGGGCCATTGTGAGCTCGCCCTTCTCCCTGTCTGGAACGAACTTCCCTTGCTGCGCTGCTTCGATATAATGTGAAGCCTCTTGACTGGTATGTCCAATTGTTCGTCCGCCCAAATGCACTTCCCGTTATAGGGTCCAAGGATCCGCCGCCCCAAGAACCAAGTCCGCAACGGTCTGGCCAGTTCATTGTCTCGGTTCGATCCCTTTATCAAGCAGATCATTCTCAGCCTTGGCCCATTTAGGCCGGGCTACGAGGTAGCCACCGACCCGCATGCGATGGTGAAGCTTCTTCTTCGCAGCATTTCTCTTGTTTGTCGCTGACATCTTTTTACTCTTTTCCGATGTCTTGTAGGCCACAAATGCGGGCCACCATCTCTCGATCTTCTCATATTTGCCCTTGAATTCTGGTGTCTCATTTTTTCGACATACGATTGAGTTCTTTCTTCCAATTCCTGAATAGTTCTGCCATCTTCTTAAGAGCAAAAGACTTGATTAATGGCTCTATTACTGGCTTCTCCGGATCATCCTCTAGCGGTAGGGTAAAATTTGACTTCAGCTCAGTCCAAAGATCATTTTTCTGCATATCATTGACACAAGACACCTCGTGGTCTTCGCTTTAGGCTTATACCATTGGTGGATGCTGATCGATCTTGTCCCTAACCGTAACCCCGCACCGAGCAACAAATGCCTTCTTTGTCCGGTAGGGTTCAATCGGTTGGCCGTCATACGATTTGTATGATCTCAAACTTTTCATCCGAGCTCAACTTTTTCTTCGGCCTCGCCTTTTTACCGGTTGTGCTCGATCCGGAGGGCTAGAAAAAGAACAAAGACGAGAGTTAATTAATATGTGTACATATATACCAAAACAAAGACGAGAGCTAGTCAAGACAGCTTAACTAATATATATACCTGGCCGGACTCGGTTTGGTGATCACCGAGCCGCCCTCACGGTCTACTTCTTCACCCTCTCCTTCTTGCACCGCATTGGGTCATCGGAGCCATGTAAATCATAGCCAGCTGCTTCTTCACCCTCTCCTTCCAGACCATCGTTGTCGTTGAGAAACATCATCGAGCGACGGCATCACTTCCTTGTGCGATTATGTCCCTCAACAACGCTTCTTGTGCTTCGCCTCGGGGTGTCCATAGTTTCTACAAATATTTACAACATGGCAATTATTATTCAAACATGACAGATATGGATATATTAGTGCCAACGAGAACTAGCTAGCTAATCACAATAAGGAATCATATTAGTGGCCTCGACGCTGCTTCTCTAGGGTTTGGGGTGGCCTCGACAACGCTTCAAGGGTTAGGGGTGGCCTCAAGAACGCTTCAAGCTAGGAGGGGTACGACATCGACCCCCCCACGTGTTGAAGCTATCGGGAGGGGTCGGCGTGAACAAGACATCTATGTCCCACAAGTGACGTGGGCATCGACGCCATGTAGGGTAGAGGGTCGTGGATCGCCGAGCGGTCGAGGTCAAGGGTCAAGATCGCCGAGGGTCGGGAGGTTGCCTAGTGTCAAAGGATTCAACAAAACCATGTCTTCATCATTAGGCTAAAGTAACAGTGCATGATGATGAAGCTCTCAAAGTTGTTTTGAACGGAGTCTCAGATAGGATAATTCGCTTTTGGTACAAAGTTCAGCAAAAGGCAAATTATCCTATCCGGACTCCATTCCGTAACAACTTTGAGGACTTCGCACCATCATGCCATGGTTACTCCGCCAATGATGAAGCCATGGATTTCTTCAATACTTTGACACTATAGGAACCTCGACCTCAAACCTTCGACCCTTGACCCCTTAACGACCCTCGACCCTCTACCCTAGTTCCCGACCCTCGACCCTCGGCGATCCTCGACACCCTCGTTATATCGACAACGACGCAACATACATATACATGGGAAAATAATGTTATCGGGAGGGGTATCGTACCCCCTCCTCGTGTCAAAGTTTCTTCTTTCTCCTCTATTCCTTTCTTTCTTCTTCTCCTCTTCTTTTCTTCTTATCCTCGAGAAAGGAAAATAAGGAAAAGGAAGAAAAGAGGAAGAAGGAAGAAGAAGAAGAAGAAAAAAAGAAAAAAAAGAGAGAGAAGAAGAAGAGAATAGAGGAGAAGAAGAAAAAATAGAAAAAAAATTCTATTTTTTCTTCTTCTCCTCTATTCCTTTCTTCTTCTCCTCTTCTTTTTCTTCTTTTTCCTCTCATTCTTTTTCTTCTTCTTCTTCCTTCTTCCTTCTTCCTCTTTTCTTCCTTTTCCTTATTTTACTTTTTCCTCTACACTAACCTAATTAAAATGCACTAACCTTTTCCTGCACTAACCTAATTAAAATTGTAACTTTCTATATATGAACAAAAAACTAAACTAATAAAAATAAAAAACATATACATTATAGCCACATACACATATACATCACATATGAACAAAAAAAATAAACTAATAAAAATAAAAAAACGGGGGCGGCTCGACGGCGGCGGCTCACAACGGGGGCGGCCGGCGAGGGCGACGGCGGCGGCGGCGAGGGCGCGGGCGACGGCGACGGCGACGACGGGTCGGGCGGCACGGGCAGGGGGGGCGACGACGGGCTCGGGCGGCGAGGGCAGGGCGACGAGGACGGCGGGTTTGGGCAGGGCGACGACGGGCTCGGGCGGCGCAAGGGGGGCGACGAGGACGGCGGGTTAGGGCGGCGACGGGACGGCGGGTTCGGGCGGCGCGGGACGACGGGCTCGGGCGCAAGGGCAGGGCGATAGCGGGCGGCGACGACGCGGCGGGCGGCGACGGGCGACGACGGGCGCGCGGCGCGACGGCGGGCGACGACGGGCGGCGACGACGACGAGGAGCAGGGGCGTCGGGCAGAGGGCGGCGTCACAAGGGGATGAGGAACTTAATGAAATTTTCGCAAAGTCCTCAGATATATAGAGTGCATTGGTCCCGGTTCGTGGCACGACCCGACTAATGCTTTTTAGTCCCGGCAGTGCGACCAACCGACCAAAGGCCTGTTTTCAGCAGCCCAAAGGGCGGAAGCGGCGTTTGGTCCAGGTTGGTGGCACCAACCGAGACTAAAGGGGGCATTAGTCCCGGTCGTGGCACCAACCGACTAAACCCTTTAGTCCCGGCTGGTGCCACCAACCGGGACCAAAGGCCATGTGCTGCCCCGCCCAAATGTTTAGTCCCACTCGCTAGTTGAGAGGAGCCGCACCAGTTTATAAGGTGCGGTGCGGCTCCCTCTCGAGCTCCTCTCTAAAGCAGGCTTCAGGCCTAACTCGCCATCTGTGCTCAGGCCTGCTGGCCTTCCGCTGGGCCTGAATCCTGGCCCATAGGGTTTCTAGTCGTATTCAGGCCGTGAGGGCCCAAAGAGGTGGCACTTTTTTTGCTTTATATTTTATTTCTTTTTGCTTTTAGTTTTAGAAAAATATAAACTTTCTATTAGTGCCATTAGTTTTAAAATTTGAAAACACTTTTTTGTTTTCTTTGTTGCTTTATTTATTTTATTTTGTTTCTACTTACAACAAAATACTTATTGTTGCTATTTTTATTTTTTTCAAGTTTTTTGTTTTGTTTTCTGCATTATTTATTTTCTTTTGGTTTTTGCTTTATTTTTAATTCTTTTTGCTTTTAGGTCAGCAAAATTATAAACTTTCTGTTAGTGCTTTTAGTTTTAGAAAAATATAAACTTTCTGTTTGTGCCATTAGTTTTAAAATTGAAAACACTTTTTTTTTGTTTTCTTTGTTGCTTTATTTATTTTATTTTGTTTCTACTTACAACAAAATGCTTATTGTTGCTATTTTTATTTTTTTTTCAAGTTTTTTGTTTTGTTTTCTGCATTATTTATTTTCTTTTGGTTTTTGCTTTATTTTTAATTCTTTTTGCTTTTAGGTCAGCAAAATTATAAACTTTCTGTTAGTGCCATTTGTTTTAGAACAATTATAAACTTTCTGTTTGTGCCATTAGTTTTATAAAATTTGAATTCTTTGAAATTTGTGTGAATCACAAGTTTGTGAGCTCAACAAGGCGAGGGACGGGCTTATAAACCGTGTGAGCGCCTTCGTTGGCGAGGTTTTCAAATTCATAGTTTTCAAATGAACTCTGAAAAAGTTGGCATAGCATGTTCATGAACAAAACGGACAATGGTATCATACTGTGTGTTACAAAGTTGGCATGGTATCATCATAATAGTTATGGAGAAAGTCTTCACTTTTTCTTCGCTTGTGTCGCTTGCTTATTGCGCCAGAACCATGGATAATCTTCATCGCTTATCGGATGCTTGGGTCAGCCTTGACTTTGAAGGGGGAATTTCATGAAACTTTTCATACTCTTCGACATGTCTGTCTTGCCCTCCACTCCTGTGATGTCCCTTTTCCCGAAAGAACTATGTGGCGCTTTGGCTCATTGTATGATGTATTCGCTTCTTATCTTTTCTTTTCCTCGGTCCGGTAGACATGTCCTTCACATAGATAACCTGTGCCACATCATTGGCTAGGACGAACGGTTCGTCAGCTGTACCCAAGATTTTTCAGATCCACTGTTGTCATTCCGCATCGTGGGTCTACCTGCACTCGCCTCCCGACAGATTGACCCACTTGCACTTAAACAAAGGGACCTTAAAATCTACTCCGTAGTCAAGTTCCCATATGTCTACTATGTAACCATAATATGTGTCATTTCCTTGTCGGTTGCTGCATCAAAGCGGACACCGCTGTTTTGGTTGGTGCTCTTTCATCTTGGTCAATCGTAAAATGTATTCCCATTTATCTCAGATCCTTTCCAAATCATTACAGTCAAGATGGTCCCCGGACAACAAGTACAACTCATCACAAACAGTGCTGTCACCTCCGAGACGTGTTTCCAACCAACTGCTGAAAGTCCCGATGTGTTCACATGTAATCCAATGTCGACCGCTCCGGTGTTTGGAGCGCAGACTGTTCTTGTGTTCATCGACATACGGGTCACCAAGGTAGAGTTCTCAGAGAACTGTAGTGTGCTTGAGACCAAGAATATCCGCCCTGCATATTATTGAGTCTCTTCCAAGCGTGTTTTTCCAATCAGGCTCCCCTCATACCGCGATTTAGGGAGACCTATCTTATTAAGGCCAGGAATGAAGTCAACACAAAACCCGATGACATCCTCTGCTTGATGGCCCATGGAGATGCTTCCTTCTGCCTAGCACGGTTACTTAACATATTTCTTTAGGACTCCCATGAACCTCTCAAAGGGGTACATATTGTGTAGAAATACGGGCCCCGTAATGACAATCTCGCCGACTAGATGAACTAGGACGCAAGCGCCATGATATTGAAGAAGGATGGTGGGAACACCAGCTCAAACCGACAAGACATTGCGCCACATCACTCCTTAGCGCTGGTACGATTTCTGGATCGATCACCTTCGAGATATTGCATTGAGGAATGCACATAGCTTCACAATGGCTAATCGGACGCTTTTCCGTAGAAGCCCTCAATGCAACCGGAAGCAGCTGCGCCATAATCACGCTGCAGTCATGAGACTTTAGGTTCGGAACTTTTCTCCGCATATTTATTATTCCCTTTATATTCGACGAAGAAGCCACCGACCTTCATATCGAGCAGGCATTGAAAGAATATTTCTTTCTCTTCTTTCGAAGAGCGTAGCTGGCAGGACCTTCATACTTCTTCGGAGGCATGCCCTCTTTTTCGTGTAAGCGCTGCAGGTCCTCTCGTGCCTCGTGTGTATCTTTTGTCTTCCCATACACGCCCAAGAAGCCTAGCAGGTTCACGCAGGTTCTTCGTCACGTGCATCACGCCGATCAAGAGCGGACCTCTAGGTCTTTCCAAAGAGGGTAGGTCCCAAAATATAGATTTCTTCTTCCACATGGGTGCGTGATTCTCAGCGCCATTCGAACAGCTAGTCCGCCGACCCTTTCCAAAGATTACGTAAATCATTGACCATAGCAAGTACGTGATCACCGGCACGCATGGCGGCTTCTTCCGTGATCTGCCTCGCTTTTGAAATGCTTGCCTTTCTTTCGACATTGATGGTTGGTCGGAAGAAATCGACGATGGCCTGTACACATTCTTCCCGCAGCTTCCTGTATATACTATCGGTGTCAAGTAAACAGTGCGTGCATGCGTGGTATCCCTTGTTTGTCTGTCCCGAAGGTTATCGAGAGCGGGCCAATCGTTGATGGTCACGAACAACAACGCCTTTAGGTCAAATTCTCCTTTTGTGCTCATCCCACGACGCACACCGCTTCCATTCCACAGCTGTAAAAGTTCTTCAACTAATGGCCTTAGGTACACATCAATGTCGCTTGCCGGGTTGCTTAGGGCCTTGGATGAGAACTGCATCATAATGAACTTCCGCTTCATGCACATCCAAGGAGGAAGGTTATACATACATAGAGTCACGGGCCAGGTGCTGTGATTGCTGCTCGCTCCCGAAAGGATTAATGCCATCCGCGCTTAAAGCAAACCATACGTTCCTTGGGTCCTTTGCAAACTCATCCCAGATTTCTCTCGATTTTCTCCATCATGACCCGTCACGGGTGCTCTCAACTTCCCGCCTTTCTTACGGTCCTCACTGTGCCATCGCATCAACTTGGCATGCTCTCCGCTTCAACAGACGCTTCAACCGTGGTATTATAGGAGCATACCACATCACCTTCGCAGAACCCTCTTCCCGGAGGCTCGCCACAACATCACTGTGGTCATCTCGTCGATCTTATATCAGAATGCACCGTGATACCGGCATGCGCTCAGATCCTTGTAGGCACCACGGTAGAGGATGCAGTCATTAGGGCATGCATGTATCTTCTCCACCTCCAATCCTAGAGGGCATACGACCTTCTTTGCTGCGTATGTACTGTCGGGCAATTCGTTATCCTTTGGAAGCTTCTTCTTCATTATTTTCAGTAGCTTCTCAAATCCTTTATCAGCACAACATTCTCTGCCTTCCATCGCAGCAATTCGAGTACGGTACCGAGCTTTGTGTTGCCATCTTCGCAATTGGGGTACAACCCTTTTTGTGATCCTCTAACATGCGATCGAACTTCAGCTTCTCCTTTGACTTTCGTGATTGTGTCCTTGCATCGACAATGACCCGCGGAGATCATCATCATGGGGCACATCGTCTGGTTCCTCTTGATCTTCAGCAGCTTCGCTTCGCAGCAGCACCATCGCACATCGTCTGTGCATCTTGATGTTCAGAGCATCACCGTATTCAGGGGCACATAGTTGTCATCGTATTCTTCTTCCTCGCCGCCTTCCATCATAACCCCTATTTCTCCGTGCCTCGTCCAAACATTATAGTGTGGCATGAAACCCTTGTAAAGCAGGTGGGTGTGAAGGATTTTCCGTCGAGTAAGACTTCAGATTCTACATATAGGGCATGGACAACACATAAAACCATTCTGCTTGTTTGCCTCAGCCACTTCGAGAAAAGCATGCACGCCTTAATGTACTCGGAGGTGTGTCTGTCACCGCACATCCATTGCCGGTTCATCTGCATGCATTATATATAATTATGTGTCAAAAATCATTACAGTAACATCATGAATAGATAATTAAGTGACCAAATTAATAGAAGTTCATCATCACATAAAACCAAAGTACATACATAGTTCTCATCTAACAACATAAAGCTCGCAGAGCATCTAAATTAATTAAACCATACATTGAAACTATGTAAAACATTTCAATGTGAAAACAAATACGATCATAATCGCAACCAAGGTAACAACTGATCCAACGGCATAATGATACCAAGCCTCGGTATGAATGGCATATTTTCTAATCTTTCTCATCTTCAAGCGCATTGCATCCATCTTGATCTTGTGATCATCGATTTACATCCGCAACATGCAACTCCAATATCATCTTCTCCTCCTCAAGTTTTTTATTTTTTCCTTCAAGAAATTGTTTTCTTCTTCAACTAAATTTAACCTCTCGACAATAGGGTCGGTTGGAATTTCCGTTCAACAACCTCCTAGATAAATAAAATCTATGTCACGTTGGTCGGCATAATTTTCATAAACAATAAATGAACCAATAGTTATGAAAAGATAATATATACCACATCCGAATCATAGACAGGACGAGGGCCGACGGGCGGATACCAAAACCATCGCACTATATAAGATGCAATAATAAAAGTAAGAAAATAATACAAGTAAGAATATTTTTCCTTTCGTAAAGAAGATAAGAACAAGAGGCTCACCACGGTGGTGCTGGCGATGAGATCGGCGCGGTGATCGACGGCGGTGAAGACGGGACGGGCGTGACGGACCGCTAAACCTAGACAAATATTGAGGAAAATGGAGGTTGGAGGTCGAGCTTGGAGAGGAGAAAGCTTAAGTAGTGTGGCTCGGGCATTTCATCGAACACCTCATGTGCATAGGAGGTGAGCTAGAGCACCACAATGCCCCCTCGCCGGGCAAGAGAAAAACAGAGCAATGGAGTGCTCGCTCATGAGCGAGGGGTATATATAGGCAGCACTATTGGTCCCGGTTCGTGGCATGAGCCGACTAAAGGAGCCTTTGGTCCCGTTCATGCCACGAACCGACCAATAGTGGTGGGCCAGAGCCAGACCATTGGTCCCGGTTCGTCCCACCAACCGGGACCAAAAGGTCCGGACGAACCGGGACCAATGGCCCACGTGGCCCGGCCGCCCCTGGGCTCACTGAACCGGGCAATAGCTCCATTGGTCCCGGTTCTGGATTGAACCGGGACTAATGGGCTAAACTGCCCTGGACGAAAGCCCCTTTTTCTACTAGTGCCTTCATGTACTCGCCGTCTACGGACCCATCGATGTGCTCGGTGAGATAGTACTTGCGGAAGATGAGGTTGAAGTAGGTCTTCCATGCGTATTACGAGGCGTTGGAGCTGTCGAGGCGGATGGGGACCCGGGCCTCGATGTTGAGGTCACGGATGGCGGCGGCAGAGGGCTCGAGGCTAGCGAAGGGGTTCGACGAGCGGGTCGTGGAGGAGCCCGGGGAGTCCATGGCGCGGCTAGGGGAGGGGTGCGGCTAGGCTAGGGTTAGGGTTTTGGTGGCGGGGAAGCAGCGGCGGCGGGGAAGTGCGGCGGTTGCGGGGCGCGGCTGCGGTGAAGGAGATGGCGGCAGCGGCGACGAGTGGGAGGAGGTGGCGCAGCGAGTGGGCAGTGGCGGCACGGCAACGGAGAAGTGCAGCGGAAGCGGCTGCGGTGCAGTGCCGTAGGTAGTGTTGCAGTCAATGAAGCCTATCAATTTAACTTATCGTGGTGCGAGCGGATGAGTCGACAAGGGGTCAATTGGTATAAGAGCCCTTGGCTATAAAAGTTTTTTGTGCGCGTGTTCGTCGTACTGTGATGTTATCGATCCTGTGGGCGAGTTCCAACAATTGGTATCAGAGCAAGGTTCGGATTTGAAGTTGCGCTTGCCCCAGGGTGGCGATCTGCTAGCGCCTCGGGGCGGGTGATATGGTCGCTGGGTGGTGCAGCGGTGAGGAGGTGCTGGCGATGTTGTCGCTGGGTGCTGCAGTGACGAGGAGGATCGGGAGATTGTCGTTCGGCGGAGCGACATGGAGGAAGACGGCGGGATGTCGTCGGCAAGGAGGCGCATGGAGATCGTTGACGGGAGTGATGGTGCGGTGATGCAGTGCCGGAAAGTCGTTAATATCGTCATCCGGGAGTTAGAGTCAAGGAGTCGTGCGGGTTAGCATGGTCGGTCGGTCGGTCGTCGTCGTCATGTACAAGTGTTTGTCTCTCGGAGGAGGCGTTGAAGATGAAGCGCAGGTCGTCTATGTGTGTCGACGAGAGGATCAAGTTCAACAATGTGGGGGCGGTAAACAGGTGAAGGTGAGTCTCTTCAATGAGGCCATGTCTCTACATGAGGCTGGAGTGGGCGGTGTAGTCCACAGGGTGGTGCGATCCACAAGGAGCCGGCATGTATCTCACTAGGGCGGATGGTTTAGTCCACCGGGTGGTGTTTTCCATAGGTTACTAGCAAGGCTGGGTAGTCCAAGGCATATTTGAGGTGGCCCGTAAATTCGTCAAGTTGAAATTGGGGAGAGATTGTTGCAGTCAATGAAGCCTATCATTTTAACTTCTCGTGGTGCGAGCGGATGAGTCGACAAGGGGTCAATTGGTATAAGAGCCCTTGGCTATAAAAGTTTTTTGTGCGCGTGTTCGTCGTACTGCGGTGTGATCGATCCTATGGGCGATTTCCAACAGGTAGGTGGCGGAAGCGGGAGCGGCATGGGGCGGCGATGGAGCAGTAGGGGGAGGGTGCGGCGGCGGCGCGCGCGGGAGGGGCTCGGCGGCGGCGGCTTCGTCCTAGGTCAGAACCTTCAGATCTGATACCATGTGGAGAGATGTTTTGTCAATACAATAATCGTGTATTGATGGGTGCAGGTAGGCCTCAACCTCAACTATATACAACTAGAAGGTGGGCCACAATATACGTAATACATGAAACACATATATACTCAACACAACCTCCTAATTGACAATGTTATAAGGATCACCACAAAATGAAAACTATGTTATAAGGATAGTGTAGGAGTGGAACTATTACAAATGAAGAGAGGGGGTGTTGGGGTTGTGCCATAGATTGTGAATGGGAGGCATACTGAAACACATCATCTCCAGCTCTCAGTGTCGATGGCTCGATGCAGAAACAACTCAATGCCATGGTTTCTGAGAAGACAGGGCAGCACAACATTGATGGGACACCGAATCAAGCAGCGGTAGATAGCAAAACAAATAGGATCAGAACTACAACAAAATGTAGACAGGGACAGAAAAACTGAGAAGGGGCGGGAGATGAGAGTTTCATACTTGTAAAAATTGGGTCAAATGCCTCTCTAACTCCTCGAACACCTCAACAGCAACCAGTTTCATCTTAGAAAGGCCAATCGGGATCAAAACGTTTGCAGTACATGAGAAGGGGAAGAAATGGGGGCTTTGGCTTGCTGAAACAATTTGCCGGACGCCTGGCTGGAGGGTTTGATGTGATATTCATGGGCAATGGCAGCTGGGTGAATTAAAGAGATGGGTCATGGAGGGACACGTTCGCGTAGTCGTCATCGGGGCCGAGTCACTGGAGGTGATAGGAATGTTGAGTGAGAAGAGCGAGGACCTTTTGTTGGACAACGAAAGAGAAAACATTTATGTAGCTTGATATCATGCCCGCTAGGCCGAGGCAGTGGATAATCTCCAACGACCCTGGGACGAGAACCAAATGTCCAAGCAACCAGGAGTATTTGAAGGTGTTCCTTTCATCGACGGCAGCAAATACAATGGTCACCGGCTTCATCATGAGCTTGTTCCATTTAGTTTTCATGTTCAACGGAATGAAGTAATCGAGTATTTGGATAAACATTGAGCGTGAAGGACGGATTTGGAGGTCAGCAGGACTGCTTAAGAGTGATCTGGACTCTTTCTTTGGTAGTATAACTAGGCGGGTAGGCGGTGAGTAGCTCCTAATAGACACAGTGTGTGGTGTGGAGGTCCATGGGCCTTGTAACTAGTATGTAAACCTTGTGGAGGGTTTCTTCACCCTTTTCTTCTATAATATATGATATGCACACTCGTGTATATTTTAGAAAAATAAGTATTTGGATAAACAACTCAGAAAGTATTCTCAAGTTAGGCACAAACGACTGTAGATGGGAATAAAATCCAAAGTCTAGCTAGAACGGCACATCGTCTCAAAGACAGGGTGAAATGCCGACTCAGGTTTTCCCATATAAGCACGCAATTTGTCGATCCTCACATGTTAAAACGTGGAGTAAATCTGTATTCAAGAAGTTCGAAGAGCGGCATGAGACTAAACAGGTTCCGCAACTGCAACATTCCAGATAACATGACCAACAACTACTACAACCACCCTCACATCCCAGCACCTAGTTAGTGAACTCCATGATGGTGCTGACTATTTTACCATATCCACAACCTTCAGTGCCTTCACAGCCTTGCATCTCGGAACAGAGGCATGCAACATCATGAGCTCGATGTCTCCTTTTTCACGACCAGTCTTGCCGACCTCCTCGTCATCCTGGGTTAACACCACGTACAGGTCGCCCGTCGGGATGATGTTCCTCCGGCCTGGTGGCTAGAGCCGCTCTACGGCTTCTGCCTAAAGCTGAGTGCTCTGGACCATGATCTTCACCTCTCCAAAAATTATGTAGTTGTCTAAGTGTGGGCTCATTAAGACAACTGATTTGGAGATGTCAAACAGAACCTGCAATTGTGGGTAAAGTTATGAAAAATCAACAACGCTAGATTTTACAAGGAAGAATGGCATGACGTGATTAAGTTCATGGTCTTGCTCTGTTTGATAGATACTTCCTCCGTTCCTAAATATAATTCTTTTTAGGGATTCCAATATAGACTACATACGAAGTAAAATGAGAGAATCTACACTCTAAACTACGTCTATATACATCTGGTCTCGATTTCATTGAGGTTGCTCAAGCAGGCGGTAGCCCTTTGTGCCGTTTGTCTATGTAGCCGAGAGCGTGGGTGGTGGAGCCGTGGTCGAGGTAGCCGTGTGAAGAATGTCGTGGTCGATGTCAAGTCGGGGTAGTCGGTGTCGAGGAAGTCGCCGTGGAGCCGCGGGGGCAAGGAGGCACCGAGTCAGTCATGGGTGCAGTGGTGTCGAAGTAGTGGTGCGCCGGGAAGAAGACGTTGTTGACGATGCGTCGCGCCGTGGTTGCCAACCCCGGGGACCCATCGTAGACGAAGGCACGCGTCGGTGTTGCCAGCACCAGGCATGCATAGGCGGACGAATACGAAGTTGACGAAGCGCCGCACCAAGCTTGCCAGGCCCGGGGACACGTCGTGGACGAAGGCACGCGGCGGTGTTGCCAGCACCGGGCATGCGTAGACTGGGACCTGCACGGGCTGTACGCCATGTCGAAGAAGTCGGACGGGCCAGCAGAGAAGAACTCGACGACGGTTGCGGCGCCAATCGGCGGGAGGCCGATGTCGCTCGCGGTTGTCAGAGTAGACAAAGTGGTCGGGGTAGATGACGGTGACACTGGCAATGGGCTGGTGCTGGACTAAGGCGAAGGAGGTGGACGGGCGGCGGCAGCGGCTACGTGAGTAGCGGCGGCGACAACCAAAGAAAAGCGGCGGCGGCGGCTTGACAACGGCTAGGTTAGGAGCACGGCGTCGGTGCTCTAAGTAGGCGAAGAATCCTGACAGTGTGATGAAGACCGGCGCGGAAGGTGGCGTTCCCGCGCCAAGGGAGACGGCGCGGCGCATACCACGGGAGGTCGACGCGCGGCGACAGCGAAGAGGGCCGCGGGCCGCCGCGCAGCGGCCCGAAGGGGCGACACAGCAGTGGCGGGCAGGTCGGGGCGACGGCAGGAAGACCTCGGGCCGCGGCGGTGTAACATCCCTAGTTCTGGTAATGCCTAGTGCTAGCATCTGGTGTTGCATCATGTTTAAATTTCAGTTAAACTTGAAATGGGGAATGTCCAAACCCTAGCACCAATGTAATGGAAATAGGTTTAACCTAAAATATTTTCAGTGAACCCAAAATGGCTTTCAAAAATGTTCATCATTTTTGAAAAATGTTGTAAACAGCAACTAGAGGTGATGCACATTTTCCCTATTCATGTTGGATTTTAAATTAATCCATATTGTATATTGAATTGGGGCAAATATATTCTATAAATATTTCTGTTGCTCCAATAATTCTGTAACTTTGTGAGGGGTTTTGGAATAATCCCTTTAGTCCCTGCAAAAATTATCAGAAGCCACTAAATTAGTTTGGGTCAAAACCCAAATTAAAACAAATGTAAGAAATAGAAAAACAGAAACAAAATGAAAGAAAAGGGAACACTTACCTGGCGGCCCATTGGCCGGCCCAGCCCACCTGGTGACTTGCCAGACATCTTCAACCTCTGCCAGTAGGCAGAGGGAGAGACATCGCATGTGGTTGAGCGCACCACCTCCTTCTTCACGCTGGCTAGCCTCCCCCGGGTCCACCTACACGCCCAGGAGATGAGGACGACCCCCTCTCACTTTCCCCTCATTCCTCTACCTCGCCCCCTTCCTCTGGCCTCTCATCCTCGCGCCGCCGAGCACACTCGAGATCGCCGCTCACCGTAGCCATGGCCACCGTGCTCCACCCAGTGGGGTCTGAAATCTCCGTCGGCGTCCTCTACATCGACCCAGATGAGTGCCGAGTGCTCGGACGTATTGAAGCGACCGCCACGACCTCGCCTTCCATCCTCAGCCGCCTGAGATCGCCATCGCCATTTTGTCGCCGTCTCTGCCTCCCCGAGCACGCCGTCTACCTCGTCCGACTCGCTGTGAGATCCTGCGTCGAACCCCCCTAACCCTGTTGCCTTTCGCTCGCCGTTGTCGCCGTCCCGCTGACGACCGTAGCACGCCGTCGCCCGACCTCACCATCGGCGTAGCTCCGATGACCATTTGGTCAAGCGCCGGTGCCCAACATGCTCAAAACAACTCCGCCAACCCGTAGCCACCAGCACCTCTCCCTCCCGTGCTCTCTATCGCCGAACCCGACTGCTCCCGAGCGCCGCCGCTGCTAGAGCTCGCCGTCACCATAGCTAGTGACCACCTCTCGCAGCCCCGCGGCCACCATTCGAGGCGCGAGAGCTCAAACTCTCCAGCGCACCCATCCACGCGACCTACCGTCGCTGGAAATGACTGGAACGGCGAACGCCATAGCCTCTGCTTACGCCGGCGACTAACCGCCGACCTAATCTGGCCATTAGGGCCTAAAACCCTACTAATCACCCCCTAGAGCCACTGCCAAGTGGGTCCCAGTGCCTGTTTAGGATAGTCTAACTTTCTGTTTATATTAGTGCTAATCCCGTGGAGCCCACGTGTCAGCTTTGACTTGGCCCAGTTAGCGTTGACCAGGCCCACCTGTCTCCGACACTAACCAGCTCTGCGTCACTGGCTGACATCACAATGATTAGACTATCAGAATGACACTGTTTAGTTTGACCTGGGCCGCCCAGTTGACTGGCTGACATCACAATGACACAGTGCTGACGTCATAATTGTTTTTTGGATTTTAAATAAATCAAAAATGATTTATTTATTTCAAAAAATCCTAATCTTCTAAAAATCATAGAAATTAAACCGTAGCTCAGAATGAAATAAGTTATATATGAAAAATTATCAGAAAAATCCAATATATTCATCTGCATCATTTTCATGCATGTTAGAACAACTTATAGTTGCTGAATAGGGAAAATCAAATGTTTGTCATTTAAATAATCACATATGGAGTTTGAATTTGAATTTAGTGTTCAAACCAACTCCATTTAAATCATTGCTAGCTGCATTAGCTCAAATCACATCATATTGCCATGTCACATTCATGCATCATATTGTTGCATTGCATTGATTGTGTTCCCTCTTGTTTGCCGGTGGTTGTTCCCCCTCGATAGACGTATGTTTCGACGATGAGTTCGATGACACCGATGAAGAGCTATATCATCTTCAGAAGTGCCAGTCAAGCAAAACCCCCTTGTACATTCGGATACAATCCCACTCTCTCGCTTCTGCTCTCTTTTACTACATTAGGACAACAACGCTTCAACTGTTACCTGCTGCGGTAGTTGAACCCCTTTCCTCTGCATGACCTGTCATTGCCACAGTAAATAGATGAAACCCACTAGCATGAGTAGGAGTTGTTTGAGCCCTGATATGCCTACTCATTCATGCTTGTTGTCATGCCTGCTACTGCTTACAGTTGAATCAGGTCTGATTCATCGGGGATGAATTGGAATGTGGTGAATATGTCCTACTGTTGAGAGCTAAGTGTGTGAACACGATTTGGTAAAGGTAGCGGTGAGAAGCCATGTAGGAGTACATGGTGGGTTGTCTCATTGAAACCATCCTCGGGAACTGAGTTATGTGTTTGTGATCCATGAACAGCTACTACCACGCATTGGAATGCCTAAGTGCCCCTCTCGTCTTATTAATCGCCTTGATCTCTGTCCAGGAGTTGCAACTAGTTTCTGGTGTTTGTAGGATATGTGTTGGGGGCCGTCTCCCTACGAGGCACGATGTACCGAGACGCCCGTTTGGTGCCTCGGGAACCCTGCTCTCATTATTTGCGGCCGTGAGTGAAACCCCGGCCGGATCTCCTTGCGGATGGAACCCGAATAGGCGATAAACCTGGACTAGAGACTTGTGTGGTTAGTCAGGTTGTGGACGACACCCTCCCGGGCTTCCGCTTGAAGGTTGCCGTGTACATGTCGTGTAAACGGCGATAAGTGGTGAGAGCGTGTGTGAAGAAGTACACCCCTGCAGGGTTAACATGATCTATTCGAATAGCCGCGTCTGCGGTAAAGGACTTCTGGGTTTCATATACAGTTCATAGACAAGTGAAAGTGGATACTCTAAAATGCGCAAGATAAGCGTGAGTGCTATGGATGGCGTTCTCGTAGGGAGACGGGAGCGGATCCATAGTGGTGTATTGATATGGTGAATATGTGGACTCGTGTGCACCACCTCAAAAGAGTTAATTGCAGTAGTAGTTTAGTATAGCCATCGAGTCAAAGCTGACTTGCTGCAGTTAAACTCCGCCACTCCCTTTGTTGATACTGATGCATATGTAGATAGTTCTGATGTAAGTCTTGCTAGGTACATTTGTACTCACGTTTGCATACATTATGTTTTTACAGAGAGACTTCAGTCTCACTAGTAGTTCCGCATGGACTTCAATGTTTAGCTTGTAACCTCAGCTACGAGCTTGTACCTTGGGAGGGTCTTGCAGATAGTCAGGCTTCTCAGCCCTTTTCATTTGTAGTTGTCTGTACTCAGACATGTTATGCTTCCGTTGCCTGTATGCTTTGTATGCTGGGTCATCAGACCCATGTTTGCAATATTTGGCTCCTCGGAGCCTATTGAATAATACTTTGAGTCGTAGAGTTATGTTGTGATGCCATGTTGTATTTGCACATATCGAGCATATTGTGTGTATGATTTGAAATGCTTGGTATGTGTGGGATCCGACAACCTAGTTGTTTATTCTTGGTAGCCTCTCTTACCGAGAAATGTCTCCTAGTGCTTCCACTGAGCCTTGGTAGCTTGCTACTGCTCCGGAACACTTAGGCTGGCCGGCATATGTCCTTCTTTGTTCCTGTGTCTGTCCCTTCGAGGAAATGTCACGTGTTGTTCCTTTAAGTCCTTGTACTTGCTACGACTTGGGTTCATACATTGATGATCGACATGTTCGTTGCTGGGTCATGTATGCCTGTCCCTGTAAGTTAGCGCCACGATGGGTTTATGACTAGTCATGTCGGCCCAGGTTCTTTGTCATATGGATGCTAGCAGCACTATCATATACGTGAGCCAAAAGGCGCAAACGGTCCCGGGCCAGATAAGGTGGCGCCCGTGAGAATATCGTGCGTGAGGCCGCAAAGGGATATTATGTGTTACATGCTAGATCGGTGTGACTTAGGATCGGGGTCCTGACAGGCGGAGCGCATGTCGGTGCAACCGCAGGGACGGCCTTGGGGTGGCGACTGGGACCGCGTATCGCGGTACTACGACTCGTATGGGTGACGCAACGGCGATGCATGAGTCGATGCAGCCGCGGCGATAACCACGGGGTGGCCGCGCTGCGACCCGACGAGGCGATGCAGCGGCAGCCCGTTGCTCAATCGGTGGAGGGGCGCGCTGAACTCCGGGACAATCTTCACGGGACCTGCGGAGGCGCCCGCAACCGACGGGCCAGGTTGGTCGCGTAGCGTAGATGGGGCGGACCGCGGTGGCGAGCGGGTGATCAAGCTGATCGTGCGCAAGGTCGGGGACGCCGCGCGATGGAGGCGTGGTGGCGGCGGAGTCCGAGATGATGCCGGCGATGACATACTTGTCAACACCGGCACCCAGGCTGCCAAAGCAGCGCCGGCGCCCGGGCAGCGAGGCCCGAGCGACCAACGGAGCTGCGGCGCCCCGGGTTGAGGTAACCGACGAGCCTGATGCAGCCGTCTCGACGCAGTCGAGGACGAGGACGGCGAGGTGGACCGCCGGGCCGCCGTGCAGACGCGGCGAAGACGGATGACGTGGATCGATGGGCGGGCCGGTGCCCGAGCGACGGCTATGATTGGTCGTCGCATGGCACGAGGCCGCATTGTCGGGACGATGCAGGTTTCCTAGTCGGAGCAGGGCGGTGACGGCCGGCGCAGGGCGACGGGCGGACCGACGCACGGACGACGGCTGGCCTTGACGGGCCGCCTTGGCGCACGTGGACGCCGGGTCGGAGGAGAGGCCGGCTGGTCGCGCCGTGTTTGGAGTAGAGGCACACGGGGTTCGATGGCGGCGGCGGGCGACGCAAACCTATCAAGGTTAGATCAGAAAACCAAAAAGAAGAACACCGATCAAAACGGCCGGCGAGATAGCGAAAAAACCCGAAGTAAGGGCTCGGGAGAAAGACTCTCTAGGGCAGCCGGCCAACACGGCCGGGCGGATTTAACCAGACGACTGGCGGCGCGGCCCCGGCGGCGGTCATGGAGGCCGACCGCCCGGGCGGCGCACTGTCTTGAAGCGCCGACGGCTAGGGTTTGGATCGTGACTAGGCTAATACCATGTTAGAAGAGAGAGAGGAATTTGGTGGAAATAGTTGTTGTATTGCTTAAGCCTCGTGGGCATATATATAAGAGTAGATCTATTTGATGTACAAGATAAGCCAGAATACTTTCTAGTTTATCCTATGTTTCCTAATACAATCACGTTACTCCACAATAATCAAACGTCAGCTGCAGAGGGGAGAAAAGCACTTTGAAGATCATCTATTCTGATTTGAGATTCCCTATCATTTTGGACAGCGGAGAAGATTCGACACTCATATGGTGCAAACAACTTGGACACAACCGCGGCATAGAAGAAACCCAGAAATAATACAATGCCAGATGCAATGAATGCTGACTCCATTAGTTGATCTCTGGAAAAGCACATCATCTCTTTGGCATTATTGGATACAGATTGAGTATTACTGTATTAGATCCTGTATAGAGATAGATTAAGGGAGAGAATTGGCAAAGTTCTTTGTAGCAAGGTCAGTTAGATCGCTGTATTAAAAAATTCAGGTGTCTCTCAGAAAAGGACTCAGGAAGAAAGGAGAGATCAGTAGGTGCCTCTTCTGTTGTAAAGTCTAAAAAGAGATTACATTACCGATTTCGAATGGAGAAGGGTACAAAAAAGTTGCCACCAGATAGTATAATAGCTTGTAGTGAAGAATATAATCCAAATAATAGAATGAAATTTTCAAACTCATGGAGAAGCAATGCATCATGCATTTAGAAACAAACAAAATCTAGAAGTTTATGGAACAATTGATTCAGATTTTCACTAGAGCACACGGTCAGACGTCAAAATGCCTAGGAACACTACATGCCAATAGTTGGAAATAAAAACACGAATAAAATCTCCAGTTCAGGATGACATGAGAAAAGATTCATATCCGAGCCCCCCATCCTACAAGGAATGCTACCCACAAGTTTGACTCAACTAGCATTGTACTGCTACCAGACCCACCACACCACCTTGGTGCCGCACAAATTTCTCTGTTTTCCTCAGATTTTTTTTTTAAAAAAGAAGGATGGCCCCCGGCCTCTGCATCTGGGCGATGCATACGGCCACTTAATTAATTATTCTCACAAGACCATACAAAGTAATACAACAGTAAGACTAAAGCTGCCGTCTAAGCACATCTATCCAGCTGATGAAGGGGCGCAGATAGCCTGGGCCTAATACCAAACAGACATCGCAGCCAAACCTAACATCTAAGACCTGAGAACCCATCCAGGACGCCTGCCGGGCATGGGTCTCACCGGTCCGGCGTGCACTCAGATGCCGCCGCCGCCAACTGCCACCGCTCCATCTTCAGAACTGTACTGATGCATCAACCTTGCTCGGTCTAGCTATCGTCGACGCCACCACGGCGCCAAACGGCACCTCCTCCCTGTGCGCAAACAGCTGAGCACGTCGCGGTCGCCACTGATACACCTCAGCGCCATGCTGCCAGGTATCACCAGCCGACACAGCTTGAAGTCCTTGGAAGATCTGTCGTGCGTAGCACCTGCCGACTAGGTATGACAAAGCGCAGCACCTGTCGGTCAGGCATGACTTGACATCACCCCCGAAGCTCCGTGCAAGACGAAGCCGCTCCACCTCCTGCCTCTGACATCCAGCGCTGCTCCGCAAACGATGCTCCCAAGAGAGAAACGACACCGCACTGCCGCCATCGTCCGATCTGGAACACCAGATCCTAGGGCTTCCCCTGGAGCAGCACGAGTGGGTCGACAATAGTTACACGACGATGCCTTCATGAAGGTAACGGCGAGAACGTCGCCATCGCCTGCCGTTGGCTCGGTTTTCACCGGCAACCATGTCTCCCCAACTCGCAGCCGGGACAAGATGATGGATCTCGAGATCCGATCACCAAGCCTCTGGTCGGCCATCTCGGGAAGAAGATGACCACCACGTCCAGCAGTCTCACCACGCCGGGCACGCGTCGCCGCCGGCACCCCCATGGTGCCTAGAGGCCGACAAGCCCCGACGAATCCCATGCCTCGCCAGCCGCCATGGCCCAGACCCCGACACCACCAGATCCAGATCGGATCGGGGTCCAGGGCCCCAAGCCGCAACCGCCGCGGAGGCAGCACCACTGGACGGCGCCTAGCCCTCCAGCCCGCCGCCGAATCCTCGCCGGAGCTCCGCCGCGCCACGCCGCCAAGCCGCCGCCGGGAACTCGCGCCGCCGCCAGAGAAGCCACAGCCGCCGCTGCTGGAGAGGCCTCAAGCCGCAGCTGCACGGCCGCCAGCAGAGCCACCGCCGCCAGCCGCCCTCCGCCCGTGCCGCTAGGCCCCGCCCAGCCCAGCGTCGTCCCCCAAGCCGCGTCCCGCGCCGGACGCCAACCGCGAGAAGAGGGGCAAGATCCCCGCCGCCACCAACGCCGGCCGGTCTTTGCCCGGTGGCGCTGTGCGGTGGCGGCGGGGGGAGAGAGATCGATGGGGGGGACGAGGGGCGGCGGCTAGGGTTTCCTCAGATGCAGAAACAATCAAAACTAAAGCACCATGTTGTTGTGGTTTTCTATTGTTTTAGACGGTACATTGATTTATAACCTAATAGGGAACACAAAAGTAAAAATAGGCTACAAAAAAGAAAGATAGCAGTAGGCTATTCTGTCACTGTAAACAGGAATGACAGATCATTCGCAATATTCCAGGCCAAATGCGAGGAGCGGGGGTAGTGTTGCTGAAGATCTAAGAAATTCGCTCATTTCACAAATTTGAGATAGTGTACGAGGGTATGACATTGAGCATGGTTCTGGTTTTCAGTAGATTCTCTGAACAGTCGCCCACAAGCTTTGCAAGTCAGTGTTCAGTTTTAAGGCCAGGGTAAGTTGGAGCCAATGGAGCAGAGCACATATTCTTAGAGCCAAACCTCTTCGGGGAAAGGGCATTCAAGGCTTAGTTACGAAGCAGATTCCATGAGCCTAAAAAATTTAGCAGAAAGGATAACTAGTGTGCTCACCAACCATCCTCGGTCTAAGCATGACCAGAACTTATAAAAGGGGGAGGCCGTGTGTGTGTTTTCTACTTCTTGTAGGCTCTACAATGTTGTTTGGAGAGTAGTATTTTCTTTTGGCGAGTAATTGTCTGGAGAGTAGTTGCTGTCAAACAAATATGAACGCGGTTGGATCATTGTTATCTTGAGGGAAGGAACACAGTGACAATATAACGTGGGTTGTATTGATGCAATCCATTATGAAATACGAACGGGAGGCATATGGAAAGCATAGTCTCGAAGAATCACATAGAACGTAGACACAGGCTACGCAAATGTATTTCCGAGGAGAAAAGGCAGCGTAGACGCCCGCGGACTCGTGGAGAAGATAAGATAGCAATACAGATCTGCCTTGGAGGCTGGCGCTGGAGGCGAGACGAACACACAGGAACGGACCGACGAACGGGCCGGGCCAGAAGCGAACTAGCCAAGACACGGAGTACTAGAGGTAGAGGATGTGCTCCATGGAATCACGCAGTCTGCAGAATCATTGGTCCCCAGAAGTGTGCCACTCCTGGGCAACGGCAGGCAACCAGCACAATCTACAACGCTCTCTTTCTTTTCATAGCAATACAGTCTACAACTTGTCAACGCATATGCATCAAAACTGACCCAGAAAAACGAAATATCCCAAAGAATTTGTACCAAGGAGACCAAGGGTGTGTTTAGTTTTTGCCTCACAATAGAACACTAGTGGCCAAATTATTGGTCGCCTATAAGTGGAAAGGTTGGAAAAAATGAATTGACAGAAGAGTTTTTTTTTTTTTTTGCGTGAAGACAGAAGAGTGTTGATACGCCAAAAAGTTTTTTTTTGTGAGGTGATACGCCAAAAAGTTAACAACCGACCAAACAAAAACCAGTTGTTCATCAACAAAGAGTATTGATACAACGCCCTCCTCTCGGCAAAGCAAACCTTTTTACACAGTTGAAATGATTCCAGCGCTGAGAAACCTCAGTAATTTGGGGGTGTTGTATGGTGATTCAGACACCGTCATGACTGCTGCAGATTCGGTACTTGGGAAGCGCACAACAGCAGAGAAGGTTGGTCAGGACGTGGTGCCAGCAGAAGACAAGGCACTGGTGCCGTATGTTGCAGGGCAAGCCGGTGGTAACCAGAAGCGTGGCAAGGTGATTGTGCAGGGGGCTGATACAAAACAGAAGGTGGAGGGAGATGTTAAATTTTTGGAAGCAACCGGTCTTGGGGCTGCCGGTAAACTGACGGGGCCAATTGTGGTGCCCCGTCAGGAGCCATGAATTGCATAAGTTGGAATTGTCGTGGCTGTGGGAATGCTGCGACAATTCGTGAACTTTGTGTCTTGGCAGAGACACACCATCCCAAAGTTATCTTTCTTTCTGAAACTCGTCAAAAGTGTGTTCGTATGCGTCATCTTAGGAGTCGATTAGGCCTTTCTGGTTTTGCTGGAGTTGATAGTGATGGTTTAAGTGGTGGTTTAGCCTTGTTCTGGCATGAGAGTCTGTCTGTTGAAGTCAAGGATTTGAATGAAAGATTCATTGATGTTTACTTGCGTGTGTCCCCCTCGGCTCCATTATGGCATGCTACTTTTGTGTATGGAGAGCCACGTTCTGAAAACCGGCACCGCATGTGGTCGTTGTTGTGTAATCTCCACGCATCCTCATCTCTCCCTTGGATGGCAGTGGGAGACTTCAACGAAGCTCTTTGGCAATTTGAGCACTTCTCGCTTACACCCCGGGCTGAATATTTGATGGCTGCTTTCAGGGACATGATGTTGGTGTGTGGGCTGAAGGACTTGGGCTTCAAAGGGTTGCCATATACTTATGATAATGGAAGAGCTCGGAGTGCAAATGTCAGAGTCCGTTTGGACCGAGCTCTAGCGGATGATAGTTGGCGTGATATTTTTTCTGAGGTGTCTGTGGTGCACTTGGTTTCCCCAGGTTCCGACCACTGTCCAGTTTTGCTCTCACTAGAGCGTGAAGTGCGAACTATAAACACCCGCAAGTGTAGGCAGTATGAGATTTGTTGGGAGAGAGATGAAGCACTTCCGACAGTCATCAAGGAGGCCTGGCAAAGTGTTCCTCAAAGGGCTGATTTGGGTGGGATTCATGTGGCGCTCAAAGAGGTAATGAACAGGATGCATGCGTGGGGAGGTCGTAAGTTTGGCAATGTCATGCGTGGGTTGTCACAGCTTCGCCGGTTGTTAAAGGATCAAAGGGAAACCAATGCATCAGCTGACATAATTAGGAATAATATGGATCGTATGAATGAAATCCTCTACAGGGAAGAAATGTTGTGGCTGCAGTGTTCACGCATAACGTGGCTTAAGGAGGGGGACCGAAACACTAAATTTTTCCACCAGCGAGCTGTTTGGCGTGCACGCAGAAATAAAATTACTCGGCTGAAGGATGGGGATGGTGTTGTCCATGAATCACCCTTGGAGATGGAATGGATGGCGGTCTCGTATTTCAAATCTGTGTATATCAGAGATCCCACCCTCTCGGCTGATACAGTTACCAATTTATTTGAGACCCTTGTAACTGATGGAATGAATGAGCAACTTTGTAAACCGTTCACGGAGGAGGAAATATCCAATGCGTTGTTTCAAATTGGCCCTCTCAAAGCGGCAGGACCTGATGGTCTCCCTGCCCGTTTCTTCCAACGTAACTGGGATTTATTGAAGTCGGATATTGTCAAAGCAGTAATTGAATTTTTTCGTACAGGAATTATGCCAATGGGGGTGAATGATATATACGTCAATCGTGCTTATTCCCAAGATTGACAACCCTTCTGAGCTAAAGGATTTCAGCCTCAGTTTATGTAATGTCCTATACAAGATTGTGTCAAAGTGTTTGGTTAACAGATTGCGACCGTTCATGGGAGAAATAATTTCTGAAAACCAAAGCGCTTTCATTCCAGGTAGATTAATCACAGATAATGCTCTTCTTGCATTTGAATGTCTGCACTTTCTGGAACATGGGGCATCACAACAGAATTCTTTTTGTGCTTATAAAGTGGATCTATCAAAGGCATACGATCGTGTCGACTGGAAGTTTCTAGAGGAGGCAATGCAAAAAATGGGCTTTGCTCATCAGTGGGTGCAATGGATTATACAATGAGTTACCACGGTGAGGTGTTCGGTGAAATTTAATGGAGCTCTATTGGAAGCATTCTCCCCAACTCGAGGCCTCCGTCAAGGTGACCCTCTCTCTCCGTTTTTATTTTTATTTGTGGCTGGCGGTCTCTCGGCTCTTCTACAATCTGAGGTAGCAACTGGAGGTCTTACACCGGTGAAGGTGTGTCGTCGGGCACCAGGGGTCTCCCACCTCCTTTTCACTGATGACACACTCCTCTTTTATAAGGCAAATGCGGAGCAAGCTTTGAGAGTTAAACATGTCATTGATACTTATGCTGCAAGTAGCGGCCAACTCATTAATCCAGCAAAGTGCTCAATTCAATTTAGCAAGCTTTGTCCGCTATCAGATCAGGAAGCAACACGCCAAATCCTTCATGTGGAGCAACATTTGAAGCGAAATACTTGGGTCTACCAACTCCAGAAGGTCGCATGAGTCGTGGTAAATTCCAGAGTCTTCAGGCCAAACTCACACGGTGTATATTGCTTTGGGGTGACAATAATCAAGCACAGAGTGGGAGAGAAATCCTTATCAAGTCGATCGCGCAAACACTACCGACATATGTTATGGGAGTTTTTAAACTTCCATTCTCTGTTTGTGATGTCCTATCAAAGTTGATCCGAGACTTTTGGTGGGGAGCGGGAAATGGGAAGCACAAAACACATTGGCTCAGTTGGGATAAGGTGATCAGATCAAAAGGGCAAGGTGGAATGGGATTCCAAGATATGCGGATTTTTAATCAGGCACTACTGGCTCGTCAAGCTTGGCGGTTGCTGCAAACACCGGATAGTCTGTGTGCACGCGTACTGAAGGCCCGATACTACCCACAAGGCAACCTACTAGACACTGTGTTTACAGGGAAACCCTCGTCAACTTGGTCTGCTATATCTTATGGGCTGGAACTTCTCAAGGAAGGCATGATATGGCGCATTGGTAATGGTGAATCGGTCCGCATCTGGCGTGACAATTGGATACCACGCTTGTCCTCACTCAAGCCGTTTGCCGCTCGAGGCCGGTCCAGACTCATCAGAGTTTCGAACTTGCTTGACGAACGAGGTACATGGGATGTAGCTGCCGTGTGGGCCAGCTTTCTACCGATCGATGCTAGGGCCATTTTATCCATCCGTACCTCACCAGGACGTGAACCGGACTTTCTTGCCTGGCAGCCAGAGAAAAATGGTATCTTCTCTGTTAAGAGTGCTTATAAGCTTGGTCTCAGCTTGACAGAGCATGCTCGTAATGTGCCAGCCACAAGTACTAGACCGAATGGTGATCGTGAGATTTGGAAGAAGCTATGGAGTTTGCCAGTTCCTCCTAAAGTACGTACTTTTGCATGGCGTGCAATTACTAATTCATTAGCAACAAAGGAGAACAAGAAAAATCATCATATCCCGGTCACCGGAGTGTGCACGATCTGTGGGCAGGAACAAGAGGATGTAAAGCACGCTCTTTATCGCTGTCCTTTGGCTCGGGCTTTATGGAACGCCATGCGTGACGTTTGGGACCTTCCCTCACATGCGATTATGGAGCGTCTACAAACTGGGTGGATACCGGAGCTCTTATTCCCACGTACTGATCAAGTCTGTGCTCGTATCCTGATGATCCTCTGGAGAGTATGGCATGGACATAATGAGCTTACTCATGACAAGCCTTTTCCATCTATAGAAGGATCCCGACAGTTCTTATGCAGTTACATGGCAAGTTTATCGCAGGTCAAGAACCATACTACTGAGCAAATTATCAGAGGAAAATGTATAGTGAATGGACCGGCCGCTGATGTAGTTTCGCATATAACACATGCTACAACCAATAGTTGGGAGAGACCACCTGCTGGCATGCTGAAGCTGAATATTGATGGGTCATACAGTGAGAGTACAGGGGCGGCACACTAGTAGAAAAGGGGGCAATGGTCCAGGCCCGGCCAGCCCATTAGTCCCGGTTCAATCCAGAACCGGGACCAATGGGGGCATTGGACCCGGTTCGTGAGCCCCGGGGGCCGGCCGGGCCACATGGGCCATTGGTCCCGGTTCGTCTGGACCTTTTGGTCCCGGTTGGTGGGACGAACTGGGACCAATGGGCCTCGCCTGCCCACCACCATTGGTCCCGGTTGGTGGGACGAACCGGGACCAAAGGTTGCCCTTAGTCCCGGTTCAAGTCACCAACCGGGACCAATTAGTTGCCTATATATACCCCTCGCCATGAGCAGAGCACTCCAGGTGCTCTGTTTTTAAATGGCTCACGAGGGAGAGCTCAGGGTGCTCTAGCTCACCTCCTATGCACACGAGGTGTTCAATGGAATGCCCGAGCCACACTACTTAAGCTTTCTCCTCCAAGCTCGACCTCCAAGCTCCATTTTCCTTAATATTTGTCTAGGTTTAGCGGTCCGTCACGTCCTGTCCCGTCTTCACATGCATCCGATCGCCCAAGCGCCGATCTGTCGCCGGCACCACCGTGGTGAGCCTCTTGTTCTTATCTTCTTTCTGAAAGGAAAAAAATTTCTTACTTGTATGTTTATATAGATACTTGTATAATTTTCTTACTTTTATTATTGCATCTTATATAGTGCGATGGTTTTGGTATCCGCCCCCGTCGGCCCTCATCCTGTTTATGATTCCCACCATCCTTCTTCAATATCATGACGCACGTCCTAGTTCATCTAGTTGACGATATTGTCATTCTGGGTCCCTTATTTCTACACAATATGTACCCTTTGAGAGGTTCATGGAGTCCTAAAGAAATATGTCCGTAATCGCTTAGGCCGAAGGAAGCATCTCCATGGGCCATCAAACAGAGGATGTCATCGGGTTTTGTGTTGACTTCATTCCTGGCCTTAAGAAGATAGGTCTCCCTAAATCGCGGTATGAGGGGAGACTGACCGAAAAGGCACGCTTGAAGGGACTCAATAATATGCAGGGACGGATATTCTTGATCTCAAGCACACTACACAGTTCTACAGAACTCTACCTTGGTGACCCCGTATGTCGATGAACACAAGAACAGTCTGCGCTCCAAACACCCGGAGCAAAGTCGACGATCGGATTACATGTGAACACATCAGGACTTTCAGCAGTTGGTTGGAAGCACGTATCAGAGGTGACAACACTGTTTGTGATGAGTTGTACTTGTTGTCTAGGGGACCATCTTTGACTATATTGATTTGGAAAGGATACGAGATAAATGGGAATACATTTTACACGATTGACCAAGATCAAAAGAGCACCAACCAAAACAACGGTGTCCGCTTTGATGCAACAACCGAGAGGGGAAAGGACACATATTATGGTTACATAGTGGACATATGGGAACTTGACTACGGACATGATTTTAAGGTCCCTTTGTTTAATTGTAAATGGGTCAATCTGTCAGGAGGCGGGGTACAGGTAGACCCACACTACGGAATGACAACCGTGGATCTGACAAATCTTGGGTACACTGACGAACCATTCGTCCTAGCCAATGATGTGGCACAGGTTATCTATGTGAAGGACATTTCTACCAGACCGAGAAAGAGAAAAGATAAGGAAGCGAATACATCATACGATGAGCCAAAGCGCCACATAGTTCTTTCAGGAAAAAGGGACATCGTGGGAGTGGAGGACAAGACAGACATGTCTGAAGATTATGAAAAGTTTTATGAAATTCCTCCCTTCAAAGTCAAGGCTGACCCCAGCATCCTGATAAACAATGAAGATTATCCATGGTTACGGCGCAATAAGCAAATGACACAAGCGAAGAAAAAGTGAAGACTTTCTCCCGCAACTATTATGATGATACCATGCCAACTTTGTAACTGACGAGTATGATACCGTGCCAACTTTCAACTTTTTCAGAGTTCATTTCAGTTGCTTTAATGTCTTATGGTTCGGCCGTCGTAATAATTAAAAATAGCAACAATAAGTTTTTTTTTGTAAGTAGAAACAAAATAAAATAAATATAGCAAGAAAGAAAACAAAAAAACAAAAAAGTGTTTTCAAATTTGAAAACTAATGGCACTAACAGAAAGTTTATAATTTTCCTAAAACTAAAAGCAAAACGAATTGAAAAATAAAGCAAAAAACAAAAGAAAATAAATAATGCAGAAATCAAAACAAAAAACAACAATAAGTATTTTGTTGTAAGTAGAAACAAAATAAAATAAATAAAGCAAGAAAAAAAAAGAAAAAAAGAAAAAAAACAAAAAAAGTGTTTTCAAATTTGAAAAGTAATGGCACTAACAGAAAGTTTATAATTTTCCTAAAACTAAAAGCAAAAATAATTAAAAAATAAAGCAAAAAACAAAAGAAAATAAATAATGCAGAAAACAAAACAAAAAAAACTGGAAAAAAAATAAAAATAACAATAATAAGTAAAGAAAAAAATGCCTCCTACTGGGCCCCCACGGCCTGAATACGACATGAAACCCTACTATGGGCCAGGATTCAGGCCCGCAGTAGGCCCAGAAGGCTCATCAGGCACAGCAATAGCAAGTAGGCCTGAAAGCCTGCGGTGGAGAGGAGCTCTAGAGGGGTGCGGCAGTGGGGCTTATAAACCACTGTGCGCCCCTCTCAACTAGCGAGGTGGGACTAAACTTTGGCCCCGACGCGTGCAGCACATGGGCCTTTGGTCCCGGTTGGTGGCACCAACCGGGACTAAAGGGGGGGCATTGGTACCGGTTCGTGGCACCAACCGGTACCAAAGGCCGCCGCTTCCCGCCCTTTGGGCTGCCGAAAAAGAGGCCTTTGGTCCCGGTTGGTGGCACCAACCAGGACTAAAGGGTGCATTAGTCCCGGTTGGTTTCATGAACCGGGACAATTGGCTTTGCTATATAAGCAAACACTTTGCAAAAATTTAGAATCTCATCGCCAGTTGCCCCCGACGACGCCGACCCTCCTCGACGCCGCCAGTTGCTCCACCTCGCCCGTCGTCCGCCGCCGCCAAGGCCGTCGCCCCAACCCGCGCCGTCCTCGTCGCGGCCTCCCGAACCAGCGCCCGTCCGCCCCGTCCGCCTTCGCGCGCCACCCCGAGCCCCTGCCCGTCGTCCCGCCCCAGCGAGCCGGCGCCTCGCCCCCCCACCGTCGCCATCGTCATCTAGCCGCCCATTGTGAGCTGCCAGCAAGCCCGGCTCTGTTTTTTCATTTTATTAGTTTAATTTTTTGTTTATATATAATGTATATGTGTATGTATGTGGCTATGTGTATGTAGATGTTCAAAATGTATAAAAAATTGTTCAGAGCATGTTTTTCTTCATATATGTATTTTTTGTTCATATGTGTATTAATGTTTTCATATATGCAAAAGATAGATTTTAGAAAAGTTAGGTTTTTTCTGTTCATAGATTTTTTGGTGATATTAATTATTGTAGAATATGCAAATGTTTGTATATTCATATGAACAATGCATTAGGCAAAACCTTTGTTTTTTTTCAAATTTTCTATTTGAACATTTTTTTAAAACAAGCAATACTAAAAGAATGAGAGGAAAAAGAAAATAAGAAGAGGAAGAAAGGAGAAGAAGAGGAGAGGAAGAAGAGGAGAAATAAATAAGAAGAGGAAATAAGAAGAAAAAGAAGAGGAGAAGAAGAAAGGAATAGAGGAGAAAAAAGAAAAATAGAAATTTTCTATTTTTCTTCTTCTCCTCTATTCCTTCTTCTCCTCTCTTTTTTTCTTCTTTTTTTTCTTCTTCCTTCTTCCTCTTTTCTTCCTTTTCCTTATTTTCCTTTCTCGAGGGAGAAGAAGAAAAAGAAGAGTAGAAGAAGAAGAAAGGAATAGAGGAGAAAGAAGAAACTTCAACACGAGGGGGGGTACCGATACCCCCTCCCCGATAACATTATTTTCCCATGTATATGTATGTCGCGTCATTGTCGATATAACCCCCTCGAGATAACTTCGACATGAGGGGCGGTCGATATATATACCCCCTCTCGACCGTGATAACTTATACAACGACAGCACCCCTCGGCCCTCTCGCCGACAAAAAAAGCTCTCGAGGACACCCAAACCCTAGAGAGAAAACAATGTTGGTCTCCTACCCCTCCCGCCGCCCCTACCCGACAAATTAACTCTCTCGAGGCCACCCAAATTAACCCTTGAAGCGTTGTGTCGAGGCGACCCCAAACCCTAGAGAAGCAGCGTCGAGGCCACTAACATGATTCCTTATTGTGATTAGCTAGCTAGTTCTCGTTTGCCACTAATATATATATATATATATATATATATATATATATATATATATATATATATATATATATATATATATATATATATATATATATATATATCTGTACCATGTTTGAATAATAATTGACATGTTGTAAATATTTGCGAAACTATGGAGCACTCTCGAGACGAAGAAATGAAGCGATGTTGGGGCACATAATCGCACAAGGAAGTGATGAAGTTGCGTCATTTCTCAACGACACCGATGGTCCCGAAGGACTGGGTGAAGAAGAGGGCTATGTTAATGATGGCTTCGACCCATTAATGCCGGTACAAGAAGAGGACTATGTTCATGATGGCTCCGGTGACACAATGGAGGTACAAGAAGGAGACCGTGCTGACTGCTCCGGTGACCGAACCAACTCCGGCCAGGTATATATATATATTAGTTAAGCCCGTGCTGACTAGTTAATTGATGCATCCATTGTTTTGGTATATGTACACATATTAATTACTCTCTTCTTTCTTCCTTATAATTTCTAGCCCTCCGGATCGAGCACAACTTCGGTAAGGAGACGAGGCCCGAAGAAAAAGTTGAGCTCGGATGAAAAGTTTGAGATCATAGATATCGCGCCCGACGGCGAACCGATTGAACCCATCCGGACAAGGAAGGCATTTTCTGCACAGTGCGGGGTTCTTGTTAGGGACAAGATCCTGATCAGCATCCATCAATGGTATAAGCCTAAGGAGGAAGACCCTGAGGTGTCTTATGTCAATGATATGCAGAAAGAAGATCTTTGGACTTAGCTGAAGGCAAATTTCACCCTACCGCCAGAGGAGGATCCGGAGAAGCCAGTTAAAGAGCAATTAATCAAGTCTTGTGCTCTTAAGAAGATGGCAACCCTAATGAGGAGGTGGAGGAAAGAGCTGAACCAGTTTGTCGAGAAAGAAAAGACACCAGAATTCATCGGCAAATATGAGAAGATCAAAGATCACTGGCCCGCATTTGTGGCCCACAAGACATCGGAAAAGAGTAAGAAGATGGCGAAAAACAAGCAAAATGCTGCGAAGAAGAAGCTTCACCATCGCAGGGGGTCAGGTGGCTACCTCAAAGCCCGGCCTAAGTGGTCCAAGGCTGAGCATGATCTGCTTGAAAAAGGGATCGAACCAGAGACAATGTACTGGCCAGACCGTTGCTGGACTTGGTTCTTCGGGGCTGGCGGAACCTTGGACCCTGAAACAGGGAAGTGCCAGTGGACGGACGAGCAATTGCAAATACCAGTCAAGAACCTTCGACACTATATCGATGCAGCGCAGCGAGGGACGTTCCTTCCAAACTGGGAGAAGGACGAGCTCACAATGGCCCTTGGGAATCCTGAGCACCCTGGACCGACACGAGGCACGCCAGGCTCTATTCCGTGGAAGGTTGGTTTTCCGGACACAGGGTGAGGGAGTCCTGGATTAGGGGGTGTCCGGATAGCCGAACTATCACCGTTGGCCGGACTCCTAGACTACGAAGATACAAGATTGAAGACTTCGTCCTGTGTCCGGATGGGACTTTCCTTGGCGTGGAAGGCAAGCTTGGCGATGCGGATATGTAGATCTCCTACCATTGTAACCGACTTTGTGTAACCCTAACCCTATCCGGTGTCTATATAAACCGGAGGGTTTTAGTCCGTAGGATGAACAACAATCATACCATAGGCTAGCTTCTAGGGTTTAGCCTCTCCGATCTCGTGGTAGATCTACTCTTGTACTACCCATATCACCAATATTAATCAAGAAGGATTAGGGTATTACCTCCATCGAGAGGGCCCGAACCTGGGTAAAAACATCGTGTCCCTTGTGTCCTATTATCATCCGCCTAGACGCACACTTCGGGACCCCCTACCCGAGATCCGCTGGTTTTGACACCGACAGTGGTGCTTTCATTGAGAGTTCCTCTGTGTCGTTGCCGTCAGGAAGGATGCCTCATCCCGTCTTTAAAGACGATACTATCGCCAAAGGAGCCTTGGCCACTGGTCAGACTCTTCAGCTAGGTGGTTTTCTTATGACCGCCAGTTCGGCCACCGCGCCGATGATGACCTCTCGAGTCATCGAAACCAATCTTCACGTTAATTCGGAACTTGCCGAACAGTTGGATCCGATCGAGCTCTCCTCCGTAAACGAAGCTCTTGGATCGCATCGCCGCCAGGAGTCGCCACAGACTACGACGGATCGGGCCTAAAACCGATCTGAGAGATCAACTCTCCCGTGCTACCCATCATGTTGCTGTGATAGAGGAGCAATCGGCGATTCTTATTCTATATTAAGGACTAGCTACGTCCGGATTCCCGATCCTCCATGCCGGATTCCCGCAGAGGGACGGATGTCGATCAAGCCCTGAACTTAAAGTCAGGCGGCGGGTTGGATTCATTGGATAGCATTCAAAAATCCAAACTTTCGAGTTCGGAAACTTCTCGGCCCCTGAGCCTTAAATTGGACGGGGTTCCGGATCTAGTTCCACCCGCCCACCCAAACATTAGCGATATATCTCGAATTCGGCAAGAGCCCGCTGAAACAGTACATCATTACTGGGCCAGATTCCTCCTAGTTATGGACAGGATAAAGGACTGCCGAGAGGAGGACGCAATCCCACTTTTCTGCAATAATTTCACGGACAAGGGAATCCTAAACGCCAAAAGACGTCGCAAAATTACACGCTTTGCTAACTTGGTGACCATAGTACAAAAGTACTGTGCGATGGAGAGTGCTTGGAAAACCTAATAAATTTTGGGATAATCCGGCCCCGAATACATCCCTAGTCCGAAATAAAAGGGTGCATCATCACCAAGCACCTGGATTAAACATCAAAAAACAAAAAATCCCTAAAGGGTACTGGACCGTACCGGAGGGTTGGCTAAACGGACCCTGCAAAATTCATAGCATAGAGGGCGCCACTCCAACTCATAGCCTTCGAGCATGTTGGATACTACGGCAGGTGGCCAAAAGTGGCAAAGAGCTTCTAGCCTTAGAATCCCAGCCCAACAACACCAGTACGGTGTTAACAGTCTTTGAGACTTTCGCATCAAATAATATGCGGAAACGAACACTCCGCAACCTTGCCGAAGTCTACCAAGTAGCAACAATACATCCATGGAGTGACACGGCAATTATCTTTAATGCCAGTGACGAACCCAAATTCCGAACAGCCCGAGCACCAGCCGCATTGGTTCTCAGTCCAATAGTGGACGACTTTCGCCTTACTAAGGTACTCATGGATGGCGGCAGCAGACTAAACCTCATCTACGAGGAAACCCTCCGAAAAATGGAAATAGACTGGAACCGCATTGAGCGAAGCAGCACAACCTTTAGAGGAATAATCCCTAGCCGGGAAGCATGCTGCACAGGAAAAATCACACTTTGGCGTAGTGTTCGCTCGCCGGACAATTACAGGTCCAAGAGGTCACATTTCAAGTGGCCCCTGCTCAGCAGCGGATATCACGCTTTATTGGGGCGAGAGGCATTCACAATTTTCAAGCTATACCCCACTATGGGTACATGAAGCTTAAAATTCCGGACCTAACGGAATCATCACTCGCTAGTGATCCGAACATAGCACTCCGCCGAAAACAAGACAGCCGCACTAGCCCTCGAGGCACTATCCGAAGCCCTAGCGCCGAGGAACTCATCTGCGATCGCTCCCACGGTGAACAGGGACGATGTGATACTTGATAAAAGATCCAAGTCCACCTCTTTTAAACCAGCGGATGAAATAGTCAAATTCCAAGTCCACCCAACGGACCCTGCAAAGATGGCCTCCATTGGGGCACAATTAAACCCTGATGTAGACGCCGCACTACGAGAATTTCTATGAGAAAACTGGGACATTTTTGCCTGGCACCCTTCAGACATGCCAGGAATCCCACGTCGGCTGGCCGAGCACAGCCTAAATATCCTAAAAGGATTCAAGCCAGTCAAACAGGCTCTTCGGCACTTTTCCGAACACAAGAGACAGGCCATGGGAGAGGAGCTAGCCAAACTTCTGGAAGCCGGATTCATCAGAGATATAAAACATCCGGACTGGCTAGCAAATCTTGTGATGGTACCAAAGAAGGATAAATCCTGGCGCCTATGTGTTGATCTCAAAGACCTTAATAAGGCTTACCCAAAGGATCCCTTCCCCCTCCCTTGCATTGATCAAATTATCGACGCTACAGCAGGACACGACTCATTGTGCCTCCTCGACGCGTACTCCGGCTACCACCAAATCAAGATGGCGGAGCCAGACCAAGCAGCAACAGCATTCATCACTCCATACGGCCCATTCTACTTCAACACAATGCCCTTCGGGCTCAAAAACGCCGGCGCAACATATCAGCGCATGATTCAGACATGTCTGGCAAACCAGATCGGCAAAATAGTGGAAGCATATGTAGATGACGTGGTCGTCAAATCCAAGCATGTCGAAACTCTAGTAGACGACTTGAGGCTCACATTCGACAATCTCCAAAAATATGACATTAAGCTCAATCCGGAAACATGCGTCTTCGGCGTTCCAGCCGGAAAGCTCCTGGGCTTCATTATGTCTGTTAGAGGAATTGAAGCAAACCCAGCCAAGATCCGAGCTCTGTCACAATTGGATATTCCAAAAGACCTCAAGCAAATACAAAAATTGTCTAGATGCGTAGCGGCTCTAAGCCGCTTTATTTCCCGTTTGGGAGAAAAGGCGTTACCCTTTACCGCCTCCTCCGGCGACCAACACTTCGAGTGGATTTGATGCATACCGGCCGGACTCAAGAAATAAAAGCCATATTGACAACAAATCCGGTCCTGGCCGCGCCCAACGTGGGCGAACCAATGCTATTATATATCGCCGCAACACATCAAGTTGTCAGCGCGGTGCTCGTCGTCGAACGAGAAACAGACGGACGCCGGTTCCCTCTTCAAAAACCGGTTTACTATGTGTCCACTGTCCTAACTCCATGCAAGTCCCGGTACCCACATTATCAAAAAATAGCATACGCGGTGTTCATGGCATCCCGGAAGCTGCGACACTACTTTCAAGAGTGTTCGATAACTGCAGCCTCCGGAGTACCTCTTAACGACATTATAAACAACCGCGACGCGACGGGCTGGATTGCTAAATGGGCCATAGAGCTCCTTCCATTCGACATAACCTATAAGCCACGACGAGCTATTAAGTCGCAGGTTTTGGCCGACTTCGTGGCCGAATGGACCGAAGCCGAACTCCCTAAAGAGTACGGCGCATACTCCAATTGGATCATGCACTTTGACGGCTCCAAAATGTTGGCCGGCCTGGGGGCTGGCGTCGTCCTGACGTCCCCAACCGGGGACACAGTCCAATACGTCCTTCAGATAATGTATACGGACTCCAACAACGCAGCCGAATACGAGGCCCTTCTGCACGGCCTCCGGATGGCAGTCTCCATGGGCATTAAACGCCTAGAGGTGCGCGGGGACTCGAACCTCGCGATATCTCAAATAAACGGAGACTTTGATGCCAAAGATCCAAAAATGGCAGGGTACCGCAATGCGGTCCTAAAAATGTCAGCACGGTTCGAAGGGCTCGAATTTCATCATATAGCCCGGGATAACAACCAGGTGGCGGACATATTGGCACGCATCAGCGCAAAACGCGATGCCGTACCGCCCAACATCTTCTTGAAACGGCTGTTCAAGCCTTCCGTACTATGGGAAGGGGAGTCCAGAAATAACAATCCGGACCCAACCGCACTGCCTGACGCTGAACACTCTGACACAATTGGAGGCTCTGCCACCGAGATAACACCCTCCGCCCACGAAATAATGGCAGTTATCGCTCCATGGACGGAACCATTCCTAGCCTACCTAACTAGGCAGGAACTCCCCGAAGACCAAAATGAGGCTCGCTGCATAGTACGGCGATCTAAAGCCTATAAAGTCCATGAGGAAGAGCTCTATAAGAAAAGCACAACAGGAGTCCTTCAAAGGTGTATCTCCGAAGAGGAAGGGCGAAACCTCCTGGCTGAAATTCATGCCGGACTGGGTGGGCACCACGTTGCAGCCCGGGCCCTTGTAGGTAAGGCCTTCCGTACAGGATTTTATTGGCCGACGGCCCGGGCAGATGCGCAGGATTTAGTCCAACGATGCGTCGGTTGCCAGCTTTTTGCTAACCAAAGCCACATGCCACCCACCACCCTCAAAACTATACCCATCACCTGGCCGTTCATGGTCTGGGGGCTTGACATGGTTGGACCCCTTAAGGGAGGAACCCACAAGCAAAAATACCTATTGGTCATGGTGGATAAATTCACCAAATGGATAGAGGCCAAGCCTGTTAAAACGGCCGAATCCGGACCGGTGATAGACTTCATATCAGGGGTAGTACACCGCTACGGTGTCCCCCACAGTATCATCACTGATAACGGCACCAACTTCACGGCCGATGAGGTCAAATTATGGTGCAAAAACATGGGCATCAAGCTCGATTACGCCTCAGTCTATCACCCTCAAACCAATGGTCAAGTCGAACGAGAAAACGATCTAATCATGAGCGGCATTAAACCCAGACTAGTGCAGTATCTCAAGGAATCTAACACGCACTGGGTTGAGGAGCTCGACTCCGTACTCTGGGGGCTGCGGACCACGCCGAATCGTACTACCGGATTCACACCATTTTTTATGGTGTACGGCGCAGAGGCAGTCTTGCCCTGCGACATAATTCATGAATCACCTCGCGTGCGCATGTATGAAGAAAGAGAAGCCGAGCTCGATCGGCAGGACAGTTTGGACGCATTGGAGGAGGACCGCGACGTGGCAAAAGCTTGTTCCGCATTTTATCAACAGCAGGCTCGTAGATATCAAAGTAGGGAAGTACGGGCCAAAGCTTACAATGTTGGCGAACTAATTCTACGCCTGCCGGACAAGAAAAAGGACAAACTCAAGCCCAAATGGGAAGGTCCCTTCATCATCGACCAGGTCCTGACTGGCGGAGCCTACCGTCTGCGAAACGCATCGGATAACCGACTCGAGCCAAACCCATGGAATGCAGCCCGTCTACGAAGATTCTACGCCTAAGCGTCGGACTCCAAGTTCGTCTCCTTCCTCCGTCCACATTTTCTATGTTTGCTGTCTTTTATTTCTCTCCTTCCTCCTCCTTCTTCTCGAAGCCTTTAGAGGCTTGTTTGCGCTTTGTTCGCACATACTTGACGCGCCGTCCGCGCTCATTATACCCGGGGGCTTCTTTAACAGAAGCTTATTTATACGGGCTTCATGCCCAACACATGTGTCAAACTTCCGCATGTACCTTTTACTCACCATTATATGCATCGATATGACTTAAGTTTTGGCCAAGCTGGGTTGCCTGGCTCCTGTGCTTACCCCTACGTTCCCGATTGTTCGGCTAGGTGGTAAAGGGAGAACCTCTGCGATTGTTACTGCCGAGTCAGCCGGATGTGTACCTCAGACTGGGTGAAGCCGAAAGCTAGCGTTCTTAAGGGAATATTCGGTCGGTGAATTGAAAGATGATTTTAAAACTATTTATCCATCTGCACCCAGATGATTTTCTGCTTTCTTAGCAGTTTGGACATGCACTTTAGGGCATGCCTCCCAGCGAAAGGAACCCTTAACGGAACTATTCTCCCTGGAAGATGTTTCTTACTATCCATGTAATATAACATAACTAGTTGGGCACTTGTCTGATACAGCAATAATGACCCCTACGCCTTGTCTCCATGCATGCCCCGGTTCTTATATAACCGCGAGGGTATTCGGACACACTCCGGACTATTGGGTCCCGAGGTCGAAGCGAAAAGGACCGCTATGACAAACGATCTACAATCCGGCTAGAAGAAATTTTTCATGTCACATTCAATTACATAGTCAACTTGACTCATTGTATTCCTCCTCAATGCCATCTAATAGGCTATCTAATTTACAATCTTGCTGGGAATACTTGGAGGCCAATTCTACTTGGTTGTACACTAAGCTTACAGGGATCTCCTTCCCATCAGGCCCCACGGGTCCGACCTCGGCCATGTGGTTTGGGTCAGCCTTCGTGTACCGCGTCTTTACCATGGCCCAGGCCTCCCTGGCGCCTTGACGGCAGGCCGATATCTTCCATAGTCGGAAGCGCCGCCGTGCTCCTTGAAGCCGCTCTGCCAGCTCCCCAATGCCTTCGGGCAGGGAGATAGATGGCCACAAGGCCTGGCCGTCGCCTGTCATCACCTGCCGAACTCGTGCGTGCAGCTGACGCAGTTCGGGAAGAAGATCACCCGAAGAACTGGGCATCTCCTCCTCAGGATGACCTGTGAGCAAACCTACATACATGTTTATGTTAGTCGCCTTCCTCGCCAAACTCTTTCAAAGTTCGTTCAAGCACTTACTGAAAATGCTGCGACGAAGCCGTCGATTCTCCTTTACGGAGTCAGACAACTGGGCACGAACATCCTTTAGTTCCTCACCCAGTTGGGTGTTGGCATCTTGGAGGTTATTTTTCTCCTGCCGCACCCTCGTAAGCACGCTCTCGCCAACCTTTAGCTGGCGCAGGAGCTGTTGCTTATCCGGATCTAGTCCGGCGCCATCGGCAATATTATTGTCAAATTTACACACCCGCCGCACTTCATAAACTATTTATCTTTTGAAGCATATATTACCGTAGGGGTCTCTATGGCTCCCCAGAGGCGGCTAGTGCGGCCTCAAGTTGGGCCTTGCATTCTTCAAGCTCCCGGACAGTCGGGTATTCTTTTTGTAAGATCATGCATAACAAATGATCCTTAAATCAGTTATTCTAACTATTTTAAGTCTTGGGGGCTACTGGCATATATAACTGTCAAATTTCCTCACCCGTATGTCCTTTACATACTGCTCCGTGGCTCTGGCTAGACCATCTTGAGCGGCACGGAGGTGCGCATCTCCCGAATTGAAGGCATTCAAGGCCTCTTGGGAGAAACATGCATCACGAAGAACTGTCCGGCGGCGCCTGTGATTCATGGCGCTCTCCACCTCGGAGTTGGTGGCGGACAATCTGTCGGCATCCTCTGTCGGAGGAGCATCCGACGCACGCCTCGTGCTCGCCTCCGCTTCTGGACCCGGCTTTGGAGCCTGGCTGGCGGAGGTTCGATTGGCAACCTCTCCGGACTCAGTCCGGCGAGCGCTCTTTTTCCTGAAAAGAGCACTAGCGTTAGTACGCCTTCCAGGAATCAATCCTGGGAATATGGTGACACGCCATACCGTTGCGGCGGAGTTTCGATCCGGACCGCACTTCTTTTTAGCCTGCGGGGCCGTACTGCCCCTTGTTGGCTAGCCGCCGCGGGCTCGGCCTCCTGCCTCGAAGGCACCCCTTGCGAAACACCATCAAATACGTGGTGATTAGAAGTAAAGCACGGGTGGGGCATGGTATCCGGACTTCGGTCACGGTTACCTGGGAGGCCGGAAATAATCCGGGGTAGTCGGCCGTAATTGCAACCAAAGCATTGTCGATGCTAAGTTGGTGGAACACCCCGCCGATCAGCTCCACCTTTATGTCCGGGTCCTCTTCGGGGCCGGATCGAGGGACCGTTCCGGATCCTCGGGTTGTGGGGGCGGGCTGTGTATCTTCTCCACGGCCCGGCGCAGTTCCTGCGTAGAAACCATGAAATGAGATGTTTAACCACGGGAACATGGATCGGACAGGCCACAAAGATATTTTCTTACCCAACTTTGAGGATTATTCGAAGAAAACCCGCTCAGTGGATTGACGCGGAGAAAATCCTCCTCTTCCCCTTTGTACATGGCGGACAAGGTCTTCACCAGTTCGGTGACCGATCCCGACCCTTTGCGGCCATGGCGGGTGGCGTCGTCTTCCCCGTTGAAGTCCCACAAGGGGTGGCCCCTATATTGGAGCGGCTGCACTCCTCTCATAATGCAGATTGCCATGACTCCAATCATGGTCAATCCGACATGAGCCAGTAATCTTATTCGGCTCATCAAGTAAAGGACGTCCCGGTCATTTTCCCTCTGGGGGCTCCGCGGGCGCCAGCTTAGGCGCTTCTTCAGAGGAGCGTTGCTAAACTCCGGAAGGCCGATCCGAACAGGATCCGGCAGCGGGACGTCCTCCATGTAAAACCATTCCGAAGCCCAGTCTTCAGACGCCTTCTTCGGGGTTCCGGATAGATATCCGGTCACGGCGATGCGCCATAGTTCGGCTCCACCCACTTGATATATTGACCCCTCATGAGAACGGGGTACTAGGCAGAATAATCTCTTCCACAGCGCAAAATGAGCCTCGATGCCTAAGAACAGTTCGCAAAGGGCCACGAAGCCCGCGATGTGCAAAATGGAGGCAGGCGTAAGATGATGCAACTGGAGGCCGTAGAACTCCAAGAGCCCCCGGAGAAACGGATGGATTGGAAATCTGAGTCCTCTTAATAGATAAGAGATAAAGCATACCCGCTCTCCTTTAGAGGGATCGGGGACACTCTCCGCTTGCTTTCCGCCTTTGTAGGTGGCGAGTCCGGCTCGAACCGGAACCATGAAGGCCGGGGGAAGAAATCCCTTGGTTTGGAGTATAACTAGCTCGCTATGCGGGACTGAGCATTTCTCCCAATTTCCGGGCTGAGGGCTGGGAGCGCGAGAAGAGGAGCCGCGTCGACTGTCCATGATGGAATGGGTTTTTGTCAGAGGCGCTCCGATGAAAGCTCGCGGAGGGGGGATGGTGTGACTCAGATCTAGATCCTCGGCTCTTTTATAGACGGCTCATTTGCACAGCTAGGGGGTAGGTGTAAAAATACCCTGGCTTTTCGTTCATTCAAACACGTGGAAGATGGCCATTATTGGGCGTAGAAGCCAAGGAGCGCAGCATTTATCAGAAGCCGGACACTATTCGACAAGTATATGGAATCTGGAGAAGAACCCGCCTTGCAATGCCGAAGACAATCTACGCGCCGGACTCATCACCATTTGAAGCCTGGTTCGGGGGCTACTGAGGGAGTCCTGGATTAGGGGGTGTCCGGATAGCCGAACTATCACCGTTGGCCGGACTCCTAGACTGTGAAGATACAAGATTGAAGACTTCGTCCCGTGTCCGGATGGGACTTTCCTTGGCGTGGAAGGCAAGCTTGGCGATGCGGATATGTAGATCTCCTACCATTGTAACCGACTTTGTGTAACCCTAACCCTATCCGGTGTCTATATAAACCGGAGGGTTTTAGTCCGTAGGACGAACAACAATCATACCATAGACTAGCTTCTAGGGTTTAGCCTCTCCGATCTCATGGTAGATCTACTCTTGTACTACCCATATCATCAATATTAATCAAGCAGGAGTAGGGTATTACCTCCATCGAGAGGGCCCGAACCTGGGTAAAAACATCGTGTCCCTTGTCTCCTGTTACCATCCGCCTAGACGCACAGTTCAGGACCCCCTACCCGAGATCCGCCGGTTTTGACACCGACATAGGGGGTTACAAAACCCACGAGAGGAGGAAGAAACTGGAGCAGGACCAACTGCAGGCGCTGCACGAAAGGGTAATGGGGCTAGAGGAACGAGAAGCAGCAGATCGCAGCAAACGACCTGCCGAAGCTTCCCCCGAAGCTACCCCGCCATCTCATCGGAGAAGCAGCGTGGCTTCCACCGAGCTGCTTCAGCCGGAGCATGTCTTGACGGCTCCTGCCAGCTATCCCGTGGATGGTATCACGGAGTCTCAAAATTGCCACGTTATGGCGCGATGGATGAATTTGAAGGTCAAGGCGGCTGTTGGCCAAGTTTATCCTAGTGGACCCGCACAACTTATCACTGCCGGCCGATTCGAAAGGATATGCTAAGGTGATGGTGGATGAAATAACGGAGGATTTGAGGACCTCCTGCTTGACCACCCTACCGTGAAGGGAGACTAGGATGGGTTCTGCTCAAGACTCCATGCCTATGGTGGAAGGAGCTCATCAACCTTCCAAACTGGACGCCTCCACCTCCTCCTCCTCCTCCGGCGAGTCAGGGCACTCCGCCTCCTCCACCGCCTCCTCCTCCGGCGAGTGACGATCAGGGCACGCGTGGCAGCACTCCGCCTCCTTCTCCGGCGCCTGGCGGCACTCCGCCTCCTTCTCCGCCTGCACTGGCGCGCCCGAGCAGCCAGCCTCCTCCTTCTCCGCCTCGTCAGCAAGGGCGGAAGAGACCCGCCGCCGCTCTGGCTGCTCCGGCGCATCTTAGTCCTTCTCCTCCGCCTCGTAAGCAATCAAAGAAGACATCCGCTCCGTCTGCTCTGCCGGCGTCTAGCAGTACAGCCAAAGGCGGGAGGAAATACAGATTCGGTCCTTGTCTCAAGACTCGGAGAAGTTCTTTGACGAGAGGACCGAGGAGGAAAACGCTAAGATCGCGCGAGACGAAGTGGATGACTGGTTTGCAGGGTTGAAAGCAAAGAGACATCCACCTCTAGAGGAGAAGGTAGATCCGGTGAAAGCGAAGCGCACTCTAGCTGCCCTGAGGAAACCGGCAAAGTCTCCGCCGAGAACCAACTATGAGCGCATTACTGAACAGACATATCTCCAAGCGGAGCGGTCGGGAAGTACTGTCAGACATCAAAGAGCAAAAGAACGAGCAGCTACGAAAAAAATTGACCAGCTCGGCGAACAAGCAAACCAATCGTGCTCCCCGCTCAATGTGTCTAGCGGCAACATCGTCGCTAATGTTCCGGGGATGGTGGCCGGTTATGGCAATCTACAAGATTACCTACCCTAACGATGCCCTTCCTGAATACATGAAGGTGGAAGAACAAAGATACGAGTATGGGAAGCCTCTCGTCAAAGATGAAAAATCTCTAACAACGATGATGCGAAGATTCCATACTTGGTACATGAAAACCTGCAGAGAGTCTGGGGGGACGAATAGTTTGTATCTGCACATTAAAGAGGAGCACGACCTCGTTGGAACTGATCTGTTGTGTGTTCCATTTGAGGAGCTCTTCGCGTTCTTCAATCAAAAGGCCCTCGATAAATTAACGGTCTTTTGCTACTGCCTGTAAGTACTATTTCTGTCATTAAGTCTCTATATATAGCTCGGCTCTTTCATTGCATGTATTTATAATTAATTATCCTCAATATATTATGCAGATTGAAGATCGTCGAGTGCAAAAAAAATGAAATCTATGATACTGGGTTCATTAACACAAATATCATAGATGTATTTCTGGTTGAAAAGCACGTCAAAGAGGCCGAGGACAACTTGCTACAATCGTTGATCAAAAATCAAAACAAAGATACCATACTCTTTCCTTACAACGGCAAGTGAGTGTTACTGATCGTTTGCATATTCGGTTTCCTTATTACTCGGCGAGGTTATAGTAATGTAATTGATGAGTTATGCATGCGTGCGCAGGTACCACTATATTCTTCTGAAGATTAATCTTGAGCGTGGACTAGTAACCGTCTTAGACTCGAGACGGAAAGATCCCAACACCTATGCGGACATGACTGAAATGCTCAGCAAGTAAGTTCAATCGATCATTATCGCACCATAGCGGCAACTTTTTGTTCATTTCCTGATATCTCAAGTAATAATAAATATTTTCTTTGTCTTGCAGGGTTTGGAAACAGTTCACCACAAAAGCTCCGGGACTGCCGAAGGAGCTGCAATATCCATACCCGAAAGTAAGTACTACTGGCTAGCTAGTTGTGCGCATCTCCGTTGATTCTATAGCTATACTTTCATCAATGCCATTTATAATGCTTCATTATCAGTTTGATTGACCTCTATTTCTCGTAAAGTGCTTGTGGCAGGAACAAGGAATGATTTCTGTGGATACTACGTAATGCGAGTTCATCTACAACGCGACTTTGAAAAATAAGCGGGCTACTCTCAAAGACAATATGAAGTGCGTAAGCAATTAATAATATTCACAATTTCATTTTATTACACCATCATTTCTATTGAGTTTCATTCATATATATGTATTAATTAACCCCCTTCTTCAAATTAGACGTGGCAGATGCGGAATGAACTCCTAAAACCAGATCGCATTAAAGCAATTCAAGAGGAATTGGCGGGATTCTTTCTTGACCACGTCATCAATAAAGCCGGAGAATACCATGTGGAAGTTGATTTCAAATGCTAGGGGACTGTAATTGAGAGATCTTATATATTGTACATGTATGTAGCCAGTAGCGTCGGACGTACATGATACGAAAACTTGTTGTTCGACCAATCTCTCGGAGAAGGAGAGGTCGATCGATCATTTTCTCTCGGTATGCATGACGAACTTCTGTACTCGATGGTTCCTTCATTTTCTTACTAGCTAGCGTGTCGAGGGCTATATGTATATAGTAATGAAGCGTCGACCAAGCACGGACATAAGAGAGGACACTTCTCTATTAATTAGCTAGCTAACACAATATATGAAACACCTAAATTAACCCTCAAAACCCCAAACCCCCCTTACAAAAAAACAAAACCCCAGCCACTGGAATGCCGACGCGTGGATGCCTTTTGGTCCCGGTTGGTGCCACCAACTGGGACCAAAGGCCCCCCTGCCTGGGCTCAGCGCACCGGCCACATGGAGGACCATCTGTCCCGGTTCGTGTTAGAACCGGGACTAAAGGGGGGAGGTATTAGTAATGACCCATTAGTCCCGGTTCATGAACCGGGACTAAAGGCCCTTACGAACCGGGACTAATAGGTGTTTTTCTATTAGTGGCAGGGGCAGGTATGATTCTCCATGATGATCATGGACCAATTGTTTTCTCTTCCTGCCGTTTTCTTAGTCGTTGCGGATCAGCACTTGAGGCGGAACTAAGTGCATGTATGGAAGGCATGTCCCTTGCACTGGAGTGGAGTCAGCAGGATGTCCTTGTTGAAACATATTCCATGGAGGTCGCTAACATGATTAATAATCCATCTCGAGACAGCTCAGAGCTGGGTCATCTAGTTGAGCACGTGAAACATCTCATGAACCAAGGGAGGCGTTTCGTTGTCAACAAAATCTCCCGGGAAATGAACCAAGCGAGCGATCTGCTTGCTCGTTTTGGTCGTCTAGAGGAACGAACAGTAGTTTGGTTAGGATCAGGGCCTCATGAAATATTAGACCTCATCCTACGGGATTGTAATGTGACTATTATTTAATCAATACAATCCCTTTACCCCGCAAAAAAAAGAGTATTGATACGTCATAAGAATTGATGCCCAACTATATTTTCTTGTCGTCCTTACCTTATTTTGATCCATGTAGCAAAACAAACTTAAAAGTTGTCTCAAAATGTCACACAGGCCATAGTCGGGATCAAAATTCAAAAGCTAACTACAATGACATGTTTGTCTGAAACACCGAGTGACATGCATTTGTAGCAAAATTTGGCACAGCCGATTCAGAATTCCGCATAAGAGCAAGCAGTTTGCTGGTCCTCAGATGCTGAAACGCCTCTAAAACCTACATGCCAGTACTAGTTTTAACAGACAATGTCACCATCATTCCGCAACTGCAACATTCAAGATGACATGACCAAGACTGATTTGCGACCCCCCACCTATCATCACCTAGTTAGTCAACTCCATGATGGCGCTGACAATGTCACCATCTGCAGCCTTGAGCGCCTTCACAGCCCTGGACCTCGACACAGAGGCCTGCATCATCACGACCTCAACATCCTTGTTGTCAACGCCCGTCTCGTCGACCTCCTTGTCGTCTTGGGCTGCTGCCATAGACGGCTCACCCTTTGAGATGACGCTGCTCGGTCCCGGCGCCTTGAACTGCCCCGCCGCTTCTGTCAGCAGCTGAGCGTCCATGTCCTCCATCTTGACCACCCCGAACATGACATAGGTTTCTGAGTGCGAGCTCTTGAAGACGTCTGGCTTGGAGAGGACAAACGTAACCTGCAATTGTGTTGAGAGAAGTTACGAAAATGCGACAACCGCCAGCATGTAATTATGCAACAGGGAAGAATGGCTGAAGTGGTTAAGATGCTCACGGTCTTGCTCTGCTTGATAGTTACACGGCTCACACCAGTAATGGCCTTCATGCCAAGCTTCTCCATGGCTTTCCTGCACTTCTTCTCACTCCTAGATCTTCCACTAGCATCACCTCCTAGTGCCAGAAAGCACAGGCGCATAATGTCAGATTTTAAAACTTTTGCATAACCCCAGAATTTTACAACTAGACATAGTTCACTTTGTGAATTATTATCGGTAATCGTTGGAAATGGAAAGTGTAATATTTGTACAACACTTGAACTTTTCTCAAGCACGATTGAGCAGAAATTGTGATTGCAATCAAGTATTCTTGATATCCATTGTCGATTTTAGAATTTTGAACAAGATCTTAGTTTTGGCACTTTGGGTAAGGTACAAAGAATTAGCTATTCATATCATGGAAATCCCAGCATCAGTTCATACTAAATGCATTGAAATGATTCACCTACCAAAATTATACTTGCAAAACCAAGAGTTTACATTCAGGATTTATTCCTATCAAACTAAATGCTATAGCTGAACATTCATGTATATGTTAATGCAAGTTGAAATTGAAACAAGGTGCCACCTTACTGAGGTGAATATTATATACAAATGGCAGGAAGTACTCAAGAAACTATATATTCTGTAAATAGGTAGTGCTGAATAATTGAGGAATGAGTAAATATGATACAGTTCCAAAAAGGTGAGAATATACTATAGACCACAAAGGCATATCAATGGTTCGTAAAGAACAGAACATTAGAACAGAAACAAACTGGTTGGTTCCTAATCTTCAAATAAAAAACAGGTCAAAGTGAACCAAAATAGGTAAATATAGAGTTTGTATCATTGAGGAACAGATCAGATAACAATTTCTAAATTATGAAAATGACAACATTGAGACCAACAGAAACAAAATAATCCATTGATTCAGCGGTTGAATAAGCAACATTTAATTTAGAATTTTGGTGTGGGCATTAACTTCAGATGTCTAAATTTATGTTAGAGCTTACAAGGCAGCATTACAATAAGAAATAGGCTTATCTGCAACTAAGTGGCTACTTGAACTGAATAGAAGGAAGTAGAGAATTTCAGCGTACCCTCAACATCATCGTCATCCATTTCATCCGCATCCTCATCATCGATGTCATCATCATCCTCAAGGATAGGCTCATCTTCCTGAGAGTATGCATTCCAAATATCATATTACTTGATGGTCATAAGTATTAAACACAAAACAGCGCTGCCTCTGAACAGGGGATATGCAGAGGAGGGGAAACAGAGTTAGCCATATGCAGAAATGAAAAAAACGGTAAACAGTCTAGTCAATGTATTTTCTTCCCAGGATGAAGATGTGAGTACATACTAAGTAGCATCAGCACAAGATAAAAGGAAATGACACTCCAAAGGCAAAGAAAGGAAGTGACAACGGAAGGTATGCTCACACATTTATATTATGCTGTTGGTACAGGAAATATGCCATAAAGCATATAAGCATGAGATGCCATAAAGCATATAAGCATGAGATACACACAAGATACTTGGGTTACTAACCGACTTCCAAAGGTAATTACAAACAAGTAAGGCCCCGTTTCTACTCTAGCAATCACCAAAGGTGGATGCTTTCATCTATGCTTGCTCAAAATTCGTTTCAGATTTGTACCCATACGACAAAGCAGTAGCATTTCAGTTTGCAACACTAGAGATCGCTCTGAAAGGGGAACCACAGACTGTACATAATTAGGACAACTGACAAACAAAACAAGTGAAGAAGCACAATGTATGTAACAGCAGAAAGATAAAAGGTTGGGCCTGAAAATTAAACTCCCAGCTGGACATGTTGGAGGTTCATGGAGGCCTGGGTCGGCCTGACCCGGCGCCCTTCACCGTGAAAACTGTGAGGACACCAGAAAGGAGAAACATTCAAGGGAAGTACCATCTGGTAGACCACCCATATTACAGATACGGAGTTCTCTGCGACCTAGGCGACATCGACAGACGAGATCTAGCGCTACGACACCACCACCGCAACGGAACACGCCGATCCAGGGGCCGAACGAGCAAGAAAGGCGAATTTTATTTTTTTATTTTTTCTGAAATGTGAGGCGATGATTTTTCAGTTGAACAGAGCACCAAATCGAAGACGGGGAGGGGTCGGAATGGAGGATCACCTCGATGTTGTGCTCCTCTAGCTGGGCGCGCAGCAGCTCGGCGACCGTCATGGTGGCGCGCGTCGCCGGCGAAACCTGGTGGGAGGGGAAAGTAAAACCCTAGCTAGGCTAGGAGGGAGGGGCTTGGGAGCGGGAGAGAGCAGAGCAGAGGGCCAAGAGAGACTGCGACGGGAGAGGTGAGGAGGAAGCGAAAGAAAGAGACCCGCTTGACTTCTTGTGTGGTGGTCGGGTCGGGTGGGTGTACACTGGACCTGGACCGTGCTGTTTGGGCCAGGTCGTTCAGACACGTTTTCTTGGCCCATCTTGGCAATCTTGCTGTTTGGGCCAGGTCGTTCCGTTGGAGCTATGGAAGTGCTTATCAAATCGGTCGCTCAAGCAATCCCACCTATTCCATGGCATGTTTTAAACTGCCACAGGGCTTGTGTCAGCATATCAATGGTCTTTTGCGAAAATTCTGGTGGGGATCGAAGAATGGTGAGAGGAAGACCGCCAGGGTCTCCTGGGAAGTTATGACACAACCCAAATTCATGGAAGGCATGGGGTTCCGCGACATTGAGCTTTTCAACTTGGCCCTGCTTGCTAGACAAGCCTGGCGCCTTCTTCAGGAACCAAACTCCCTCAGTGCCAGGATACTGCAGGCTGTCTACTACCCCGCGTCCTCAATTCTTGAAGCTGAGGTGGGCAAGAATCCGTCACAGGTTTGGCGTTCAATAATTGAAGGGAGGGACACGCTTAAATTGGGCTTAGTAAGGAGGATAGGCTCAGGGGAGGACACACATATATGGCTCGACAACTGGATCCCATGGGATTTCAAGCTGCGACCAGTTTGCCCAAAATCCTTAAACCCTCCGCAAAAAGTTTCGGACCTCATTAACCTGATTACCTTTACTTGGGATGGAGCTGCACTCAAGGAGCACTTCTATGAGATGGACAAGGAAGCAATCCTGAATATTCCTCTAAGCTCTAGGGCCCGAGAGGATTTCTGGTCATGGCACTACGAACGGAAGGGAATTTTTACCGTCCGTTCTGCGTACAGGCTGTTGTCATCAACTAAGCAGCAACGAACGGACTGGCTCGAGCATAACGAGGGGCACTCTAATGGTGAGTCCGATCGCAGGTCATGGAGCCAGCTGTGGGGTGCCCTGTTTCCTTCAAAAGTCAGAGTCTTTGCATGGAGACTAGCCAAGACTTCAATCCCGACAGGTGCGGTGCGCCACCACCGTAGCATGGCTGAGTCGGCGGAGTGCTCGATATGTCATACGGCAAATGATACTTGGCGCCAGTCCCTTTTTGACTGTCGTATGGCCCCGGTGTGTTTGGGCACTTACTGATGAAGAACTCACGGAGACAATCATATCTAACAGATCGGAGGATGCGAAGCTATGGATGTTATGGCTGGTTGATACTTTACCCTCGGCGGAATTAGCACGTGTGTTCGTGACGATGTGGGCCATTTGGTGGGCAAGGCATCGCGCCATCCACGATAATCAGTTCCAAAGCCCGCTGAGCACTCATGTTTTCATTAGCAATTTCTTGGCTGAGTTGGAGATGATTCCCGAGAAGAGGGCAAAGCCTAAGGGGCGGCAAGCAAATCTCAGGGACCTGCATGTAAATTCTGGGGACTTGCATGTAAATTCAGGGAATACAAACAACCGGACGCAATCTAGCTTGTGGATTCCGCCCGTCAATCATGAGGTCAAGATGAATGTTGATGGTGGCTTCTCCAAGATCGGCGACCGAGCAGCGTCAGCAGTGATTTGCAGAGATAAGCGAGGCATGTTTCTTGGTGCATCCGCCATTATTCATGACGGCCTCCTTGACCCCGCAGTTCTTGAGGCACAAGCTTGCAGCGAGGCACTCTCGCCCGCTATGGACCTGCATGTCCAATCCATCTGTGTCGCATCAGAGTGCCTCAAAGTGGTGACCAACATAGAGGATGAAGTTCCATGCCGATACTTTGCTATCTTGCAAGATATTAAGTACCAGAGGAGGCTTTTCCACGATGTAAATTTTATTTATGAAAGTAGAAAACATAACGGGGAGGCGCACGCCTTAGCAAAGGCAGCTGCCTCCTGAAAGTGCAACTATCCCTAGGTGGTTTTGGTAATTCATAACAACATATAGCTCACTGAGCTAATGCTATTCCAAGACAAATATTTTAGGAAAGCTCAATTAATGGTATGGCATGGATGATGAAAGTGGATCCCTCAAAATATCAAGGACAAATGATTGGCTCAAGCTCAAAAGCTCAAGACTCTACATTTTACATTTTAGTGATCCAAGATCACATTGAGTCTATAGGAAAAGCCAATACTATCAAGGAGGGATGAGGTGTTGCTTAATGAGCCATTTGCTTCATGTGCTTAATGATATGCTCCAAAACCCTCCACTACTTTCTCACATCCACATATGACGTAAACCTAAAGTCAAACTCGGCCCTACCGATTCTTTCTATCCGGCGCCACCGAGTTCAGATGTCATAGCCACTGCCACAAACCCTAGGCAAATCGGTCTCACCAATAGGGATCTCGGTCTCACCGAGATGGGATTGTAACCTCTCTGTTTCCCTTCGTAACGTTTCGGTCCAACCAAAGTGAGCGATCGGTCCCATCAAGATTACAATGTAAACTCTCTGTTTCCCTTTCGTAACTTTTTGGTCTCACCGAAAGAGCGAATCGGTCCCACCGAGTTTACCTGACCAACTCTCTGGTTAGCTAATTACCAAATTCGGTCTCACCGAGTTTATGTAATCTGTCTCACCGAGATTACGTTATGCCCTAACCCTAACCATATCGGTCCTACCGAGTTGCATGTCAGTCCCACCAAAAACCCTAACGGTCACTAGGTTTCCTAATTCGGTCCGACCGAGTTTGATGATTCGGTCCCACCGAGTTTGGTAAATTGTGGGTAACGGTTAGATTTAGTCTGGAGGCTATATATACCCCTCCACCTCCTCTTCACTCATGGAGAGAGCCATCAGAACAAACCTACACTTCCAACTTACCAGTTCTGAGAGAGAACCACCTACTCATGTGAGGCCAAGATATTCCATTCTAACCATATGAATCTTGATCTTTAGCCTTCCCCAAGTTGCTTTCGACTCAAATCTTCTTTCCACCAAATCCAAATCCTGTGAGAGAGAGTTGAGTGTTGGGGAGACTATCATTTGAAGCACAAGAGCAAGGAGTTCATCATCAACACACCATTTGTTACTTCTTGGAGAGTGGTGTCTCCTAGATTGGCTAGGTGGCACTTGGGAGCCTCCGACAAGATTGTGGAGTTGAACCAAGGAGTTTGTAAGGGCAAGGAGATCGCCTACTTCATGAACATCTACCGCTAGTGAGGCAAGTCCTTCGTGGGCGACTGCCACGGTGGGATAGACAAGGTTGCTTCTTCATGGACCCTTCGTGGGTGGAGCCCTCCGTGGACTCGCGCAACCGTTACCCTTCGTGGGTTGAAGTCTTCATCAACGTGGAGGTACGATAGCACCACCTATCGGAACCACGACAAAAACATCCGTGTCTCCAATTGCGTTTGATTTCTCCAAACCCTTCCCTTTACATTCTTGCAAGTTGCATGCTTTATTTTCCGCTGCCTATATACTCTTTGCATGCTTGCTTGAATTGCGTGAAGATTGCTTGACTTGCTTAAAGATAGCTAAAATCTGCCAAAGTCTAAAATTGGGAAAAGGTTAAGTTTTTAATTGGTCAAGTAGTCTAATCACTCCCCCCCCCTCTAGACATACTTCAAGGTCCTACACCTCCCTTAGCTCAGGGCGCCATGTGTGGCTTACTAGTTTGCCCGACATCATCTGTATCCCTATGTTTCTGAACGTTTAATAAAGGGTGCAGTTAGCTCAAAAAAAGGAAACAAAACAACCTAGCCTAGCGGTTTTAGGAAGTGAAACGATATTGTCTAAAAAAGAAAAGGAAGTGAAACGATATTCGAAAAAAGCAGTTTTAGGAAACAAAACGTAGTCAATATTTCCCCTGGCGACAAAACCGGGTTTCACCTATCGTCGTGCGGCGCTAGCCACCATGAGTTTGTGGTAATGATTGCTCGTGGAGTCCTAGTGATTTTCTATCGACGCGTCACCAAATTGGAGAGGGGGGGGGGGGTGGCTCGGAATGGAGGATCACCTCGATGTTGTGCTCCTCGAGCTGGGCATGGAGCAGCTCGACGACCGTCATGGTGGTTAAAGCTTGGCGGAGGGGAAAGTAAAACCCTAGCCAAGCTTGGCGGAGAAGAAACGTCAATTAATCATGCTAATCAAGATGAAACGAATGACAATGATAAGGAGAAAATTGAGCGTCTAACTAAAGAACTAAACACTCTTAAGTTAGCTCATGAAACTATCTTCGAAGATCATCGAGAACTTTTAAGGGCTCATGAGAAGTTACGCTTTGAAAAGCTCAATCTTGAGCAAGAGCATGAGTTCTTAAATGCAATCAATGATGATCTTCGTAAGAAAAGTTCTTCTTACATTGCCAAGCGTTTACTCTTATCTACTTACATGCCTCAAGTCAAGTCTAGTAACAAGTACAAGAAAGATTCTTCTTCTAGTAGTAACAATAACAATGCTAAACTCAATATTGTTGCTTCTAGTAGTTCTCTTGATTCCACTAATGATTCTCTTAGACAAGTTACTCTTGAGCAAGAAAACAGCTTATTGAATGGAATTATAGAGAAAGGTGTATACAAGAGCCTTGCCGGGAGTAAGCAATTTGAGGAAATTGTACGCAAGCAAGGAAGGCACCGGAAGAATCAAGGTGTTGGTTTTGAACGAAAGTTCAATGCCAATGGAGTTGAGTGGGAAGAAGATCAATACCCCAAGACGAAGTTTGTTCCTCAAAAAGAGAAGTATGATCCTACTTCCTTCAAGGGAACACAAGCACAAGATGATCTTCCACCACAAGACCACAAGAACAAAGGCAAGGACAAGCTTCAAGAAGAGATTGATGCATTTGAAGAAGCACCTAAAGCCTTGGTCAAGTGGGTTCCTAAGACTACGTCAAGTTCTACTTCATCAAGCACAACTACTACACCAAGGATTCCCATCAAGATGATGTGGATCCCGAAGAAGAAGAAATAGAGAGTTCTTGAGGGTGACTCCGCCAACATTTTTCACTCATATCATTATGGCAAGGACAAGTGCAATCAACTTCCATATCTTGCACTAGTTAAAGGAGTCACAAACCCTCATGTTGGTAAGGCAAGGGACAAGGTAACCAAATGTTTTCATGGACATCATTTTGCGTGTGCATCACTCTATGTCTATGGATATTCTTGTTTGTTCCTTGTGGGACTAACCCGTGTAGGTATTGAAAGTGCAACTCACTCCAAATGATTGCTCCAAAAGATCTACATCAACATTGAGCATCCACATCTTCAACACCTACATGAAGTCATCATCGACAACCCAAGGTTAGTTTATCCCTCTTAGGGGGGATCTCACATCTAGGGGGAGCTTAACTCTAAGAATTGAGTCAAAGCAACTCTAATGATGTGAACACATAAATGCTTTATGTAAAAGTGGTAACCCCACTTGAGCTTAAACGATGAGTATGACCTATGATCAAATGTTCTCATTTGACTCCTAAGTCAATATACTCATATATAGATGACCTAGTCATCGCCTATTGTTTGATAGATGCTAAAATTGGTTGTGCATGCTTTGTCACATATTTCATTTGTCATTTTATTGTGTGAGCATGTTGGTTGCATATTTTACTCATTCGAGGACATCCACTTGTTTTTTTGATTAGTTGGTTTCTTTTTCTTTGGCCAAGTGGATGAACAAGAATGCCTAAAAACCTTCTCTAGCTATCTATGCTTTTCTCGTCTCAAACTCTATTCATGCTACATCACAAAATTTGATCAAGTCAGATTCGAACCACTCTATGTGAGGAGCACTCGGAGTCACCGATTCGTCATAGACTTAAACTTCCAAAACTTCTTTTTGATTTTTGGTCTGACCGATTCCTCCATTTCGGTCATACCGAGATTACTAAGTCGATCTAGGTTTTCAATCTCGGTGCAACCGATTTTAAATTTTCGGTCACACCGAGTTGCTGTAACTGTTAACAGTTATGCATCTTGGTGCCACCGAGTTGTTCAACTCGGTCACACCGGCAGTGTCGGGCTATATATACACACGGGCAAATTTTTGGAAAACTTTCTCCGAAACTCCTCGCCCGCGCATAGCTCGCTCTGCCTACCAGTTCTACAGATCATCGACTTCGTTGCCAACCGCCTCCTGTCGCCGGTCTCCACCTCCGTCAACGGAATTCTCCTCCGCCGTTGCCGCCGTAGCGAGTTCACCGCCGAACTAGGGTATGAACTCGATCACTGTGCTATCCTCGTCCAATTCTCAGCACATTGTGTTCGTAATGCATCTTGCCACGATTGAAACACTTCTATCCAGTCAAAACTATCCTTAGAATAGGTATGATTCGAAAATTTAGGGTTAGGTTTCTGCCGAAACCATCTCAGGCCCACCGAGTTGAAAAACTCGGTCCCACCGATTTTGGCTAACGCCATTGCACTAGTAAGTCTCGGTCTGACCGAGAATTACAAATCGGTGTGACCGATTTTAGAACTTTGTGAAACCCTAGCAGTCTCGGTGCCACCGAACTGTGACTCGGTCTGACCGAGATTGTAAGTGCATCTAGTGCCACCCCTAGTTGGTTTTGGAGTATTGACGACAAATGTGGTTGAGGGACTAATGCGTTTGTGAGAATTGCAGGATAACGCAGGTAGTGTCCCCCATTGATTCGGTTTACCTACCGGAGATGACCCCTAAAAATGTATGAAGACATTGACGACAATGGTGGCATGTGAAGATATTCACATTGAAGACTATGACATGAGAAGACATTGAGTGAAGACTATGGAGCCTTGAAGATCGTGTCGTTTCGTTGTTTCCTTTTCTTCTTTGTTGAGTCATAGGAACCACCGTACTGTTATGTGGGGTCCAAGTGATCAAAGTCAGAATGACTAAAGTGATGCTCAACCCAAATCCTATGTCTTCGAGCGAAGACAATGAGAGCAAAACTTATCCAGAGCTGGATGAGTCAGCTTTGCTTGTAGCCCAAGTAAAGTTGCCGTGTGTGTTTGAAATCTGACCGTTGGAACATGTGTCAGTTCCTTAGTGACCCAGGTTCATTTTGGACATATCAGGTCAGGTTGCCTAGTGGCTATAAATAGCCCACCCCCTACACCATAAATTGGTGGCTGCTCAGAGTTAGTGCACGGCTTTTGTCGTTTGAGAGCAACCCACCTCGAAGCCTTTGAGAGAGAGAAACCCTTGCGAGGACAAAGCCCAAACACCCAGAGCCAAAGAGTGTTAGGCATCACTGAAGTCTTTCTTGTCTGTGTGACCTGAAGACTTATTACACTTGAGGACTGTGAATCTCCAGCCGGTTAGGCGTCGCGTTCTGAGCATCCAAGAGTCATTGTGGATTGCCGGTGAACGCAGTCTGTGAAGGTTCGGAAGTCTACCTTGAAGACTTACCAGAGTGATTGGGCGAGGACTGTGTGTCCTTAGCTCAAGGGGAATAAGGTGAAGGCGCGGTCTTCTGAGTTGAATCTCAGCCTCCCTAACTAGATGTACAATTGTCATAGCAACTGGAACTGGTCCAACAAATCCTGTGTCTTCAACAAGTGACTGATTCTATCTTCTCCCTCTCCTTACTTATAGTTTTGTCTTCATGAAGTCATTGCCTATTTGTCATACCTGTTTGACTTCATTGCTTGACTACTTTTGTTGATTGGCTTCTCACTATCTTCCATCTTGATCCTACTACCAAGCTGCTATTAGTCTTTTACTTTCACGTTATTGCATACTTGACTATGGTTTGCTTGTTGTAGCTTATGTTCCGCTGCATATCAATTAGGTCATTTCTATTGTTTGTCTTCAAACATCCGTGTTTCGATAACTAGCACTTTTAATTGGTATCGAGTGAGGTACTCCCTGTTACGTGTGATTTGGTTTAACCACCGGAGTTTTAGCTATGTCGATCGCAGATAATCAAAGTCTCCGCTGCTTGCCCGTGTTCGATGGAACCGACTATCCCTCTTCGGAAGAATAAGATGCGCATGCATCTTGAAGCCATTGATGTCGACCTACGGTATGTCGTCAAGAACGGCGTTCCCAAAACTGGTGAAGGTGTCACCCCGCTGATGTCAAGAAGTTCATTCAAGCGGACTCTCTGCAAAGAACATCATCTGTGGTCATCGACCAAAGGACAAGATGGCCGTGTGAGTGCTCTGGAAACGTCGAAGGTAGTCTGGGACTGGCTATCCAAGGTCAACGAAGGCGTCTCAACCCAGAGAGATCAAAGGATCAGTGTTCTTCGCAACCTCTTCAACCGCTTCAAGAGAAACGACAATGAAAATGTCCATCTCACGTTTGATTGCCTCACTGACATCACAAATGAGCTTCATGCTCTCGGCGCCTCTGAGATCACCAAGCATGAAATCATCAAGACACTACTGAGATCACTTGACAGCTCTTTTGACACCCTTGCCCTCATGATACAAGAACGCCTACGACTTCAAGACACTCGATCCGTCGATATACTTGAGAGGCTCAACACACATGAGTTCCACTTTCTCGAAAAAGAGATATCTATGGTCCCAACTATGGCCGAACTCGCTTTGAAGGCAAAAGTTGTTTCCTCATCGAAGAAGAATCATTGCGGTTACGATGATCCCAAGACATTGGAAAGGAACTTGCTATGCTTGTGAAGAAGTTCCAGAAGTTCACTAGGAAGAAAGGCTTCAGAAAGTCTTCATGATCCAGCTCAAGAAATGATGAAGCTTCCACTCATGACTACAAGAAGAGAACATGTCACAAGTGCAAGAAAACTGGACACTATATCTCTTAGTGTCCACAGTGGGACAATGAGAAGAAGAAGAAGAAGAGCAAGGAATATGATTCTGATGACAAGAATAAGAAGAAATCTTCAAAGTCTTCTTCCAAGTCCTCATCTAAGTCTTCATCTCATAAGAAGAGCTCATCTGGCAAGGCTCGTGCTTTTGTTGGCAAGGAAATGGATTCAGAGGAGGAGTCTGCTTCTGAGGAGGTGGAGGTGGAGTCTGAAGAGGAGTCCGACCCTGGCGTTGCAAGTCTGGCTTTAGCCACAGCCTATGTTGCCAAGTCCATCTTCAACACTGAAGACAATGACTTCCACACCAACGCTGAAGCTGATGACAAGGACGACCCTGCTCCCACCTACTCATGAAAAGCTCTCCTATGATTATCTTCAAAGGAAGCAAGAGCTTGAGAAATTGAGAGCGGCTCATGAAGATCTTCAAAAAGAGAATGAGTCACTTCGCGCTCAACAGATCAGTTCCGCTCAGGATGGATTTGAACGAACATGTCTAAAATGTCTTGAGCGTGATATCGCTACCTCTGTTGCTGAATGTTCAACTGATGCTATTGTTGCATTGTCTTCAACTACTAATGTGGTAACTAACCCCTCTGCGGAGGATACCACTGCTATTGCTGATGAAAATGTTAGGTTGAAGACATTGCTTGAAACAGGGATGTATAAAAGTCTGAAAGGGCATCAGACACTTTGCGATGTACTCAAAGAGCATATTCTAAACCGAAACCCTAGGAAAGAGGGTGTTGGGTTCGAGAGGAAAATGAATGTTGATGGTTCCTACTGGAAGCCTGAGCAGTATCCCAAAACCACATGGGTTGCTGCAAAGGGACCTTCAGCGGATCCATCCACCTTATCTGGCTTTACCTGTGCTAACCCTATTATCATTGATGAATCCTTTGATGCAAACTATAAGCTGTTGAAGAATCAGAATGGTGAAGTGTTTGCCAGGTATATTGGTACTAACTGAAGGAATGGACCACCTATGAAGAAGATCAGGTTCCCAAAAGCTGTCTTGAGAATCTTCCAGTGAATGTCATCATGATACCACAGGAAGAAGACAAACCCTGCACCTAAGGCGTCATATGGTCCAAAGGCTTCATCACAGAGGACTCAACCGAGTCACCCTAACGCCAACGTTTTGCGTGGAAACTGTACTCAAATTTATGAATATGAGCGTGTGTCTTCAAACCGCTATGTTCATAGAACTAAGAACTTTTCGCTTATTCATATGAGTATCATTCATCTCCTGCAAGGCTATTTGCTAGGGCTCCAAAGCGAAGTTCTCGATGCTGCACTTAGACTCATTGCTTCTAAGCCACCCTCAAGATGTGGGTGGTTAAGAAGAATTAACTCTCTTTTGCAGGAAAGGGTCTCCAGCCGAAAATCAAAGGCGTCTGATGCTATTGCTGGGGACCTAAAACATCTTGTAGGACGCAAGATCAAATGCCCAAATGATCTCACTATGTATTTTGTTCCTGAATCGTTTGCCATTCATCTTATATGTCTTAATCTTGGTCTGAGCTTCAATAATCCTCTTGTCCGTCAAATGTTTATGCTTCACAATACTCTTGGTGAAGCCTATCCCCCTAACTATACTGTAGGGTATGACACCTCATGCTTCAGAATGGATTATGGACAACGGATGCACTAATCATATGACTGGTGATCGAAGTCTTCTCATGGACTCAACCTTACGTCCATCAGACAAGAGTCACATCACATTTGCTGACACTGGTAAAAGCAAGGTATTGGGTCTAGGTAGAGTTGCAATCTCAAAGGATCAACACATGGATAAAGTGATGCTTGTTGAATCCCTTGGTTTCAACTTGATGTCTGTCTCAATGCTTTGTGACTTGAACATGATTGTGATATTCGGAAAATATTGTTGCCTTGTACTAATGGAATCTGACAAGTCTCTAGTCTTTGAAGTGTATAGGAAAGATGATCTATACATGGTAGATTTCTCAGCAGGTCCACAGCTTGTCAGATGTCTTCTTGCAAAGCTTGAATCTTGCTCTCGCATCGGAGGCTGGGGCATGTCGGCATGAGGAACTTACACACACTCGCCAAGAAGAAGCATGTCATAGGCATCGAAGGTGTCAAGTTCAAGAAGGATCATTTGTGTGGTGCCGTGAAGTCGAAAGATGACTAGGGCAAAGCACCCTCAAGACAATCATGATGACATCTCAACCCTTCGAGCTGTTACACATGGATTTGTTTGGCCCTACTCACTACTCTACCCTCACAACAACTGCTTGTCTCTAGGGCTTCGTCATTGTTGATGACTACTCAAGATACACATGGGTGCACATAATTCTCTACAAGACTGAAGTGCAAGATGTCTTGGGACGCTTCGCCAATCGAGCAATGAACAATTATGGCGTCAAGATCAAGCATATCGAAGTGACAACGGCACTGAATTCAAGAACACGGACTTGATCTTTATCTGGATACCATGGGAATCACTCATGAGTTCTCTGCCCATACACACCTCAAAGAAATGGCATCGTGGGCGCAAGAACAGAACCCTCATTGAGATGGCTCGAACAATGCTCGATGAATACAAGAAACCAAGAAAGTTCTGGCTTGAAGCTATTGATACGACATGTCACGTCATCAACCGTGTTTATGTCCATAAGCTTCTGAACAAAACATCCTATGAGCTCCTTACTGGCAAGAAGCCAAATGTCAGCTACTTCAGAGTATTTGGGGCTAAGTGCTGGATCAAGGATCCCCATCACAAGTCAAAATTTGAACCCAAGGCTCACGAAGGCTTCATGCTCGGTTACGGAAAGGACTCGCACTCCTACAGAGTCTTCAACTTCTATCACTACAAAATCGTCGAAACTGTGGATGTGCGATTTGATGAAACCAATGGTTCACAAAGAGAGCTGATGTCCAGTACACTAGACGAAGCTCCACCCAGCGAATCTATCAAGCTGATGGGAACTGGTGAAATCATGCCTTCTGAAGCACAGCCTGAAGAAGAACTTATCATTTCTGCATCTAACCAACCTGAAGACAATGCTTAGTCTGAAGACAACCCTCCCAATGATGACAATGATCAGCAAGAGCAAAGTCTTCGTCCAGTTCATCCTCGAGTTGCAAATGAAGTACAGATTAAGAAGATAATCGATAGCATCAATGCACCTGGTCCGCTTACTCTCTCAAGAGCAACACAGCTAGCAAATTTCTGTGGGCACTTTTCTTTTGTGTCAATATCAGAACCCAAGAAAGTTGCTGAAGCCTTTATGGAACCAGAATGGATACAAGCTATGCAAGAAGAACTTCAACAGTCAAGCTGAACAATGTTTGGGAACTTGTCAAGCATCCCGACCTCGCAAGCATAACATTATTGGCACCAAATGGATATATCGAAACAAGCAAGATGAGCATGGTCAAGTCGCGAAAACAAAGCACGCCTTGTGGCTCAAGGATATACTCAAGTTGAAGGAATTGACTTGATGAAACATTTGCTCCTGTAGCTAGGCTTGAAGCTATTCGCATACTACTAGCCTATGCTAACCACCACAAGATCTTGCTATATCAAATGGATGTGAAGAGTGCATTTCTCAACGGCAAGATTGAAGAAGAAGTATATGTCGCTCAACCACCGGCTTTGAAGATCCAAAACATCCCGATATGGTGTACAAGCTAAATAAAGCAATCAGATGGCCTCAAACAAGCTCCTCGCTACCGGTATGATACGATCAAATACTTCACGAAGAGCAAAGGCTTCAAACCTGGATCCCTTGATCCCACACTCTTCACGAAGACATATGATGGTGAACTGTTTGTATGCCAAATATATGTGGAAGACATTATCTTCGCTGCACCAACCGAAGTATAGTGATGAATTTGGATACATGATGCAAGAACAATATCGATGTCCATGATGGGAGAGCTCAAGTTCTTCCTTGGTCTTCAAATTCAATCGACAAAGGAATGGCATCTTTATATCTCAAGAAAAATACCTTCAAGATTGTCTGAAGAAGTTTGGAATGCAAGATTGCAAAGGATACACGACGCCAATGCCAGCCAAACACCATCTGGGTCCCGACGACAATGGTAAAGAGTTCGATCAAAAGGTATACCGCTCCATGATTGGTTCCTTACTTTACCGATGTGCATCTAGGCCAGATATTATGCTTAGTGTTTGCATGTGTGCTCGATTCCAAGCGACACCAAAGGAATCGCATCACTTAGCTGTGAAGCGAATTCTTCGATATTTGGCTCACACCCCAACACTCGGATTATGGTATCCAAAGGGCTCAAAATTTGATTTGGTTGTATTTTCGGATGCTGATTATGCTGGTGACAAAGTGGATCGAAAGTCTACATCAAGCACATGTCACTTTCTGGGACGATCACTTGTCTGTTGGTCTTCAAAGAAGCAGAACTATGTATCACTCTCAACTGCTGAATCTGAATACATTGCTGCTGGATCTTGCTGTGCTCAGCTTCTTTGGATGAAGCAAACTCTCAAGGACTATGGCATCAATCTGAAACAAGTACCTCTCTTCTGCGACAACGAAAGCGCCATCAAGATTGCCAACAATCCAGTCCAGCACTCGAAGACAAAGCACATTGAAATTCGTCATCATTTTCTCAAAGATCATGTCATGAAGAAAGATATTGACATCATTCACGTCAACACTGAAGAGCAATTGGCAGATATCTTCACAAAGCCCTTGGATGAGAAAAGGTTTTGCAAGTTATGGTGTGAGCTAAATATCTTGGAATCCTCAAATGTCCTGTGATCAAGCACACATCCTAACACTTATGCATGTTGATGACTTAGATGTGCAACACACGAAGTAAAGTATATCTTCAATCAATGAAGACTTACATTCTGAGTGTGAATACATTAATGTGGAATTTGACTTGGAGCGACCACGATAATTGTGCGCCGTGTGCAGGTCTAATACTTCCTATACGGTGGGTAACGCCACCACCAAATTTCTCTGTTTGAAGTGTTTCACTCATGGCGTTATTTCTGCAATATCTTCGCATTTGATTTGTCTTCAACTTCAACCTATCTTCATGATTTTCTTCACTATGTTGATTTGGTTATATATATATATATATATATATATATATATATATATATATATATACATATATATATATATATATATATATACTTTGTTCTGTCCTCTACAGCATTCACTTATAGCTATGTCTTCCAAGTTGAATCTTTTGAACTAAGTGAATGTGATCGGACCCTAATCTCTCTATGCTTTCTATCTCAAACTCTATCTGTCCAAATCATATGCATTCTATTGAAACTGTCGAATGTCTTCTCTGCGTCCTTGTCAGCAGAAGACACAGAGACAAACTTTAAGTCTGTTTTAAATGATTCATCCTTATTGTTGAAATCCGGAGAAGCCGGAACGACCATCCGACAAACCTGGCGGGCGTGGGAACGTGGGACAACTCAGAGTATGTTGCATGCTTGCCACGTGCCCCTCAGATGTGAACCGCCAGGGGCACCTGCGTAATTGCGCTGTGCCGCACACCTCCTCATAAATACATGTCCCCTGCCGTAAAGAAAACCTTCTTCCACCTCTCCACCTCGTCAAAACCCTAGCGCCACCGCTAGCTCTCGACGACGCCGGTGACGAAGCGCTTAGCTGCCGTGACTTCTCCGACGCCGTCCTCACGCCGGCCGCGAACATCGTCCTCTCCGCCACCGCCGTAGGTGTCCTCTGTCGCCAAGTTAGGGCACGGTGGATAGAACTGCTCGGTCTCCTTTTCTTCCCGTCTAGCAGTTCTTCGAGTGGTAAATATAACTCTATTTTTATCATATTTTTGATCCTCAAAGATTCATCCTACTTACCAAAATTGGTTTCTGCCTATACAATGTTAGATCTATTCTGCATCTCATACTGCCTAGTATATTCACTTAAGCTTCACAACTAGTTAGATTCCTCACTTGTACTTATTCACGGATTCGCATAAATCTGGAACCAACTCTCGCAGATAAGTGAATGTCTTTGCATCATGAGGTCAATGTCTTCAAACTGATTTATCTTCAAAATCTTCCGAGAATTCATATGACCTCTTCCCTTCCTCGCATCTCTAATGCTGCCACAGTACATGTCCGTGGAGAATCCTTTGGTTCTCATAGTCTGCATTCGCTTGCAGAATTCTTACAAGATCAACTTAACTCTCCGAAGCCGTTCCTGTTTGTCCAGCAAACGCAAGCCTTTGAAGCCACTGAACGTATTGAAGCCATTCAGTTTGAAGTTCATGGCTGCAGATAAATCAGTTAGGAAGGGCGGCAGACAGCGTCGTGGGGGAACCTCAAAAGATCTGCTTGATGACCTCGCAGAGCTTTACAAGACATATCCCGAAGAGAATTACAATCAACGCAAGACGCGAATCCAATGGATTCGTCGATATTGGGCTGAACAATGGTTCAAGTACAAGTTCGTGACCCAGGAATACGCCAAACAGAATGCTATCAAAAGCCCTTGGGGTGATATTCTCTTTCGAGGCCTTCCGCCCAAGAACAGGGCTGAAGCTATTGCACAGGGTTTCTATCCTTGTATGGTCCGTGGACCTCAGCCTGAGAATACCGACCCAACGTCATTGCTCTGGTGTCGTGACGATAATATCTTCAAGCGCAACTTCTAGAATGCACAGGCTTCGACCAAGGAAAACAAGAAGTCATTGGGATTAGACTTCAACCCTGGTCCCTCTGCTCCCCGTGCTGAGTCTCACGTGATGCTGAACCCAATGTCATCGGTCCCTTCTACAACCTTGATGGCCTCATCACTCACATTGCGGTCCAAGGTGCCCAAGTGGATCATTCAGATGATGATTCTGACACTGATGAAGCCCCAGCTCCTCCCCCAAAGTCATTGAAGCCAAAGAAGGCTAAGGCTTCAAAGTCAGCTGCTCCTCCAAAAGCTTCACGTGTGAAGCCACTAGCCACTGCACCTCCTGAAGCCGCAAGCAATCAAGATCAATCACGTATTTCCAAGAGGACGGAGAAGAAAAAGAAAATTGTCAAGAATACTGACCTGACACTGACTCCTGCTGCCATTTTGCGCGAAGAGCACATTGATCTGTCTAGTGATGAAGATCTTGCAGATGATGCCCTTGAGCAACTTATCAAGAGCAAAGAAGAAGCAGAAATTTTCAACAATTTGCCTCTCTTTGATGTGGCAATCATCCATCACTTCATTGATGAGTGGTTTGACACCCCAAACATCAGCTTTGAAGACCTGCAACTTCCTATTGGCCTCAGCGACTCTTTCAATGGCGCCATTGTTTCTGAGCTAGCTCTTGCTCAGCGCATTGTTGAACTGAAGCATAAGATTGACTATGAGAAGGCTCAGTTCAAGAAGCATATGGCTGCGCTCAGCGTGAAAGATGTCAAAAACTTCAAGATCATGCTGCACGAGCTCAAAGAAGCCTTTCTCAAGAAGCGTGAAGAAGCTAGAGGCTCTCGTGAGCGCATGAAGAGTCTGGCTGACAAGTGTGTGCTAGCCTACAATGAGGCTGAGAAGCGCAAGGCTCTTGGCCGTCCTGGCATTGACCCCAGAATGGCTGCAAAGAGGAAGAAGCTATCAACTGATCAATCTGCACCTTCAAGGCAGGAAGAACCTCGCATAGTCTTCCCAAGGAGCATGACTGCCTCGAAGCCAAACGTCAGGTCAACCGCTTCTGAACAGAAGAAGACGAGGGCTGCTGAGGCTGAAGCCAGAACAAGGAAAAATCCTGAAGCCTCTGATGGTGCTCCCTCCAAGAAGAAACTCAAAAGCAAGAAGAATCGGGCTGCTCCCACAGAGCCCTTGGTTGTTGAACCTATTTCTGTGATTCGCCCTGCATCTGAAATCCAAGAACAACAGATGATAGTTCATGAGCCTGCTTCCACAGAGGCTCATGAAGCTGAAGACATTCCAGCAGTTGATCCCACCGCTGCTGAAGACATTGGTCATCATGACAATGTTGAAGATGATGAAGTTCTTCCTCAGATCGAACCAAACCCGGTATCATCGCCTGTTCTCATGAACAGTGAACTCATCAGCATTGGTCGTCCTCTGACGCCAGTTGCTCAGGATGCATCATGGGCTGATCACCCACAACCAGAAGACTCCCCTAGTACTCCCCAACAACAAGTCACTCCCCAACAACAACAACAACAACAATAACAACAAGAGGAAGACTTTGAGGCCCAGCCAACTCCATCTCCAAAGGCTTCGCAGGCATTACGCAGGCTTCGCAAAGGTCAAAGGCCTCAAGTACCTCTCTTGAGCGTTCCAGAAGGAGAAGTGCACCACCAACCTGTTGCACATCAAGTGTTTTCAGAAGCCACTCCAACTGTGTATGTCTCCGAGTCTGAAGCCAAAGCTACTGAAGACAATCCGGCTGCATCAGCCGAAGACACCCAAGAAGAAGAAGAATGTGTCCCTACACCCCCTGTTATTGAAGAAGTTATTCCTGATATCAACGTGCCAGTGCCCGACCCTCCAGCTCCTCAAGTGGAGGTTGAAAACATTAAGGCTGCCACCTCCAACACCAATGAAGCCAATGACACAGTCATGGCTGAAGCAAATGTGGAGCCTGCACCAAATGTGCCTGAAGCTAATGAGGCAACTGCTCCTGAAGCATCTGCTGAGCAGCCTAAAGCCTCAATTGTTGCCACTGCTCCAGTTCTGCCACCAAAGCCCTACACAATTGAGCAAGCATACAACTATGGTCAGCTAATCACAGTAAGATGGCCCGCTCGTCCCTCCGCCTCATGCCTCGGGTCCTCGGTTTGAATATCATGTTGGGCATAGGCCTCGGTCCGAAACCAAAGCCACGACTGCCAAGGTTTCCAGGCACTGCCACCTCTACAGGGTCTTTCAATGCAAATGGCTTCAAAGCCCACAACACTTTCTTTGACAGAGCAAAGAACCCCTACACAAGGCCAAGGATATCATCGACCGCTTCGGAGCTATCGGCAATGAAGCTATTACTCCTGCTTACGATGATCAAGGGCGAATTTTTCCTCATATGCGCCTCGACACTGAAGCCATTGCTGGACTGCCCTGCTTAGAGGAAGCACTTGATTGCTTTCGTGATGCTGGTCTGCTAGGCTTTGTGACACACAAAGAACATTGGAATGAAGAACTTATGCTTCAATTCTATGCTACCCTCCACATCCGCGGCTACTACAGAGATACAAAGACACGGGTTCTCGAGTGGATGACAGGAAATGTTCATCATGAAGCCAAAGCTCTTGACGTCATTGAGCTCACAGGCCTACCCACTCCCGGAGAGCTGTTTGAACCTGGTTGTCAACTCCACCGCGATGCACTGGAGAGCATCTTTCATAAGCCAGAGCCCAACATGAGTCAGATGTTGAGCATGATGAAGCCTCTGCCACATGATGCTCAATACCCTCAGGAATTCTTTGTTGATGACCTTGAGTATCTGCCTCGTACAATATATCACATCATCAGGCGAACTCTATGGCCTATCAAAGGGCATTCATCATCTGCAAAACTTGAAGGAGCCATGAAGACATCGGTCTTTTACATCCTCAATGGCATCAGCTTCAATACGCAAGAATTCTTCATCCGGCAATTGGCTGCGTCTGGATCTGATCTTTTTGGTCCAAAAATTTATGCTCCATGGGTCATGCGTCTCATCAAGACGCACTCTGCTATCAACTATCAACCTTCTTCTCGCAATCATCTGATCTTTCTACCAGAGGTTGATATGTCAGTTGAAGCCATATACCCTGAGCCTGCCAAAACGCCACTTTGTCTTCAGAATGCAGATCACCATAACTTCTCTCAAACCATGGAAGGCGTCTAAGCAGCATCTCGTGTCAATCCTCTGGCTGGGAACACTCGTCTGCCTCACCGTGCGCAAACTGAAGCTACTGAGAGCACTATTGCACAAAGGCCTCGGAAGCGCTCTCGCGTCCTAAATAACCGAGAACTTCTTGTGGCACTGCATCATAAACAAGATAAGCATCACTCCTGGCTCAAGCGACAGATGCAAAGCCTCTTGGTGGACGTCAATCGCATTCAAAATCTTGCCACCAAGAATGCTTTTGTCACTCATGAGACCTGTCGACGATCATGGAAGAGTTTGACATCTTTCGGTCTGTAAGCGAGATCTTCAAGATGATGGCTTCACTGAACGCTTCAAGTTTGACTCCACTCCTCCATGGAATGATGTCCTATGTCGAACTCCATCTCTAGAAGACTCTGACTATTCTTCCTCCGCGGCAACGGTGAATGCCAGAGTGATCGATGATGAAGCCGATGCTACTTCACCGCCCCTACTTCGGACGCGCCGACATTTGCACCAAGTTCGCTCGCACCGCCAAACAACCACGACAACCCTGCTGCTTCACCTTCTCCTGATGAAAGCGAGTAGATGCTCTATGTCTTCAAACCTTTTTGGTACTTACTGACAAAAGGGGGAGAATCATATCAGTTTGATAGTCTTCAAGCGGGTTCATAAGGGCGGTTGCATAATATTTTGCCTAGTGTTTACAACTCTCGCTTTTGATACATTTGGTTCTTTGAGTTGTAACACTTAAAATCGATGGTCGTCTGCTACTTATTTGCTTTACTCTGGTGCGATGATAAATTCCACATGTGCGATGATAACTTCCGCACTTAGATCATCCTGCAGACGTCCATTTTTCATTATGCATGTCATTCTCTTAGTTATATCATTTCATGCATGATGAATTATCTTCATAAGTTGAAGAGGATCTCCACAAGTACAACCTGCCATGTGCATTTGCATTCCAAAAGCAAACTACTTATATGCACATCTTCAGGGGGAGCCTTTGCCACTTATGAAGACAATTCCCTATCCTTTACAATTTCACATACTTTATCCCGTTGAAAACTTCAACCAGTTTGTCATCAATCACCAAAAGGGGAGATTGTAAGTGCATCTAGTGCCACCCCTAGTTGGTTTTGGAGTATTGACGACAAATGTGGTTGAGGGACTAATCGTTTGTGAGAATTGCAGGATAACGCAGGTAGTGTCCCCATTGATTCGGTTTACCTACGGAGATGACCCTAAAATGTATGAAGACATTGGCGACAATGGTGGCATGTGAAGATATTCACATTGAAGACTATGACATGAGAAGACATTGAGTAAAGACTATGGAGCCTTGAAGATCGTGTCGCTTCGTTGTTTCCTTTTCTTCTTTGTTGAGTCATAGGAACCACCGTCTTCGTTAAGTGGGGTCCAAGTGATCAAAGTCGAAATGATCAAGTGATGCTCAACCCAAATCCTATGTCTTCGAGCGAAGACAATGAGAGCAAAACTTATCCAGAGCTGGATGAGTCAGCTTTGCTTGTAGCAAAAGTAAAGTTGCCGTGTGTGTTTGAAATCTGACTGTTGGAACACGTGTCTGTTCCTTAGTGACCCAGGGTCATTTTGGACATATCAGGTCGGGTTGCCTAGTGGCTATAAATAGCCCACCCCCTACACCATAAATTGGTGGCTGCTCAGAGTTAGTGCACGGCTTTTGTCATTTGAGAGCAACCCACCTCGAAGCCTTTGAGAGAGAGAAATCCTTGCGAGGAGAAAGCCCAAACACCCAGAGCCAAAGAGTGTTAGGCATCACTGAAGTCTTTCTGTCTGTGTGACTTGAAGACTTATTACACTTGAGGACTGTGAATCCTCCAGCCGGTTAGGCGTCGCGTTCTGAGCATCCAAGAGTCATTGTGGATTGCCGGTGAACGCAGTCCGTGAAGGTTCGGAAGTCTACCTTGAAGACTTACCAGAGTGATTGGGCGAGGACTGTGTGTCCTTAGCTCAAGGGGAATAAGGTGAAGGCGCGGTCTTCTGAGTTGAATCTCAGCCTCCCTAACCAGATGTACAGTTGTCACAGCGACTGGAACTGGTCCAACAAATCCTGTGTCTTCAACAAGTGATTGGTTCTATCTTCTCCCTCTCCTTACTTGTAGTTTTGTCTTCATGAAGTCATTGCCTATTTGTCATACCTGTTTGACTTCATTGCTTGACTACTTTTGTTGATTGGCTTCTCACTATCTTCCATCTTGATCATACTACCAAGCTGCTATTAGTCTTGTACTTTCACGTTATTGCATACTTGACTATGGTTTGCTTGTTGTAGCTTATGTTCCGCTGCATATCAATTAGGTCATTTCTATTGTTTGTCTTCGAAACATCCGTGTTTTGAAGACTTTCCTAAAAATCGCCTATTCACCCCCCCCCCCTCTAGTCGATAACTAGCAATTTCAATTGGTATCAGAGTGAGGTACTCCCTTGTTCTGTGTGATATGGTTTAACCACCTGGAGTTTTAGCAATGTCGACTGCAGAGATAATCAAAGTCTCCGCTGCTTGCCCCGTGTTCGATGGAACTGACTATCCCTACTGGAAGAATAAGATGCGCATGCATCTTGAAGCCATTGATGTCGACCTCTGGTATGTCATCAAGAACGGCGTTCCCAAAACTGGTGAAGGTGTCACCCCTGCTGATGTCAAGAAGTTCATTCAACTGGACTCTACTGCAAAGAACATCATCTGTGGAGGTGGAGTCTGAAGAGGAGTCCGACCCTGGCATTGCAAGTCTGGCTTTAGCCACAGCCTATGTTGCCAAGTCCATCTTCAACACTGAAGACAATGACTTCCACACCAACGCTGAAGCTGATGACAAGGACGACCCTGCTCCCACCTACTGCTTCATGGCACGTGGTGCCAAGGTAAAATCACGTGATGCTTACTTTCAAACATCAAGTGAAGATGACTCTGATTGTGAATCCAAACCCAGCTACAAAACACTTGCTAAAATTGCAACCGAACAACAAAGAGCTATGGAACATACTCAAAAACTGTTAGACAAAAGCGATGACCTGTTGGACGCGGAAATGACACGTTCACGGTCCTTAGTTGAAGACATTAAAAATCTTCATGCTAAGTACCAAGAACTTCAAAGTCGTCAAGAAACGCTCTCAACTACTCATGAAAAGCTCTCCTATGATTATCTTCAAAGGAAAGAGCTTGAGAAATTGAGAGCGGCTCATGAAGATCTTCAAAAAGAGAATGAGTCACTTCACGCTCAATGATCAGTTCCGCCAGATGGATTTGAACCACCATGTCTAAAATGTCTTGAGCGTGATATCGCTACCTCTGTTGCTGAATGTTCAACTGCTGCTATCAAGCCTTGTCTTCAACTACTAATGTGGTAACTAACCCTCTGCGGAGGATACCACTGCTATTGTCGATGAAAATGTTAGGTTGAAGACATTGCTTGAAACAGGATGTATAAAAGTCCGAAAGGGCATCGACACTTTGCGATGTCCTCAAAAGCATATTCTGAACCGAAACCCTAGGAAAGAGGGTGTTGGGTTCGAGAGGAAAATGAATGTTGATGGTTCCTCTTTGGAAGCTTTGAGCGTATCCCAAAACCACATGGGTTGCTGCAAAGGGACCTTCAATGGATCCATCCACCTTATCTGGCTTTACCTGTGCTAACCCTATTATCATTGATGAATCCTTTGATGCAAACTATAAGCTATTCAAGAATCAGAATGGTGAAGTGTTTGCCAGGTATATTGGTACTAGTTGCAGGAATGGACCACCTATGAAGAAGGTCTGGGTTCCCAAAAGCTGTCTTGAGAATCATCCAGTGAATGTCATCATGATACCACCTGGGAAGAAGACAAACCCCGGACCTAAGGCGTCATATGGTCCAAAGGCTTCATACAGACAGAGGACTCAACTGAGTCACCCTAACGCCAACGTTTTGCAGGGAAACTGTACTCAAATTTATGAATATGAGCGTGTGTCTTCAAACCGCTATGTTCATAGAACTAAGAACTTTTCTGCTTATTCATATGAGTATCATTCATCTCCTGCAAGGCTATTTGCTAGGGCTCCAAAGCCGAAGTTCTCAGATGCTGCACTTAGACTCATTGCTTATAAGCCACCCCTGAAGATGTGGGTGGTTAAGAAGAATTAACTCTCTTTGCAGGAAAGGGTCTCCACCGAAAATCAAAGGCGTCTGATGCTATTGCTGGGGATCTAAAACATCTTGTAGGACGCAAGATCAAATGCCCAAATGATCTCACTATGTATTTTGTTCCTGAATCGTTTGCCATTCATCCTATCTGTCTTAATCTTGATCTGAGCTTCAATAATCCTCTTGTCCGTCAAATGTTTATGCTTCACAATACTCTTGGTGAAGCCTATCCCCCTAACTGTACTGTAGGGTATGACACCTCATGCTTCAGAATGGATTATGGACAGCGGATGCACTAATCATATGACTGGTGATCGAAGTCTTCTCATGGACTCAACCTTACGTCCATCAGACAAGAGTCACATCACATTTGCTGACACTAGTAAAAGCAAGGTATTGGGTCTAGGTAGAGTTGCAATCTCAAAGGATCAACACATGGATAAAGTGATGCTTGTTGAATCCCTTGGTTTCAACTTGATGTCTGTCTCAATGCTTTGTGACTTGAACATGATTGTGATATTCGGAAAATATTGTTGCCTTGTACTAATGGAATCTGACAAGTCTCTAGTCTTTGAAGTGTATAGGAAAGATGATCTATACATGGTAGATTTCTCAGCAGGTCCACAGACTTGCAGTATGTCTTCTTGCAAAAGCTTCGAATCTTGGCTCGCATCGGAGGTGGGGCATCTTGGCACGAGGAACTTACACACACTCGCCAAGAAGAAGCATGTCATAGGCATCGAAGGTGTCAAGTTCAAGAAGGATCATTTCGTGGTGCTCGAAGCTGGAAAGATGACTAGGGCAAAGCACCCCTCGAAGACAATCATGATGACATCTCAACCCTTCGAGCTGTTACACATGGATTTGTTTGGCCCTACTCACTACTCTACCCTCACAACAACTGCTTGTCTCTATGGCTTCGTCATTGTTGATGACTACTCAAGATACACATGGGTGCACATAATTCTCTACAAGACTGAAGTGCAAGATGTCTTCAGACGCTTCGCCAATCGAGCAATGAACAATTATGGCGTCAAGATCAAGCATATCAGAAGTGACAACGGTACTGAATTCCAGAACACATGACTTGATCTTTATCTGGATACCATGGGAATCACTCATGAGTTCTCTGCTCCATACACACCTCAGCAAAATGGCATCGTGGAGCGCAAGAACAGAACCCTCATTGAGATGGCTCGAACAATGCTCGACGAATACAAGAAACCAAGAAAGTTTTGGCCTGAAGCTATTGATACAGCATGTCACGTCATCAACCGTGTTTATGTCCATAAGCTTCTGAACAAAACATCCTATGAGCTCCTTACTGGCAAGAAGCCAAATGTCAGCTACTTCAGAGTATTTGGGGCTAAGTGCTGGATCAAGGATCCCCATCACAAGTCAAAATTTGAACCCAAGGCTCACGAAGGCTTCATGCTCGGTTACGGAAAGGACTCGCACTCCTACAGAGTCTTCAACCTCTATCACTACAAAATCATTGAAACTGTGGACGTGCGATTTGATGAAACCAATGGTTCACAAAGAGAGCTCCTGCCCAGTACACTAGACGAAGATCCACCCAGCAAATCTATCAAGCTGATGGGAACTGGTGAAATCATGCCGTCTGAAGCACAGCCTGAAGAAGAACTTATCATTTCTGCACCTAACCAACCTGAAGAAAACCCTCCCACTACTAGGAAAAGGCCTACTAATGGCGCACCTAATTTGGTCATTAATGGCGCATTAGTGGTGCGCCATTAGTGCCGCGCCATTAGTATATTTTACTAATGGCGCACCACTGGTGCGCCATTAGTATCTGGTATACTAATGGCGGACCTCAGATGCGCCATTAGTATATACAACAATGCGCCATTAGTATGCCTCCCAGGGGGCCATGTATACACATGTGCTTTGGCATACTAATGGCGCACAACAACAAGATGCGCCATTAGTAACTTCGGCATACTAATGGCGCACTGTTTAATGAAGCGCCATTAGTATCCTTTGGCATACTAATGGCGCACTGTGATGTGATGCGCCATTAGTATGAATATTAGGTTTTTTATTTTTAATTTTCTGTTTTTGCACAGGTTACAAAATGTATAATTGGACAAAATATAGACAGCACACATCAACAACAGATTCATCGAATACAATAGAAGATTAGTCTCTAAATACAATCCATCATATTAGTCTCCGAATACAATTCATCATATTAGTCTCCGAATTGAAAAGACCGAACAAAGATAGAACATTATATTACAAGTCTCGAGACCGCGAGTAGCGAGTTTGTCTTCACATTACAAGTCGATATCGATCATCTAAACTACCATCACATAGAAGAGAGCTGTGGTCATCACGATGAGCATGATCACGATGAAACTCGCCTTCATCCGGTTCCTCCAACGCCCCTCCCTCTCCCGCTAGATAGCGGGCGATCTAGATTCGCCTCGCCCTAGTGGTGTACCATTTGTAACTGTTACCGCTGAATCGGTGAACCTGTCTCCGACACTCCTCCCAGTCATCGTAGACTCCGGGAACCTTACCCTTGTACACGACATACGACGGCATCGCTATGCTCTAGCCAAACGAAATGTTAGTACCAATTCACAGAAAATACATAAGAAATATATAAGTATGCAACAGAACGATCGGAAGAGAAAAGAAAGACATTAATAGCATCGATTACATCTAAGTTGAATGACTCTCAAACCAAAGAGACATACTACAAGTTCATTAAAGTTTAATTACAACATGAGCCAATCGATGTTTCGAACTAGACACAAGATCACCGCTTTCGACTCGACTCAAGGGACCGGAGCGTGGATGAAGCCGCCGATATCGTGGGAGTCATGAAATAACGGGCGTTGTCAGCCTGCATTTGTAGCATTGTGTCGATGTCACCGTTGGACGGTTGATTTCGAGGTAGAACTACCCCGAGGTACGAAGGACATCTTGATGGATGATTTCCGCAAACTCCGATTGGATGCGAAAGAATTCTTGTCGATGTCCGCCCTGGATTGCCGACACGCCGCGCCCAATCTTTGAGTTTACTCGGTGGCGAAGTTGATGATGGTCCCGTCGATCGCCTCGCATGTGATGGATGGCGAGTAGGCACCCTTCGATCGCCAGCGGTTGCTTGACGCAGCAGCGTCGATTGTGGGAGAACACGTGCTTGCCGTACTTACGAATAGGCCTGGTGAAGGTGCCTCCAGATTTGGCATAGCCGGGGAGAACATCATCAAGAACCTTCTTGATATTTGTGTAGTCTACGTTCGACTGACGGTCCCGGTCGAAATACGTGGCCATGGAATATTTGGGGCTTAGGAGGATGAGCGTGCAATGTGTGTCACTGCAGAAAACACGGAATGTTAAAAGAAAAACGATCGAAATCTAAGAATTCATATGTTACGGGCCGGTTGAGGGGAGGACTTACTCAGGAAAGTAAGGCACGAGGAAGTTATCCTTATCTTGGTTTGCCAGAATGACGCCTTCGAGGTAAGAACTCGCGACTTGCCGGTCCCCAGCGCTGCCCAAGATCTTGGCACGCATGTAGAAGGGGTCGACTATCACGATGTCCGGGGTCTTGTCGCGAATGATCCGCATCTCCATACTCAGCGAAAATAGCCGAACGAAGGTGTAGTGCAGCGGATGAAGGTTCAACATAGCGTGGATGTCATCAAACCGCAGGATGATCGTACGCCCGATGGAGTTATCCACAAAGCCCTTGCCCTCCGCACCTTGGCCGCGAAAACCGGTATGCCACATCCTTCTCTCGAGAGGCCGCTTCTCCAAAGAAAGAACACTGCCATGCAGACTCCGATAGCACCGTTGCAGCATTGAGCATATTTGTCGGTAGCATCGCCCTACGCCACATGCACCCTCCTCGAGATATCCTTAGGTGAAGGTGGCCCGTCCTGAGCACGGATCGTACTCGGTGCCGGCTGGCTCGCACCCTTGTTAGTCTTTCTTTTGCGTGCCTTCTTCTTCTCCTGTAATGGGACCGAGTTCTGCTCACAGACCGCCTTCTTGAGTGTGTTGGGGCTGATAATATTTCGCACCTCGCCTATCTGAGGCTCGGTGAAGTCGGCAGCTGGGCGTCTCACGAGAGCTGAACGGCGACGCGGCGCTGTTGCAACTTGTCTTCTCCGCGGTACCAGCTAGATCGCGCCGCGTCTTTTGTTGGGTTGGGTTCTTGAGAAGGAGGCCCCATGAAGTCGCCATCGCACCCATGATCGGCAAAGTACTGATCGACGCTGCCAAATGTATCGTTGTCGCCATCGTTCGATCCCGTGCCATATGCATGTTTGGATCCAGTGGCATAGGGATGTCCGCACCGTTGCGGCGGTCTTGCCATGGGGCCGACTTGGCGCCGCACGACTTCGCGGTGTTGTCTTTGGGGTGGTGTCCCCGCCCCAAACGAATCTGGCTCTTCGCCAAAGCAGGGCCAACTCAGCAAAGCGCCGAGGGTCATCACGTCATCATCGCCGGCCCGACGGGTCGAATCGAGGTAACAACTCGTTGCAGCCTGGCAGCACCGAACCAGTTGAACCCTAAACAAGTTGGGTGGCATCTGGGTACCGTGGAACAAGGGTTGCCGGTTGAACGATTTTGCCCTTGGCGACATCGACCAACTCGTTGTTCACGGCGCGTGAGAGTGCACGGCGTCGGCGGCGCCTCGCGAAAACATGTAGGCCGTTAGGGATGCCCGATCAAAGGCAAGGAGATGAAGTCCTCGGCGAGAGAGCTTAATTAGTTACCGATGATGGCGTCGAGCTCGGCTAATGTCGAGGCACCGCCAACGGCGGGCGGCAGATTGACGGAGGGGCCGCTTGCTGCAGAGGTGCCGGGCGGCGTACACCCGGGTGCATTAAGCTCCCGTGCCGGCGTCGGAGACACCAATGCCGCCTCCACCGGAGACACCAATGGCCCCGCCATCGCATTATGCGAGTTGCTGGCCGTGAAGCTAGGAATCGGGCGGCCTGTTGGCGCCCGCAATCCACGCCTCAACCCTCGATCAAGGTAGGCACAATGGCGGTGATTGTCGCCCGAGTTGTTGTTGCACTTGCTCTTGGACAATCTCCGGAATCCGCGCCACCTGTGCCTTGAGTTCTTGAACCTCGCGCGCCTGGCTTTCCGAGCTAGTCTTTTTCTCCTTTCGCCCACCATTGTTATAGTATGACGACCATTTTGTCGACAAGCCTTTGCCGGCCACACGACCAGCTGACGTCGGCTTACTGAGCTTATCCTTGTTCTTCATTACATTCAACGCCCTATTTAGAGTGGTGTCCCAAGGGTTGCTCTTAGTCGACCCCGCGCTACTGCTTTCAGTCGCCTCGGAAGGAATGTGAACCATTTAGAAATTTGGCTTCATTAATTAGAATGCAACCATATGGAGCTAATTACGCGGGGGTGTATTCCTTACCAGAACAAGCTCAAGTGCCCTGGTCTTCGGATCCGTGGTAAGCTCCTTTGTTTTCGGGTCCTTCTTGTACCGGGCCATGACAAAGTTCCTGGTCTGCTTGTCACCGTATTTATCGAAGAGGGCGGTAGGCCTTGCTCGCACGGTCCGCCTCCTCCTTGTCCCATATAGGCTCCGCCACTCAGAACCGCCGACCAAGTGTGTGTTCCCTAAGTTCAGCTCCGCATTTATTTCCCCACTGACTTGATTGGGAGTTTGCGGTGCTCAAGCAATTGATCTTGAAGTCGTTGTAGTCATCTTCGTGATCGAAGGATTTTCTCCTTGATCTTCTCATAACTCTCACCTTTCTCGATCATTCTCTTCACATTGCTTTTCCAAGTAGACAGGGCCTTTCTCATCTTCGTGAGGGCATCATTGTTCACTTTATTCCCTTTGAGGCTTGTGTTTTCAAATTCAGCGGGAACTTGTATCGCTCGTGCAGCTTCGTGAAGAGGAGGTTGCGCAAATTCCCTCGGTCGATGCCTCGGGTTCTCGGTGTTGATCGAGACGGTGCTCCGGAGAATGCACCCGAGCTGAAGCGAGTACCCCTTGACTATTCGTTCGGGCGCCGTTGGATTCCCGTCGGAGTCCACTTCAGTAACTTCCTCCTTGAGGGTGCGGAGCACGGTCGAGCGCCGGTCCTTCCGTTGCCTCTTCGGTTGGCTGCCATCTGTGCGTGCGCCGCCATCATCAGTGGTGGCATCCTCGGCGGCACCATCAGTGGTGGCATCAGTGGGGTCATCCTCGGCGGTACCATCAGTGGTCTCAGGATCGGTGGGGAAGGCGGCGTCCTCATACAAGTGAGGTTGTTCCTCCATCTCCGGGATAGCTCCTGAATGCCTTGCCGCCCAACCCCGGCCTCATCGTTGTTGGCCATGTTTCTCTCTAAATAGGAACAAAGTTTGGTCAAAAGTTGGTTATTGTCAAGGAACAAGATCATGGTCTCATCATTTAGGGTTAAATCGACACCGAGGCATCCTAAAAGCTAAGCTTTTATCATTGAGGGTTTTTCGACGCCGAGGCACCCTAAAAGCCTAAGCTTTCATCATTAGTCACAAGTACCCCGGCCCATGCATTAGTCACAAGTACCCCATATGTCCTATTTTCAGCAAAGTCATGCTAAAATTCACGGAAAATTTCAGCATGACCTTTGCTGAAAATAGGACATATGGAGTACCCGAATTTGCTGGAACGGAAGATAATCGACATTCCAGCAAACTCAAGGGCCTCTCGGGTGGACAAGGCAAAAAAGGCCTCCATCACAACATGGAAAATACATTGGCATGTGAAGAGGTGAAACAATATATGCATCTCCAGGCAGTATCATTCAACATTTTGGACAAACCACTACAAGCAATACTGGATCAGATACAAGAAGAATGTGAGAAAATGCAGACAAATACTAACAGATTGAGGTGTTTAACTTGTGGTGCTCTACGTGCTATTAACATTTCAAGTAAAACCTTTTCTGGTTAGTAAGTGTTTCTTGAGCATATGTATGTAGTAAGTGTTTCTGCTCTCGGTGTTTCGAACACATATTTTAGCTACCTAGTACCAAGCTATTACCCAGCAGTTAATTAGCTTTTGCTTTTGCTTTTCAGTGCCAAATTCTAGCTAGTACCAGCAAATTAACATCTAGCAGCAATCATTTTCAAATATATATACATGGACATTTTAGTATTAACCTAAGGAAAATGAATAGTTAGGTTAATTACCCACCGTTAGTTATTCAGTCGATGCTTTGTTCTACACTTTGATGCAAATTAGTATATAGAAGAAGCTATTTACTAGCAGTACCATATATAAAAGACATTCAGTCGATGCTATTTACTAGCAGTACTAGCAGTTTTTTCTTCTTCAATAACTGTATTGTCCATCGATTTGTATTGGCCATATATAAAAGACATTCAGTCGATGCTATTTACTAGCAGTAGTAGCAGTTTTTCTTCTTCATTAACTGTACTAGCAGTTTTTTTCTTCTTCATTAACTGTATTAGCTATTTACTAGCAGTACTAGCACTTGGATCATATGCTAATGCTACATTGATACATCATCATGCTGGGTAATATTAAACCCAAGCAACTTTATAACCAACCCAAGATACATCAACTACTGCACTGTCCTGCCTAATAAAAACAGTCATGCCAGCATATAGTATATAAATCTGAATTTGTGTTTACAAGAAGAGTGCCCATTGCAATGTAAACCTGAGAACACAACTCACCTCAAGTGCAGGATATAGCAGACACCTACTTCTTCATTCAAGTGCAGTAAAAGACCGTTTGCAGAACCTGTTTAGTCAGAGTTGAACATTAGAATCCATACTATGCTCTACTATGCTTGTAAAGGAACACCTGCTAGCTAGCTGCTGTTGAGTTGCCAGCATTCGTCGTCAGTGAAAAAAAATGAAGAAGAAAAAAGGCATGCATGCACTGGTTTGCCAAAACAGAGCACTTTAGTCCTCTGTTTTTGCTAACTGCTACACATACCCCCAAGTGAACCACCACAACATCTAAAAGCTAACAATTGTTTTTGCTTATATAATCAGACTTTTTGTGCTAAAAAATCCATAGAACAACTGCTCCAAATTTCTAAATAAACTGCCATTTCATTTTATTCAATAATGAACTGTACCCTTTATGGGTTTTTTAGTTAAATGCAGAAAATCCAAAGTTAATTCCGCCGGGCTTTTCTATGTTTTTTATACATAACTGCTAAAACCCTAGGAGTTAACCGAGCCACCAACAGAATGTGGACTTAAAAAGAGAGAGTCACGGACAGTGACATGATACATTTTCTTAAAATTAGCTAGTTTTACTTATGGTGCACAAAGGAACAAGTACTGCAGTGCACTTAGAAAAAAATGAAGGAACTTGTCTCTACCACACGTAATCTGATTCTTTCACATTGCTTGTCTTTTCCTATTTTTACTCAATAACGGTAAGCACTAATACTCTTAACTGCACTATAGAAACTGAACCAAATGAACTCCATGGGTGCTGTCATCTCACCCGTCATCGACGGCGCAATGAAACAATTTTTATAACTGGTGTTTGTTCTTCTCAAAGTATATTCCTTAATCGCAATGGCTAACTGCTGAAACTATATGTAACAGTCAAAACACAAACAGAAAGAACCAGATTTGAGAAATTCAGAAACTATAAACTATGTAACTGCTGAATTATACACAACCGCTTCCAAGGCTTACTAGTGTTTTTCAGAGAGAACAACCATGTACAGTTAAAAAATGGTAACTGTGTTGGGGGGAAGTTGATGTTGCTCGATGCCTGAAGTGAGGCCGGCTGATTTAGGGAAATTAAATTCACCATTTTTTCAGGTAAAGCTACATGCATAGGGGCATCGAGGCGGCGGGGCAGCGGCGGCCGAGGCGAGGCGCCGAGGCGGCGTCAGGCGAGGCGGCGCCGGGCGAGGCGGCGTCGAGGCGTCGAGGCGGCGTCGGGGCGGCGTCGAGGCGGCGGGGCAACAGCGTCGGGAGAGGAGAGGGGAAGGGGAGTGAGGGCGAGGGCGAGGGAGAGAGAGGGGATAGGTTTGGGCCGGGAGGAAATATGGATGGGGGCGGCACAATGCTAATGGCGCACCACACGTCGGTGCACCATAAGTACATCCATACTAATGGCGCACCTCACCCTGGTGCGCCATTAGTATTTTTTTTTATTTCTGCTCGAGCCAACAGGTTATCTTCCACCGACCTGATCCACATCAAGTTCCTCTACTAGCTCGACCGGTCAGAGCCAGTTCTCACACCAGGAGGTCCCGGGTTCGATTCCTGTGCTCCAAAATTTTTTATGCATTTAAAATGTTGTTTGATACTTATTTGTGTTTAAATATGTTCAAACTTGTTTAAATCATAACAGTAATATTTTTTATAAGACAGTAATAATTTTTAAAAAATATCATCAAACAGTAATGCCGGTGGAGCGGGAGGGTGCGGGGGTGCGGGGGTCGGGGCGGCGGTTGAGTAGGGAGGTGCGGGGGTCGGCGGCGGTTGAGTAGGGGAATCAAGGGTGCGGGGTCAGGGCGGCGGCCGATGGACTGGGGTGCTCGGCGAGGGGACCAGATCTGGCGAGGTGGGATAGCGATCGAGATGGAGGGGGATCGAGATCGAGTGTCCATGAAATTTAAAAATATTCATGATAGTTCAAAAAGTGCCCACAAAATACAATCGAGAAATGAAGGCTACGATTTAAATACAATCGATCTTAGCTAGCTATCTGTTCACAATCTTCTTGCCCTTCTTTTTCGCAAATGGAGTTCTTCTGTGGAACGGACGTCCTTTAGGTAGGGTGGTCCTGCTTCTTCTTGTGGTGTATGCTGCTACTTCATCATCGTCGTCATGTTTGATCCTCGAGTCGCCGTGCTTTGTCAAGTCTTGCTCATTGGCTACTCCATCCATTCCGATGATCTTCCTTTTGCCTCTCCTCACGACAACACGACCGGGCTTTGACGGGTCGGTAATGAAGAAGCACTAGTCAACTTGGGAAGCCAGTACCCATGGCTCATTTTTCGCGGTGACGCTTATGCCATGGGTCTTGGATTTGGCTTCGTATAACCATGGTGGTGAAATACGGTCTTATTTTAGGACGCTCTTCCATCCATCGACACGGAACATCGAGACCTTCTCTCCAACAGTAGCTCAGCTCCCGATCTCCTCGATCCTTCCGTAGTATCTGTCCTTGTCATTACCGGTATAGGATTCCATCGTTACCCGGAGTTCGATAACCATCGCTCTTCATGTCCTTGGCCTCGTGTAGAATGTGTAGCCGTTGATATCGTGACGCCTCATAGGTCATCAAGTTGTGCTCGGCGCCCTGTGACAAGGCGAATATGAGTTGTTCTTCCGCGGAAGAATCCTCATGTAAAGGGTACGACAGAAGCTTCTGCTTGAACTAACGCGTGAAACATGAGTTGTGCTCTTTGATTATATCTCCGTCCATCCTCTGTTGGCCTCGGTCATTGTACGTCTTCTTAATAAAGGTTTTGTGCTCTACCACCCAAGGATCGACCACGTCTATGTGTTGTAGCGCGACTAGGTTTGCTCTTTCAAAGTCGGCGAGTTGACCCTCTAAGTCGACATGCATTTCGCGGCGACCCTCACGGTTAACCCATCCAGCGAGCCTGCCGAGGTGCCTGTTGACGGCAGACCAACGGGTTCTCGATGCCTAGATAATTCGGCAGTAGGAGATGCACTCTTGATCGAAAGCCCCGCTATACTTCCCTCGACGTGACATGTTGCGAACGTATCCTTTGATGACACCATTCATCCTTTCGAACGGCATCATGCTGTGCAGGAACGTCGGCCCGAGTTGGATGATATCCTCCACTATATGGACCAGCAGATGCACCATAACGTCAAAGAATGCGGGCGGGAAGTACATCTCAAGCTCGCATAGTATCACCACGATCTCTTCCTGTAGCCTTCTGAGTTGCCTCACGCCAATCGACTTCCAAGAGATGACGTCGAAAAAAGTGCATAGGCCAAATAGCGTTTCACGGACGTGCGCGTCCATGATCCCAATGGATTGCAACCGGAAGTATCTGCGTCATCAACGTGATACCGTGAGACTTCATCCCATCGAACTTCGCTTCACTGGGTCTAGGTATCTGCTTATCTTCCCAGCAGAATCGTAGGGAAGTTTTACTCCTAGGAGGCAGGTGAAAACTGCTCGATCTCCTCCCGACTTAGAGTGAAGCACGCGGGAGGGTAGTCATTTCCGGTCTTCTTGGCCTTTTTGCCTTTGCGACGACTTACTGTGTCCTGCTTCGCCTCATCATCATCATCATCATCATCATCATCATCATTAGCGTGAAGCTCCTGCCTGATGCCCATTGATTTCAAGTCAGCCCTTGCTTTCGGCCCATCTTTGGTCCTCTCTGGCATGTTGAGCAGGGTACCAAGCAGACTCTCGCACACGTTCTTCGTGATATGCATGACATCAAGGTTGTGAGGCACACGGTGGATCTTCCAGTACGGCAAGTCCTAGAAAACAGACCTCGTTTTCCATACCTTCAGCAGTGGCTCTGGCGCCTTTCGCTTCTTTCCCGGCTCTGGCGCCTTTTGCTTCTTTCCCGGCAGTGGGCAGTCTTTCCAATTTTTCAACAGCTTGTCTATTTCCAATTTCGTACACGGGCGTTTTCGGGGTTCGGTTTCGCCATCGAACAGATCCTTGTGTTTCCTCCACGGGTCATCGTCGCGAAGCCACCTTCGATGTCCCATGAACACGGTTTTCGAAGACCCGGGATCTCTATCTAGCTGGCGATACGTTGTGTCATCCATGCACCTTACGCATCCAGAAAATCCGTGGACTACCTGCCCCGCGAGATATCCGTAACCGAGATAGTCGTGCACCACCGTGAGCAGTGCGGCTCTCATAGGGAAATATTCTTTCTCTGCGGCGTCCCACGTATTGGCTGGCGTTTTCCATAACGTGTCAAGCTCCTCTTTCAGCAGCCCCAGATACAGATTGATGTCGTTCCCTGGTTGTTTCGGTCCTTCAATTAGCATACTCATGTGAATGTACTTCCTCTTCATGCACAACCAGGGGGAAGGTTGTACATCCACACAAACACAGGCCAGGTGCTATGTGTGCTTCTCTGGCTGCCAAACGGATTGACTCCATCGATGCTCGCGCTCAGCACGATGTTCCTTGGATCGTTCCCAAATTCTAGGTCTTCGAAGTTCAACGCTTGCCACTGGCTCGCATCCTTAGGGTGACTCAGCATCTTGTCTTTTTTATCTATCTCCGGATCATTTGCGTCATCTTCTCGCTTCTTCTCCTCCCTATCCGCGTGCCAACGCAGGAGCTTTGCTACCTTAGGGTCCGCGAAATACCGCTGCAGACGAGGAGTGATCGGAAAGTACCACACCACTTTTCGAGGAGCTTTCTTCCTCTTCTTGTATCGAGTGACGCCGCACACCGGACATATGGTAGACTCCGCGTGCTCGTCCCGATAAATGATGCAATTGTTCATGCACACATGGTCTTTCACGTGCGGTAAATCCAGAGGACACACGATTTTCTTTGCCTCCTCCTAACTGGTCGGGCACTTGTTCCCCTTGGGAAGACGTTCGTGCCAGAATGACATGTTCTCGTCGAAGCATGCGTCGGTCATTTTGTGTTTTACCTTCATATCCAGAGCCATGAGCATTACTTTCAGGCGGGTATCCTCGGGCCTGCATCCTTCATACAATGGATTAACCGCGTCTAACTCAAGTTGATCCATCTTGGCTTTCTCTCGGGCGGCAGCTCTTGCGTTATCCGTCTGCTTGAGAAGCAGCTCTTGAATATGAGGGTCCTGCACCCAGCCCATCGATGGTCCAGCGTCGTCTGCTCCGCCGGCATCATCATCTTCATGATCATGCCCGTCGTCTGCTCCGGCATCTTCCTCATCATCATGTCCTGCATCTTCTACATGATGACTGTGTACAGCATCACCGTCGTGATCATCTCCTAGGGATTCTTCGTCTTCTCGCCCGCCCGAGCCGCGGTGGTTGTCTTGCTGCCCTTCCTCATTTCTTGCCCGGCCCCCATGGACGACTTCGTAGTCATCTTCATCACCTTGCCACTGATAGTCATCCATGAAACCACGCAAGAGCAGGGGGTCCCGCACCTGCCCGGAATCCGGGTCCGCAATAAGGCTCTTCAGCTTGCATCTTCGACACGGACATCTTATCTCCGCCTCGTTCTTTTGAAGCATCTCGGCCTTCATGGACCTCAAAAACCTATTCACGATGCCTTCGGTCATCGTGCGGACCATGGTCGCTCATGGGTAGAGAAAAATGATATTTTAGAACCAAGAAAAATTTGGCATGACTTTCCTAAAAATAGGACCAAAAGAATGCTTAATGCCAAAATTCTCGCTAAACGGAAATGAATCAACATTCCGGAAAAATGTTGGCAACTATCGCATTTCAAATACCGGTACACCTCCAAACACAAACACATATGCAACACCACAAACATATGCAACACCACGAACATACATAGATCTAGCTAGGCCATAAAAAGTGCATGTGCATATTGTTGTAGGGATAACAACATAAATATAGCTTCAAAACAAGGTAATTTAACCACTTAATTTGAATGAATCTATGGTGGAAATGAGGTGAAAAAGAGGAGGCACCCGAGACAAGGAGGAGGTGGAGAGAATGAAGTGGGGAGAAAGTGAGTGTGGGTAGGAGAGGCTGTCCAAAATATCTTGTTGCTACCCACTTACTAATGGCGCACCAACTCTAAATGCGCCATTAGTAATCCAGGTTACTAATGGCGCACCTTCTGGTGGTGCGCCATTAGTAGTTTTTCAAAAAAAACATACTAATGGCGCACGGTGGAACAGTGCGCCATTAGTAGTTTTACAAAAAAAGGAATAAAAAATATAATAAAAAAACAACATTAGTGGCGCACTTTCCGACAGGCGCGCCATTACTAGTTACAACTAGTAATGGCGCACTGAGTCTGGATGCGCCATTAGTATGTTTGGACAGGCGCACTAGTTCAAAAAAAAATTTGATACTAATGGCGCACCTTGGGCCAGTGCGCCATTAGTAGTTTCAACTCTAATGGCGTGTCGAAGGTGGTGCGCCATTAGTAGATACTAATGGCGCACCGCTTGTCTGGTGCGCCATTAGTGTCAATCCCATCTATAGCCCTTTTTCTAGTAGTGTCCCAATGATGACAATGATCAGCAAGAGCAAAGTCTTCGTCCAGTTCATCCTCGAGTTGCAAATGAAGTACATATTGAGAAGATAATCGATAGCATCAATGCACCTGGTCCGCTTACTCGCTCAAGAGCAACACAGCTAGCAAATTTCTGTGGGCAATTTTCTTTTGTGTCAATATCAGAACCCAAGAAAGTTGCTGAAGCTTTATGGAACCAGAGTGGATACAAGCTATGCAAGAAGAACTTCAACAGTTCAAGCTGAACAATGTTTGGGAACTTGTCAAGTGTCCTGATCCTCGCAAGCATAACATTATTGGCACCAAATGGATATATCGAAACAAGCAAGATGAGCATGGTCAAGTCGTCAGAAAAAAAGCACGTCTTGTGGCTCAAGGATATACTCAAGTTGAAGGAATTGACTTCGATGAAACATTTGCTCCTGTAGCTAGGCTTGAAGCTATTCGCATACTACTAGCCTATGCTAACCACCACAACATATTGCTATATCAAATGGATGTGAAGAGTGCATTTCTCAACGGCAAGATTGAAGAAGAAGTATATGTCGCTCAACTACCTGGCTTTGAAGATCCAAAACATCCTGATATGGTGTACAAGCTAAATAAAGCACTGTATGGCCTCAAACAAGCTCCTCGCGCCTGGTATGAGACGATCAAAGACTTCCTGAAGAGCAAAGGCTTCAAACCTGGATCCCTTGATCCCACACTCTTCACGAAGACATATGATGGTGAACTGTTTGTATGCCAAATATATGTGGAAGACATTATCTTCGGCTGCACCAACCAGAAGTATAGTGATGAATTTGGATACATGATGCAAGAACAATATCAGATGTCCATGATGGGAGAGCTCAAGTTCTTCCTTGGTCTTCAAATTCGTCAGCAAAGGAATGGCATCTTTATATCTCAAGAAAAATACCTTCAAGATTGTCTGAAGAAGTTTGGAATGCAAGATTGCAAAGGATACTCGACGCCAATGCCAGCCAAACACCATCTGGGTCCCGACGACAATGGTAAAGAGTTCGATCAAAAGGTATACCGCTCCATGATTGGTTCCTTACTTTACCTATGTGCATCTAGGCCAGATATTATGCTTAGTGTTTGCATGTGTGCTCGATTCCAAGCGACACCAAAGGAATCGCATCACTTAGCTGTGAAGCGAATTCTTCGATATTTGGCTCACACCCCAACACTCGGATTATGGTATCCAAAGGGCTCAAAATTTGATTTGGTTGGATTTTCGGATGCTGATTATGCTGGTGACAAAGTGGATCGCAAGTGGCACATGTCACTTTATGGGACGATCACTTGTCTGTTGGTCTTCAAAGAAGCAGAACTGTGTATCACTCTCAACTGCTGAATCTGAATACATTGCTGCTGGATCTTGCTGTGCTCAGCTTCTTTGGATGAAGCAAACTCTCAAGGACTATGGCATCAATCTGAAACAAGTACCTCTCTTCTGCGACAACGAAAGCGCCATCAAGATTGCCAACAATCCAGTCCAGCACTCGAAGACAAAGCACATTGAAATTCATCATCATTTTCTCAGAGATCATGTCATGAAGAAAGATATTGACATCATTCACGTCAACACTGAAGAGCAATTGGCAGATATCTTCACAAAGCCCTTGGATGAGAAAAGGTTTTGCAAGTTACGGTGTGAGCTAAATATCTTGGAATCCTCAAATGTCCTGTGATCAAGCACACATCCTAACACTTATGCATGTTGATGACTTAGATGTGCAACACACGAAGTAAAGTATATCTTCAATCAATGAAGACTTACATTCTGAGTGTGAATACATTAACGTGGAATTTGACTTCGGAGCGCCACGATAATTGTGCGCCGTGTCTGGGTCTAATACTTCCTATACGGTGGGTAACGCCACCACCAAATTTCTCTCTTTGAAAGTGTTTCACTCATGGCATTATTTCTGCAATATCTTCGCATTTGATTTGTCTTCAACTTCAACCTATCTTCATGATTTTCTTCACTATGTTGATTTGGTTGTTGTCCGATATATATATATATATATATATATATATATATATATATATATATATATATATATATATATATATATATATATATATATATATATATATATATATATATATGTATATATATATATATATGTGTGTGTGTGTGTGTGTGTGTGTGTTGTGAATCTTTTGAACTAAGTGAATGTGGTCGGACCCTAATCTCTCTATGCTTTCTATCTCAAACTCTATCTGTCCAAATCATATGCATTCTATTGAAACTGTCGAATGTCTTCTCTGCATCCTTGTCAGCAGAAGACACAGAGACAAACTGTAAGTCTGTTTTAAATGATTCATCCTTATTGTTGAAATCCGGAGAAGCCGGAACGACCATCCGACAAACCTGGCGGGCGTGGGAACGTGGGACAACTCAGAGTATGTTGCATGCTTGCCACGTGCCCCTCAGATGTGAACCGCCAGGGGCACCTGCGTAATTGCGCTGTGCCGCACACCTCCTCATAAATACATGTCCCCTGCCGTAAAGAAAACCTTCTTCCACCTCTCCACCTCGTCAAAACCCTAGTGCCACCGCTAGCTCTCGACGACGCCGGCGACGAAGCGCTTAGCTGCCGCGACTTCTCCGACGCCGTCCTCACGCCGGCCGCGAACATCGTCCTCTCCGCCGCTGCCGTAGGTGTCCTCCGTCGCCAAGTTAGGGCACGGTGGATAGAACTGCTCGGTCTCCTTTTCTTCCCGTCTAGCAGTTCTTCGAGTGGTAAATATAACTCTATTTTTACCATATTTTTGATCCTCAAAGATTCATCCTACTTACCAAAATTTGTTTCTTCCTATACAATGTTAGATCTATTCTGTCTGCATCTCATACTGCCTAGTATATTCACTTAAGCTTCACAACTAGTTAGATTCCTCACTTGTACTTATTCACGGATTCGTACAAATCTGGAACCAACTCTCAGCGTATAAGTGAATGTCTTTGCATCATGAGGTCAATGTCTTCAAACTGATTTATCTTCATAATCTTCTGAGAATGCATATGACCTCTTCCCCTTCCCTTGCATCTCTAATGCTGTCACAGGTACATGTCCGTGGGAGAATCCCTTGGTTCTCATAGTCTGCATTCGTTTGCAGAATTCTTACAGCATCAACTTAACTCTCCCGAAGCCAGTTCCTGTTTGTCCAGCAAATGCAAGCCTTTGAAGCCTCTGAACGTATTGAAGCCATTCAGTTTGAAGTTCGTGGCTGCAGATAAATCAGTTAGGAAGGGCGGCACACAGCATCGTGGGGGAACCTCAAAAGATCTGCCTGATGACCTCGCAGAGCTTTACAAGACAGATCCCGAAGATAATCACAATCAGCGCAAGACGCGAATCCAATGGATTCGTCGATATTGGGCCGAACAATGGTTCCAGTACAAGTTCGTGACCCAGGAATACGCCAAAAAGAATGCTATCAAAAGCCCTTGGGGTGATATTCTCTTTCGAGGCCTTCCGCCCAAGAACAGGGCTGAAGCTATTGCACAGGGTTTCTATCCTTGTATGGTCCGTGGACCTCAGCCTGAGAATGCCGACCCAACGTCATTGCTCTGGTGTCGTGACGATAGTCTCTTCAAGCGCAACTTCTAGCACGCACAGGCTTCGACCAAGGAAAACAAGAAGTCATTGGGATTAGACTTCAACCCTGGTCCCTCTGCTCCCCGTGCTGAGTCTCACGTGATGCTGAACCCAATGTCATCGGTCCCTTCTACAACCTTGATGGCCTCATCACTCACATTGCGGTCCAAAGTGCCCAAATGGATCATTCAGATGATGATTCTGACACTGATGAAGCCCCAGCTCCTCCAACAAAGTCATTGAAGCCAAAGAAGGCTAAGGCTTCAAAGTCAGCTGCTCCTCCAAAAGCTTCACGTGTGAAGCCACTAGCCACTGCACCTCCTGAAGCCAGTGCGCAGTCTGAAGATCAATCACGTATTTCCAAGAGGACGGAGAAGAAAAAGAAAATTGTCAAGAATACTGACCTGACACTGACTCCTGCTGCCATTTTGCGCGAAGAGCACATTGATCTGTCCAGTGATGAAGATCTTGCAGATGATGCCCTTAAGCAACTTATCAAGAGCAAAGAAGAAGCAGAAATTTTCAACAATTTGCCTCTCTTTGATGTGGCAATCATCCATCACTTCATTGATGAGTGGTTTGACACCCCAAACATCAGCTTTGAAGACCTGCAACTTCCTATTGGCCTCAGCGACTCTTTCAATGGCGCCATTGCTTCTGAGCTAGCTCTTGCTCAGCGCATTGTTGAACTGAAGCATAAGATTGACTATGAGAAGGCTCAGTTCAAGAAGCATATGGCTGCGCTCAGCGTGCAAGATGTCAAAAACTTCAAGATCATGTTGCACGAGCTCAAAGAAGCCTTTATCAAGAAGCGTGAAGAAGCTAGAGGCTCTCGTGAGCGCATGAAGATTCTGGCTGACAAGTGTGTGCTAGCCTACAATGAGGCTGAGAAGCGCAAGGCTCTTGGCCGTCCTGGCATTGACCCCAGAATGGCTGCAAAGAGGAAGAAGCTATCAACTGATCAATCTGCACCTTCAAGGCAGGAAGAACCTCGCATAGTCTTCCCAAGCAGCATGACTGGCTCGAAGCCAAAGGTCAGTCAACCGCTTCGAATGTAAGAAGACGAGGGCTCGAGGCTGAAGCCGAAAAAGGAAAAATCAAGCCTCGATGGTGCTCCCTCCAAGAAGAAACTCAAAATCAAGAAGAATCGGGCTGCTCCCACAGAGCCCTTGGTTGTTGAACCTATTTCTGTGATTCGCCCTGCATCTGAAATCCAAGAACGACGGATGATAGTTCATGAGCCTGCTTCCACAGAGGCTCATGAAGCTGAAGACATTCCAGCAGTTGATCCCACCGCTGCTGAAGACATTGGTCATCATGACAATGTTGAAGATGATGAAGTTCTTCCTCAGATCGAACCAAACCCGGTATCATCGCCTGTTCTCACGAACAGTGAACTCATCAGCATTGGTCATCCTCTGACGCCAATTGCTCAGGATGCATCATGGGCTGATCACCCACAACCAGAAGACTCCCCTAGTACTCCCCAACAACAAGTCACTCCCCAACAACAACAACAACAACAACAACAACAACAACAACAAGAGGAAGACTTTGAGGCCCAGCCAACTCCATCTCCAAAGGCGTCGCCGGCATTACGCAGGCTTCGCAAAGGTCGAAGGCCTCAAGTACCTCTCTCGAGCGTTCCAGAAGGAGAAGTGCACCACCAACCTGTTGCACGTCAAGTGTTTTCAGAAGCCACTCCAACTGTGAATGTCTCCGAGTCTGAAGCCAAAGCTGCTGAAGAAAATATGGCTGCATCAGCCGAAGACACCCAAGAAGAAGAAGAACGTGTCCCTACACCCCCTGTTATTGAAGAAGTTATTCCTGATATCAACGTGCCAGTGCCCAACCCTCCAGCTTCTCAAGTTGAGGTTGAAAATATTGAGGCTGCCACCTCCAACACCAATGAAGCCAATGACACAGTCATGACTGAAGCAAATGTGGAGCCTGCACAAAATGTGCCTAAAGCCAATGAGGCAACTGCTCCTGAAGCATCTGCTGAGCAGCCTGAAGCCTCAGTTGTTGAAAGTGCTCCAATTCCGCCACCAAGGCCCTACACAATTGAGCAAGCATACAACTATGGTCAGCTAATCACAGTAAGATGGCCCGTTCTGGTCCCTCCGCCTCATGCCTCTGGTCCTCAGTTTGAATATCATGTTGCGCATAGGCCTCTGGTCCAGAAACCAAAGCCACGACTGCCAAGGTTTCCAGGCACTGCCACCTCTACAGGGTCTTTCAATGCAAATGGCTTCAAAGCCCACAACACGTTCTTTGACAGAGCAAAGAACCCTACACAAGGCCAAGGATATCATCTGACTGTTTCTGGAGCTATCAGCAACGAAGCTATTACTCCTGCGTTCTGTATGATCAAGGGCGCATTTTCCCTCATATGCGCCTCGACACTGAAGCCATTGCTGGACTGCCCTGCTTAGAGGAAGCACTTGATTGCTTTCGTGATGCTGGTCTGCTAGGCTTTGTGACAGACAAAGAACATTGGAATGAAGAACTTATGCTTCAATTCTATGCTACCCTCCACATCCGCGGCTACTACAGAGATACAACGACATGGGTTCTCGAGTGGATGACAGGAAATGTTCGTCATGAAGCCAAAGCTCTTGACTTCATTGAGCTCACAGGCCTACCCACTCCCGGAGAGCTGTTTGAACCTGGTTGTCAACTCCACCGCGATGCACTGGAGAGCATCCTTCATAAGCCTGAGCCCAACATGAGTCAAATGTTGAGCATGATGAAGCCTCTGCCACATGACGCTGAATACCCTCAGGAATTCTTTGTTGATGACCTTGAGTATCTGCCTCGTACAATATATCACATCATCAGGCGAACTCTATGGCCTATCAAAGGGCATTCATCATCTGCAAAACTTGAAGGAGCCATGAAGACATTGGTCTTTTACATCCTCAATGGCATCAGCTTCAATACGCAAGAATTCTTCATCCGGCAATTGGCTGCGTCTGGATCTGATCTTTTTGGTCTGAAATTTTATGCTCCATGGGTCATGTGTCTCATCAAGATGCACTCTGCTATCAACTATCAACCTTCTTCTCGCAATCATCTGATCTTTCTACCAGAGGTTGATATGTCAGTTGAAGCCATATACCCTGAGCCTGCCAAAATGCCACTTTGTCTTCAGAATGCGGATCACCATAACTTCTCTCAAACCATGGAAGGCATCCAAGCAGCATCTCGTGTCTATCCTCTGGCTGGGAACACTCGTCTGCCTCACCGTGCGCAAACTGAAGCTACGGAGAGCACTATTGCACAAAGGCCTCGGAAGCGCTCTCGCGTCCTAAATAACCGAGAACTTCTTGTGGCACTGCATCAGAAACAAGATAAGCATCACTCCTGGCTCAACCGACAGATGCAAAGCCTCTTGGTGGACGTCAATCGCATGCGAAATCTTGCCACCAAGAATGCTTTTGTCACTCATGAGACCTGTCGGCGATCATGGAAGAGTTTGACACTGCTCAGTGCTGAAGCAGATCTTCAAGATGATGGCTTCACTGAACGCTTCAAGTTTGACTCCACTCCTCCACGGAATGCTGTCCTACGTCGAACTCCATCTCTAGAAGACTCTGACTATTCTTCCTCCGCGGCAACGGTGAATGCCAGAGTGATCGATGATGAAGCCGATGCTACTTCACCGCCCCCTACTTCTGCATGCATCGACACTGCACCAAGTTCATCTGCACCGCCAAACAACCACGACAACCCTGCTGCTTCACCTTCTCCTGATGAAAGCGAGTAGATGCTCTATGTCTTCAAACCTTTTTGGTACTTACTGACAAAAGGGGGAGAATCATATGAGTTTGATAGTCTTCAAGTGGGTTCATAAGGGCGGTTGCATAATATTTTGCCTAGTGTTTACAACTCTCGCTTTTGATACATTTGGTTCTTTGAGTTGTAACACTTAAACTCGAAGGTCGTCTGCTACTTATTTGCTTTACTCTGGTGCGATGATAAATTCCGCATGTGCGATGATAACTTCCGCACTTAGATCATCCTGCAGACGTCCATTTTTCATTATGCATGTCATTCTCTTAGTTATATCATTAAATGCATGATGAATTATCTTCATAAGTTGAAGAGGATCTCCACAAGTACAACCTGCCATGTGCATTTGCATTCCAAAAGCAAACTACTTATATGCACATCTTCAGGGGGAGCCTTTGCCACTTATGAAGACAATTCCCTATCCTTTACAATTTCACATACTTTATCCCGTTGAAAACTTCAACCAGTTTGTCATCAATCACCAAAAGGGGAGATTGTAAGTGCATCTAGTGCCACCCCTAGTTGGTTTTGGAGTATTGACGACAAATGTGGTTGAGGGACTAATGCGTTTGTGAGAATTGCAGGATAACGCAGGTAGTGTCCCCCATTGATTTGGTTTACCTACCGGAGATGACCCCTAAAAATGTATGGAGACATTGACGACAATGGTGGCATGTGAAGATATTCACATTGAAGACTATGACATGAGAAGACATTGAGTGAAGACTATGGGCCCAAGACGTGTCGTTTCGTTGTTTCCTTTTCTTCTTTGTTGAGTCATAGGAACCACCGTACTGTTAAGTGGGGTCCAAGTGATCAAAGTCAGAATGACTGAAGTGATGCTCAACCCAAATCCTATGTCTTCGAGCGAAGACAATGAGAGCAAAACTTATCCAGAGCTGGATGAGTCAGCTTTGCTTGTAGCCCAAGTAAAGTTGTCGTGTGTGTGTGAAATCTGACCGTTGGAACACGTGTCAGTTCCTTAGTGACCCAGGGTCATTTCGGACATATCAGGTCGGGTTGCCTAGTGGCCATAAATATCCCACCCCCTACACCATAAATTGGTGGCTGCTCAGAGTTAGTGCACGGCTTTTGTCATTTGAGAGCAACCCACCTCGAAGCCTTTGAGAGAGAGAAATCCTTGCGAGGAGAAAGCCCAAACACCCAGAGCCAAAGAGTGTTAGGCATCACTGAAGTCTTTCTGTCTGTGTGACTTGAAGACTTATTACACTTGAGGACTGTGAATCCTCCAGCCGGTTAGGCGTCGCGTTCTGAGCATCCAAGAGTCATTGTGGATTGCCGGTGAACGCAGTCTGTGAAGGTTCGGAAGTCTACCTTGAAGACTTACCAGACTGATTGGGCGAGGACTGTGTGTCCTTATCTCAAGGGGAATAAGGTGAAGACGCGGTCTTCTGAGTTGAATGTCAGCCTCCCTAACCAGATGTACAGTTGTCACAGCAACTGGAACTGGTCCAACAAATCCTGTGTCTTCAACAAGTGACTGGTTCTATCTTCTCCCTCTCCTTACTTATAGTTTTGTCTTCGTGAAGTCATTGCATATTTGTCATACCTGTTTGACTTCATTGCTTGACTACTTTTGTTGATTGGCTTCTCACTATCTTCCATCTTGATCCTACTACCAAGCTGCTATTAGTCTTGTACTTTCACGTTATTCCATACTTGACTATGGTTTGCTTGTTGTAGCTTATGTTCCGCTGCATATCAATTAGGTCATTTCTATTGTTTGTCTTCGAAACATCCGTGTTTTGAAGACTTTCCTCAAAATCGCCTATTCACCCCCCTCTAGTCGATAACTAGCACTTTCAGAGATCACTAGTTTAGGTTCCAAAACTGCTTCGGTATCACCAAATTTAAAAATCGGTAGATCCGAAATGCTTTCTGTGTAAAACTAAAACTAAGTTTTTTGAATCATTCTTTTGCAAAAATCTCTGCATTTTGTGATGCTCATCCACTCTACCTCATCTATAACTATTCACAGGGTCAACAGTGAGTGTAAGCAGCATGTCAGACCAAAGTGACAGCCAGAACATGTCAGAAGAGCAGATTCACATGAGTGAGGGCACTAGTCCCTCTAGCAGCTCATATGAGGGGAGCACAAGCACTCCCAGCAACGTGCCCAAGGCTGCCACAAGGACAAGGAAGAAGAAGACCTCAGAGTCTGAGGATGAGGATTATGTGGCAGCTGAGGACGAGGCCAGTTCCAAGAAGAAAGTGCTCAAGAAGGAGTACATCTCAACATCAGTTAAGCGTGGAATGAAGATCAAAAGGCCAGCAGGTAGACAAATAATGTCCAAAGCCAGAGTCTCCACTCAAGCTTCTTTGGAAACCCAACCCAAAGAACCTGCTGCTGCTGAAGGAAAGAAGAGGAAGGAAAGGGTCAAGAAGACCATGGCCAGAGTGATTGGGAAACCTTCTATGATGGAAGAAGAGGAAGAAGAAGAGGTTGCTGAGCCTGCACCCAAGGCACAAAAGCTTATGGGTGATGCCATAAAGTCAGGGGCTACAACTTCAAAGCCCAAAGCTGCCCCCAAGCCCAAGAGTGTGATACGTCTCCAACGTATCTATAATTTTTGATTGCTCCATGCTACTTTATCTATTGTTTTGGACTATAATGGGCTTTATTTTCCACTTTTATATTAATTTTGGGACTAACCTATTAACCGGAGGCCCAGCGCAGAATTGTTGTTTTGTGCCTATTTCAGTGTTTCGAAGAAACGAAATATCAAACGGAGTCCAAACGGAATGAAACCTTCCGGAATGTGATTTTCTCACGAACGTGATCCAGAGACTTGGACCCTACTCCAAGGAGTGCAGGCGGTCACGAGGTGGGGCGCCCCTCCCCTGGCGCGCCCCCCGCCTCGTGGGCCCCCTGACGCTCCATCGACGTACTCCTTCCTCCTATATATACCTACTTACCCCCAACAGATCAGAAAGGGAGCCAAAAACCTAATTCCACCGCCGTACCTTCCTGTATCCACGAGATCTCATCTTGGGGCCTGTTCCGGAGCTCCGTCGGAGGGGGCATCCATCACGGAGGGCTTCTACATCATCACCATAGCCCCTCCGATGAAGTGTGAGTAGTTTACTTCAGACTTTCGGGTCCATAGCTAGTAGCTAGATGGCTTCTTCTCTCTTTTTGGATCTCAATACAATGTTCTCCCCCTTTCTCGTGGAGATCTATTCGATCTAATCTTCTTTTTGCGGTGTGTTTGTTGAGACCGATGAATTGTGGGTTTATGATCCAGCTTATCTATGGAAAATATTTGATTCTTCTTTGAATTCTTTTATGTATGATTAAGTTATCTTTGCAAGTCTCTTCGAATTATCCGTTTGGTTTGGCCAACTAGATTGGTAGTTCTTGCAATGGGAGAAGTGCTTAGCTTTGGGTTCAATCTTGCGTGTCCTTACCTAGTGATGTAAGGGGTTGCAAGGCACGTATTGTATTGTTGCCATCGAGGATAACAAGATGGGGTATTTATCATATTGCATGAATTTATTCCTCTACATCATGTCATCTTGCTTAAGGCGTTACTCCGTTTTTAACTTAATACTCTGGATGCATGCTGGATAGCGGTCGATGAGTGGAGTAATAGTAGTAGATGCAGAATTGTTTCGGTCTACTTGTCACGGACGTGATGCCTATATACATGATCATTGCCTGGATAACCTCATAACTATGCTCAATTCTGTCAATTGCTCAACGGTAATTTGTTCACCCACCGTAGAATACTTATGCTCTTGAGAGAAGCCACTAGTGAAACCTATGGCCCCCGGGCCTATTCTCATCATATCAATCTCCATCACTTTATTTACTTGCTTTGCTTTTACTTTTTACTTTGCATCTTTATACCAAAAATACCAAAAATATTATCTCTATCAGATCTCACTCTCGTAAGTGACCGTGAAGGGATTGACAACCCCTAAGCGTTGGTTGCGAGTAGCTATCGTTTTGTGCAGGTATGAGGGACTTGCGCGTAGTCTCCTACTAGATTGATACCTTGGTTCTCAAAAACTGAGGGAAATACTTACGCTACTGTGCTGCATCATCCTCTCCTCTTCGGGGAAATCCAACGCAAGCTCGAGACGTAGCAAGAAGAATTTCTGGCGCCGTTGCCGGGGAGGCTCACGCAAAAGTCAACATACCAAGTACCCATCACAATCCCTATCTCTCGCATTACATTATTTTCCATTTGCCTCTCGTTTTCCTCTCCCCCTCTTTACCCATGCCGTTTAATTCGCCCTCTCTTTCCCAATCTCCTCCTCTTTTTCCGCTTGCTTCTTGTTTGCTTGTGTTACCATGTGCCTTATAGTTGCTTGCATCTTTGCTTTCTAAAAGTCTATTGTTATGGATCCACTTAAAGTGTTCTACTTGGATCATCTTTGATCCTTATGCGCTCGTGCTGAAACCCCAACTAGCCTAGTTGATGGGAAATCTTTAGATGAGCATGCTCATTTTGTGTGTCACCGTTTGTCTAAAAAAGGGAGACTCTTACGGTATCATATAAATAGTCTGCTATGCTATGCTTTGAATCTTTGTGAAATGGGTGATTTTACTTGTTGCTCTAAGAGCCCTAAAAAACACCTTCCCAACCTATGTGAGTTCAATGATAATGAAATATTATCTTCTTATGCAAAGGGTGTTTATAGTTAGTACGATATCGAACAAATTGAAGAATTTGTCTTTTTAAGGGTGCTCATGAAGTTGCTTCTTTGATTGAAAAGTATGATTTTACTCTCAACAAATCTGAAAATTCCGTCATACTTAAATATTGCAATGAAAACCTTGCTCACAATGTCTACGTCCAAAAATTTATTGAAAGAATGACCGTTGCTTTGGAAGAAAAATAATGATATGCATGAGTCTATAGATAATGATGATTCCGATGATTTGATTGAAGTATCCCTTGATGAACATGATGCTTGCTATTCTTGTGGCCATGATGCCAATATTTATGAAGATGAATTTGCTATAGTTCCTTATGTTAAAAATGAGATTGTTGTTATTGAACCCGTGCTTGATAGTTCCCTCGATGAAAAGCATGATCTCAATGATTTCACTATAAATTCTCTTGATGTCAATTGTGCTAATAATATGCAAAACCCTAATCTTGGGGATGCTAGTTTTGCTATGTCTACTACTTGTTGCAATGATCATGATTGGGGTGATTCTTCTTATGATCTTGAAAATTTATTTAATCCCCATGATGAATATGAGATTGATAATATTGTTTGCAATAATATTGAAAGTGGGTTCGGAACAGTGTCAACTTTAGATCCCACATATTTGGATAATGTTCAATCTTATGAAGTTTTTGATAAAAGTGGGTTTGGAGAGGTCATGACTTTAGTTAATGTTAATCCCACTATTTCGGAAGAGTGTCAACTTTGCATGCATGTGGATCGTGTTGAAAATGTTTTATGTGATAGCTATTTTCTTGAATTTTCTTATGATCCCACATGTAATTATTATGAGAGAGGAAAATATGGTCGTAGAAATTTGCATGATAATAAATTACCTCTCGTTATGTTAAAATTCCTATTGTTTCTTTCTTCTTCCTCGCATATGCTAATTCTTGCTTGCCTTGATTCGTTTGCCTATAAGATGCCTATGCATAGGAAGTATGTTAGACTTAGATGTGGTTGTCACATGTTTTGTGATGCTCTCTTTGTGCTTCAATTCTTGTCTTTCTTGTGAGCATCATTGAAATCTCAATGCCTAGCTAGGGGCGTTAAACGATAGCGCTTGTTGGGAGGCAACCCAATTTTATTTTGTGTTTTTTTGTTTTTGGTTCTGTTTAGGAATAAAATAATCCATCTAGACTCTGTTTAGATGTGATTTTATCTTCTAATTCGTGTTTGTGCCAAGTTGGACCTATTGGATCTTCTTGGATGATAGTTATTTGATCTTGCTGTAATTTCCAGAATCTTTGTGCTCAGTGCCCGAATTGTTAAAAATCACCAGAACGTGATAAAATACTGATTCCAATTGCTGCTGATCAATAAACAAATTTTACAGGTCGTCTAATTTTGGTAGAATTATTTGGGTTCCAGCAGTTCGCGTTAGTTACAAATTAGTACAGACTGTTCTATTTTTGACAGATTCTGTTTTGCGTGTGTTGTTTGCTTATTTTGATGAATCTATGGCTTGTAAAATAGTTTATGGTCCATATAGAAGTTGGAATACAGTAGGTTTAACACCAATATAAATAAAGAATGAGTTCATTACAGTACCTTAAAGTAGTCTTTTGTTTTCTTTCTCTAACGGAGCTCACGAGATTTCTATTGAGTTTTGTGTTGTGAAGTTTTCAAGTTTTGGGTGAATTCTTTTGATGGATTATGGAACAAGGAGTGGCAAGAGCCTAAGCTTGGATGCCCATGGCACCCCCAAGCTAATCCAAGGACACCAAAAAGTCAAAGCTTTGGGATGCCCCGGAAGGCATCCCCACTTTCGTCCACTTCCATCGGTAATTTACTTGGAGCTATATTTTTATTCACCAACATGATATGTGTTTTGCTTGGAGCGTCTTGTATTATTTGAGTCTTTGCTTGTTAGTTGCCACAATCATCCTTGCTGTACACACCTTTTGAGAGAGCCATATATGAATTGAAATTTGATAGAATACTCTATGTGCTTCACTTATATCTTTTGAGCTTGATAATTTGCTCATAGTGCTTCACTTATATCTTTTTGAGCGTGATAATTTTTGCTCTAGTGCTTCACTTATACCTTTTAGAGCACGGTGGTGGATTTGTTTTAAAGAAACTTGATCTCTCATGCTTCACTTAGATTATTTTGAGATTCATTAATAAGCATGGTAATTTGCTTAATGTTAATATACTTGGTGTTCAAGACATGTGAAACTTCCTTTTGAGTGTGTTGAATACTAAGATAAGTTTGATGCTTGATAATTGTTTTGAGATATGGAGGTGATGATATAAAGTCATGCTAGTTGAGTAGTTGTGAATTTAAAGAATACTTGTGTTGAAGTTTGTGATTCCCGTAGCATGCACGTATGGTGAACCATTATGTGATGAACTCGGAGCATGATTTATTTATTGATTGTCTTCCTTATGAGTGGCGGTCGGGGACGAGCGATGGTCTTTTCCTACCAATCTATCCCCCTAGGAGCATGCGCGTAATACTTTGCTTTGATAACTTCTAGATTTTTGCAATAAGTATATGAGTTCTTTATGACTAATGTTGAGTCCATGGATCATACGCACTTTTTCCCATCCTTCCACCATTGCTAGCCTCTCTAATACCGCGCACTTTTCGCCGGTATCATACACCCACCATATATCCTTCCTCAAAACAGCCACCATACCTACCTATTATGGCATTTCCATAGCCATTCCGAGATATATTGCCATGCAACTTTCCACCATTCCGTTTATTATGACACGCTCCATCATTGTCATATTGCTAGCATGATCATGTAGTTGACATCGTATTTGTGGCAAAGCCACCGTTCATAATTCTTTCATACATGTCACTCATGTTTCATTGCATAACCCGGTACACCGCTGGAGGCATTCATATAGAGTCATATTTTGTTCTAAGTATCGAGTTGTAATTGTTGAGTTGTAAGAAAAATAAAAGTGTGATGATCATCATTATTAGAGCATTGTCCCAAGTGAGGAAAGGATGATGGAGTCTATGATTCCCCCACAAGTCGGGATGAGACTCCGGACGAAAAAAAGGCCATAAAAAAAAGAGAAAAGGCCCAAATAAAAAAAATAAAAAATGAGAGAAAAAGAGAGAAGGGACAATGTTACTATCCTTTTACCACACTTGTGCTTCAAAGTAGCACCATGATCTTCATGATAGAGAGTCTCTCATTTTGTCACTTTCATATACTAGTGGGAATTTTTCATTATAGAACTTGGCTTGTATATTCCAATGATGGGCTTCCTCAAAATGCCCTAGGTCTTCGTGAGCAAGCAAGTTGGATGCACACCCACTTAGTTTCTTTTGTTGAGATTTCATATACTTATAGCTCTAGTGCATCTGTTGCATGGCAATCCCAACTCACTCACATTGATATCTATTGATGGGCATGTCCATTGCCCGTTAATACGCCTAGTTGATGTGAGACTATCTTCCCTCTTTTTGTCTTCTCCACAACCACCATTCTATTCCACATATAGTGCTATATCCATGGCTCACGCTCATGTATTGCGTGAAGATTGAAAAAGTTTTGAAAATGTTAAAGTATGAAACAATTTCTTGGCTTGTCATCGGGGTTGTGCATGATTTAAATACTTTGTGTGGGGAATATGGAGCATAGCCAGACTATATGATTTTGAAGGGATAACTTTCTTTGGCCATGTTATTTTGAGAAGACATAATTGCTTTGTTAGTATGCTTGAAGTATTATTATATTTATGTCAATATGAACTTTTGTCTTGAATATTTCGGATCTGAATATTCATACCACAATTAAGAAGATTTACATTGAAATTATGCCAAAGTATCACTCCGCATCAAAAATTCTCTTTTTATCATTTACCTACTCGAGGACGAGCAGGAATTAAGCTTGGGGATGCTTGATACGTCTCCAACGTATCTATAATTTTTTATAGCTCCATGCTACTTTATCTATTGTTTTGGACTATAATGGGCTTTATTTTCTAATTTTATATTATTTTTGGGACTAACCTATTAACCGGAGGCCCAGCCCAGAATTGCTGTTTTTTGCCTATTTCAGTGTTTCGAAGAAACGGAATATCAAACGGAGTCCAAACGGAATGAAACCTTCGGGAACGTGATTTTCTCACCGAAAGTGATCCAGGAGACTTGGACCCTACTCCAAGGAGTGCTAGAGGCGGTCACGAGGTGGGGCGTGCCTCCCCCAGGCGCGCCCCGCCTCGTGGGCCCCCTGACGCTCCACCGACGTACTCCTTCCTCCTATATATACCTACGTACCCCCAACAGATCAGAAAGGGAGCCAAAAACCTAATTCCACCGATGTACCTTCCTGTATCCACGAGATCTCATCTTGGGGCCTGTTCCGGAGCTCCGCCGGAGGGGGCATCCATCACGGAGGGCTTCTACATCATCACCATAGCCCCTCCGATGAAGTGTGAGTAGTTTACTTCAGACCTTCGGGTCCATAGCTAGTAGCTAGATGGCTTCTTCTCTCTTTTTGGATCTCAGTACAATGTTCTCCCCCTTTCTCGTGGAGATCTATTCGATGTAATCTTCTTTTTGCGGTGTGTTTGTTGAGACCGATGAATTGTGGGTTTATGATCCAGCTTATCTATGGAAAATATTTGATTCTTCTCTGAATTCTTTTATGTATGATTAAGTTATCTTTGCAAGTCTCTTCTAATTATCCGTTTGGTTTGGCCAACTAGATTGGTAGTTCTTGCAATGGGAGAAGTGCTTAGCTTTGGGTTCAATCTTGCGGTGTCCTTACCTAGTGACAGAAGGGGTTGCAAGGCACGTATTGTATTGTTGCCATCGAGGATAACAAGATGGGGTATTTATCATATTGCATGGATTTATTCCTCTACATCATGTCATCTTGCTTAAGGCGTTACTCCGTTTTTAACTTAATACTCTAGATGCATGCTGTATAGCGGTCGATGAGTGGAGTAATAGTAGTAGATGCAGAATCGTTTCGGTCTACTTGTCACGGACGTGATGCATATATACATGATCATTGCCTGGATAACCTCCTAACTATGCTCAATTCTATCAATTGCTCAACAGTAATTTGTTCACCCACCGTAGAATACTTATGCTCTTGAGAGAAGCCACTAGTGAAACCTATGGCCCCCGGGTCTATTCTCATCATATCAATCTCCATCACTTTATTTACTTGCTTTGCTTTTACTTTTTACTTTGCATCTTTATACCAAAAATACCAAAAATATTATCTCTATCAGATCTCACTCTCGTACCTGACAGTGAAGGGATTGACAACCCCTAAGCGTTGGTTGCGAGTAGCTATCGTTTTGTGCAGGTACGAGGGACTTGCGCGTAGTCTCCTACTGGATTGATACCTTGGTTCTCAAAAACTGAGGGAAATACTTACACTATTGTGCTGCATCATCCTCTCCTCTTCGGGGAAATCCAACGCAAGCTCGAGACATAGCAGAGTGCACCAAAGAGGAATACCAGGAGTATACCGGCAACTGAGAAGAACAAGGCTCCAATGCCCGAGGTTGATGCTGAGGAAGATGAAGAAGGGCAGGTCCTAAGGAAGCTCAAGCCCAAGATTCCAGACCACAATGATGCTCATCCTGTGGCTGAGAACATGAAGATCAGGAGAGATCAAGGGTTGAGGCTATGGAGAGAGTCAGATCCATATGCCACCAGGAGAAGGACTGTTGTAGATTAAAGGTTCCACACCAAGGAGCAGCAGGACTTCTGTGAGACCATCTTATGGATAAGAAGCCCATAGTTTGTGATATGAGGTGGGTCGACTGGACCTACATTCAGGAGAATGAAGAACACTATCTTGGAGTGTATGACAACTTCAGTGCTTGTGGAGTTGCAGATTTTGTTGGGCAGAAGCTCACAAATTGGAATGACGAGCTCATAATGCAATTCTACTCCACAACACATTTCTATCCAGATGGCAGGATAGTTTGGATGTCAGAAGAAACGAGATACCAGTCAACCATAGAGGAATGGGCAAGTCTGATCAATGCCCCCAAGGAGAGTGAAGATGACTTGGACATTTATGCCAAGAAGAAGATGGGTCACAACTCAATGCACAGATATACAAGGAGATACCTGATGATGCACTTGAGTCCTTCAAGTTTGGATCAGTTCATTTTATTCTGTCAGGGCTTCCTACAATCAACTGGATCCTAAGGCACACTCTGTTGCCCAAATCAGGTGATCACAACATGATCAAAGGGCATGCAATCAATTTGCTTCACATTTTTGATGTGCCTCAGAAATTCAAAGTCATGAGCCTCATAGTTGAAACTATCAAGAGGACAGCAGCAGACCAGAAGAGGAGATGTGGATATGCCCCACAGATTCTGGAGTTGATTAACTCAAAGATGGGCACAGGAAAGTATCTGTTGGGTAAGGAACACATGGTTCTCTATCCTGAATTTGAGGACAATCAAGTTGTCATGACTGAGAATGAACCATCATCAGTACAAGCGCAAGAGAAGAAGGAGAAAGCAAGGAAAGAGAAGGCTGCCAAGATGCCAACTCAAGCAGAGGCATCTGAATACTTTCTGAAGAACAAGCAGGAGCAGCTTGGTTACTTGATATCATCTACACTATGGATTGAGAAGGGGTTGGCCAGCCTAACTCAAAACCAGGAGAGCCTGGAAAGAATCATGGAACAAAAATTCTATGATCTTGATGTCAAAGTAACTGAGATTCAGTCAGCAGTGGAGTAGTTACAGGATGACATGCAGGAGAGGAAGGGCAGGACAACGACTGATGCATTTTCCAGAGTGCCACGAGCTCAGAGATCAGCTGCAGAGCTAGTTCAAGACATCGGAGTCCCTTCATCAGCTCCAGCTACAGCTCCAGCACCACCAGCTCCAGCACCAAATCCGAAAGATAGCAGTCCTTGGCTTCATCCCCCTCGCAGGCAATGCGGGGGTGTTCGCAAAAATATGCTTAATCACACTTGATCCAACATCTTGGTCCATGAAGGAGGTGATCGCACGTCGAACTAGGCAACCGGACTATATAGTTGTAACACTTTCGCTTAGCCATGGGAGTCTAAAGTTGGGGCTACTATGTAGCCCCTGGTACCTTCGCGTGCATCCGAATACGGGCGCTTGTGTACATGACCGGAAAACGGTCCTTCGTTAATGCGGAGGGATCCTAAAGATTCCGATAAGTCTTCGAGTTGTTGAACAGTCTCTCGCTGTATCATGACAATCAGCTGGCTTTCTCTCGAGGTGCTCGTCCGAATAACCAGGCACAATCGTCAAGAGTTCTCCTTTCGCCACCTTAGCCGATAGTAACGGAACGTAAGGCGGCAAACCCAGGAGCCGGGCAAACCCAACATTTGACCAAAGACATGATTCAGAGATGCTGCATATAAGGCCAAACTCGTGACGCTCAAGAATGCCCATTCGTTATAAACCCTGTTTTTTCAGGTACATGCGTTAATCTGTCGTAGCGAGATACCAAAAAGGCAGTATCCTCTGTGGGTATGGAACCCATGGGATGGTTAAACAACAAGAGGCAATAAAAAAGGTTTACACAGGGGCTTAATCTAAAAAGAAACCTGTTGAACGGGGCCCTGCTGCACGTCTGCGCCTTTGTCTCCGTTGTGCCGTATCCTGGAAGGGTATCGCGTGAATCGTTGTCTGTGGAAAAAGGAAAACTCGTAGAAGAGTACAACGTAAGTATGCGATGGATAATAAAAGTTTAAGATGTTGGCCTGCCCATAAGGTTGAGCCAACTGTGGGACTATGTTAAGTATTTATAGCCCCTGGTGTCCACTATGGGATTACATATACGGTGCCCTGGTTCAATTTTATCCGAGCGACCGGACTCGTCTAGCCGAGTCTGTGGTCTTTAAGGACCAGTCATGTTTTCTGATGTTGGAGGCCGCTTATAGTCCGGCCGCGAGGGCCGTCGCGTGTTCCTCTGCGCGTGACGAGCACTCTATTAATCCGCTAACGGTGATGACGCCACGTGGACCGGGCATGTTAAGTGTAAGGTAGCCATAGTGCGGCAATGCGTTGAAGGGGCGAAGGCCGTTCTTTCGAGCACTGCGTGATAGTCGCTTTGGAAGGGTGCAATGATGAAGAGTAGTTCTTCGCTTCTGGAGTTGCCTAGAGAGCCGAATGTTACCTCCAGTGCGACGGAGCCTCTGCTATTTGCTTCAACGCCTGGTATCACCCCTTCAAAGGTGGTGTTGCTTTGGTTAATTCTGGATGGGTCTATCCCCATCCTGCGGACAGTGTCCTCATTAATTAGGTTGATACTACTGCCGCCGTCCATAAGGACGCGAGTGAGACGGTATCCGTCGATTATCGGGTCAAGCACCAAGGCCTTTGATCCTCCGCGCCGAATACTAGTTCGGTCATCCAAGTTGTCAAAAGTGATCGGATAAGGCATGCAGTGGTTAGGCGTGAGTACGATGGGCTCTATATCGAGCGCGTCTCTATGCGCACGTTCGTGCCTCCTCATGGATGTGCGAGTCGCGTGGATCATGTTCACTGTTTTAACCTCTGGCGGGAATTTTTTCTGTCCTTAAGTGCTCGGCCGGCGAGGTTCGTACTCGTCTTCACTTGGTGTTTCCCTTTCCTTGTGTTCGGCATTTAATTTTCCGGCCTGCTTGAAGACCCAGCACTCTCTGTGCGTGTGGTTTGCAGGTTTGTCAGGGGTGCCATGAATTTGGCATAGTCTGTCTAGGACTCTATTCAGACCGGATGGTCCCTCTTTGCTGCCTTGTGATGGCTTGCTTTGCTGATTAGGTCGAGAGCCCGTGAATCCGGCATTAACCGTCGTGTTATCCGGGCTTTCTTCCTTGTTTTAGTGTTTGTTTTTATGATGCCGTGGCTTCCCGTTGCCATCCCTTATTTCGGATGTGCTGGGGTCGCTGGTGCCTTTACGGGCTAGCCAGCTATCTTCTCCCGCGCAAAAGCGGGTCATAAGGCTTGTTAGGGCTGCCATTGTCCTTGGCTTTTCTTGGCCGAGGTGTCTGGCGAGCCACTCGTCACGGATGCTGTGTTTGAATGCTGCTAAGGCTTCGGCATCCGGACAGTCACTAATTTGATTCTTCTTAGTGAGGAATCTGTTCCAAAACTTGCGGGTGGATTCTCCGGGCTATTGGACTATGTGACTTAAGTCGTCAGCATCCGGAGGCCGGACATAGGTCCCTTGAAAGTTGGCCCTGAAAGCGTCCTCGAGTTCCTCCCAACTCCCAATTGAATTTTCGGGGAGGCCTTTCAACCAGTGCCGAGCTGGTCCCTTCAGCTTGAGGGGGAGGTATTTGATGGCGTGAAGGTCATCCCCACGAGCCATATGTATGTGTAGGATAAAGTCTTCGATCCGACCCACAGGTCTGCTGTTCCGTCGTATGCCTCTATGTTCACAGGTTTAAAGCCCTGTGGGAATTCGTGGTCCAGTACTTCATCGGTAAAGCACAGGGGGTGAACAGCCCCTCTGTATCTGGACGTGTTGTGGCATGTCGTCGGCTATTGTTGTGTCCGGTCTTTATTCCGGACCGGTATTCGATTGGCGTAATCGTTTTGGCGACCGTAGTCCTTCGCCGGGGTGCGTCCTCTGATCCATAAATGGACCTGGTCGCGCTAGCTTTCTTATTCAGGTGTTCATGTGGACCAGTAGCCGCTTTGTTGCGGTTATGAAGTGGTACAGCTTCGTCGTCGAATTCTGGCAGTAGCTTGCGTTTTGGATAGCTCTTTGTATGGCGATCATCGCCGTATCTTTCTTCAGTGTCTAGCACTTTATTCCATCTATGGTTGAGCGTTTCCTGTGCGGCCTTGAGCCGTTGCTTCTGCTTCTTTAGACTTCTTGCGGTGGCCATAAGCTTTCTATGGAGGTTATCTCGTTCCGCGTGTTTTTCCGGGGTTGCATCGTTATCCGGACCGTTTTCCTGTGCTGGTTCGTTTTGATGACCTCGTCCGTCGGGATCATTGTCCTCAGGCGTCTGCCCCGAACTGTGTTCAGGGTGACCTGGTTCGTCCTGCTCCATCGCTGGGTCCGTACGGTCGTTGTTGCCTTCGGAGTTGATTGTATTATCAATCCTTCTGGCGCTCTTGTTACTATTTTTATTGTTGCTGGACTTAGAACAGCGTCTGCTCCGTCGCTTTGGCTTTTGTCCGGGGGTTTTATCATCCGGATTGTCGCCTTTGTCCTCTTTGGGCGAATCCACCATGTATACGTCATGTGACGAGGGGGTAGTCCGGCGCCCCATAGATTCCGCATCTTCTCCTGCATCGTCGTCCATACCGTCGATGTCTTCGGAGTCAAAGTCAGGCACGTTAGTTAAATCATCGACCTTGGCTATGAAGTGGGTGGGCAACGAATTTCTTCGTCGTCTGCTTCCCACTCGAACCGGACATAGTTTGGCCTAGAATTTTCTGTCAAAGAGAGAGTGTTCAACGAGTTCAGCATGTCGCCAAAGGGCGAGTGCCGAAAAATGTCCGCGGCGGTGAATTCCATTACCGGAGCCCAACCTGGCTCAATCGGTTCGGGAGTGAGCGTCCGGACTCAACATCCGGATACGAATCCGGGGGTCCGGAGTCATAGGCCACCACAGAGGTAAGGCCCGTGTTTGGCTCCAACACCGATGAGTGCGCGACCTGCGGGGCGGGGTCCAGCCCTCCGTCCTTAGGCAACGCAACCTGCTCCGGATTTAGGTCCGAGGCTAATGCGGGGTGATACCCCGAGCTTTGTCCGACAGCAGGTCTAAGTCGTGCTTGTTGTGACTGTCCGGCATCGTGTTATTGGCGATGGTTGAAGGAGCCATCGAGCCCAGTAGCAACGACACAGAGGAACTCTCAGTGAAAGCACCAATGTCGGTGTCAAAACCGGCGGATCTCGGGTAGGGGGTTCCGATCTGTGCGTCAAGGCTGATGGTAACAGGAAGCAAGGGACACAGATGTTTACCCAGGTTCGGGCCCTCTTGATGGAGGTAAAACCCTACTTCCTGCTTGATTAATATTGATGATATGGGTAGTACAAGAGTAGATCTACCACGAGATCGTAGAGGCTAAACCCTAAGAGCTAGCCTATGATGGTATGATTGTAATTGTGATCGGCCTTCTAAGGACCAACCTCTCCGGTTTATATAGGCACCGGAGAGGGCTAGGGTTTACATGGAGTCGGTTACAAGGAAGGAAATATAATATCCGGATCGCCAAGCTTGCCTTCCACGCCAAGGAAAGTCCCATCCGGACACGGGCCGAAGTCTTGAGTCTTGTATCTTCACGCTTCAATAGTCCGGACGTTGTACACAGTCCGACTGTCCGGATACCCCCTAATCCAGGACTCCCTCACCCGCCACTACTCCTCTTCGCTCGTATTCCGATGATCTGCATGCACCTCCCATGCAACCTCTTTCTCCTTCCCTCTCACCATCTTCGTCTTCTACTACTACTCCGACCACGCCACCTCCTCCCTTACGGCCACTACCCCGCACTGCCGTCCCCGTCCCGGTACCTCAAAATGCACACAACATGCGCACGCGCGGCAAGTCTGGTTTTCATCTTCCTACCGATCGACTGAACCTCACCGCCATTTCTGAGCCCATTTCTCCTATTCCACGTTCCTACAAGGCTGCCCTTCTCGATCCACACTGGTTCCGTGCCATGAAAGACGAGTATGACACCCTCCTCCTCAACAACACCTGGTCTCTCGTTCCATGTCCCCCCCGCGCCAGTGTTGTATCTGGCAAGTGGGTTTTTCGCCATAAGTTCAACTCCGATGGCACCTCTCTCGCTACAAGGCTCGTTGGGTCTGCCGTGGCGATTCTTAGCAGCCTGGAATAGACTACGACGAGACGTTCTCTCCTGTCGTCAAACCTAGTACCATCCGCGTGGTCTTGAGCTTAGCGGTCTCGTCTTCGTGGCCCATCCACCAGTTAGATGTGAAAAACGCCTGCCTCCACGGTTCTCTCTCCGAAACTGTCTACTGCCGTCAACCTCTTGGTTTTGCTCACCCCACTCTTCCCGATCATGTGTGTCACTAAAGATCGAACCAATTTTGCTCCTTGCACAAAATTTCAGATAGTCGATGCTCTGAACAGTCTCCCACAAGCTTAGCAAATCCGTGTTCAGTTTTAGGGCCAGGGTTAGTTGGATTCGTTTAGCGGAACCTCTTCGGGAAAAGGGCACTCAAGACTTTGGTACGAAGCAGGTCCAGGACTCCCACAAAATTAATGGGAAGCATAACTAATGTGCTTAGCAACCATCCTCGGTCTAAGCATGAACAGCAGTCCAGCACTTACAAAAGGAGGAGGACGTGTGTCTATATTCTAGTACTTCCGGCGAGTAGTAGCAGTCAAACAAATACAAACTGGGTTGGATCATGTTGAGTATAATTGGTTTGATGCCAACATTTGGCAAGTACATATGATAACCAACCAAGCACTAGCCAATATCTGTCATTTGCCAAATGTTGGCATGCCAATTTTTTGCATCAAACCAATCATGCTCAAATCCGAAGCGAGACAACACAGTGACGATAAATCATGGAATGGATAGATGCAAATGAAATATGAATGGGATGCGTACGGAAACACATGGTCTCGAAGAATCACATATGACTTAGAATCATGCCATGACAAAGTATTTTCATAGAGGAAAAGCTGCAGCAGAGACTTTGAGAGACTCGCGGAGGAGATAAGGTGGCAGTATACATCCGTCCAAACTACTCCATGTCTCCACCTCATTTCAAGCAGATATACTGAAAGAGGGACAGATCGGAAACTAAACATGTTGAAAAGGAAACCAAATGGAAGAATGTGGACTTGGGGAGTACCTTACTGAAGGCCACTGCATCACTGGTCGTCGAGTAGATGTGCCGCTCCTGGGCAACGGTGGGTGTGGGGTGGGTCCTGTAGAGAATGGAAGCGCAGCGGGTGGACCAGCACTGGAGCACGATGTGTTAGAGCTGTCGAGGTGTTAGAGCTGTCGAGGCGGACGGGGACCCGGGCCTCGATGTTGTGGTCACGGATGGCGGCGGCAAGGGCTCGAGGCCAGCGAAGGGGTTCGACGAGCGGGTCGTGGAGGAGCCCGGGGAGTCCATGGCGCGGCTAGGGGAGGGTTAGGGTTTCGGTGACGGGGAAGCAGCGGCTGCGGGGAAGTGCGGCGGCTGCGGGGCGCGGCTGCGGTGAAGGAGATGGCGGCAGCGGCGACGAGTGGGAAGAGGTGGCGCATCGGGTGGGCAGTGGCAGCACGGCAACAGAGAAGTGCAGCGGAAGCGGCTGCGGTGCAGTGCCACAGGTAGTGTTGCAGTCAATGAAGCCTATCAATTTAACTTGTCGTGGTGCAAGCGGATGAGTCGACAAGGGGTCAATTGGTATAAGAGCCCTTGGCGATAAAAGTTTTTTGTGCGCGTGTTCGTCGTACTGTGATGTGATCGATCATGTGGGCGAGTTCCAACAACTGGTATCAGAGCAAGGTTCGGATTTGAAGTTGCGCTTGCCCCGGGGTGGTGATCTGCTAGCGCCTCGGGGCGGGTGATATGGTCGCTGGGTGGTGCAGCGGCGAGGAGGTGCTGGCGATGTTGTCGCTGGGTGCTGCAGCGACAAGGAGGATCGGGAGATTGTCGTTCGGCGGAGCGACATGGAGGAAGACGGCGGGATGTCGTCGGCAAGGCGACGGATGGAGATCGTTGACGGGAGCGATGGTGCGGTGATGCAGTGCCGGAAAGTCGTCAATATCGTCATCCGGGAGTTAGAGTCAAGGAGTCGTGCGGGTTAGCACGGTCGGTCGGTCAGTCAGTCTTCGTCGTCATGTACAAGTGTTTGTCTCTCGAAGGAGGTGTTGAAGATGAAGCCCAGGTCGTCTATATGTGTCGACGAGAGGATCAAGTCACTAGTGCAGAACCGGGCAATAGCGCCGGTTCGTAAGGCCCTTTAGTGCCGGTTCCACAACCGGCACTAAAGTGTGGTCACTAAAGCCCCCCCCCCCCTTTAGTACCGGTTCAGCATGAACCGGTGCTAAAGGCCAACCACGTGGCACGAGGCAGCTCCGGGGGCAAGGAGCCCTTTAGTACTGGTTGGTAACACCAACCGGTACTAAATGTTTGTAGGTTTTTGTTTTATTTTTTATTTTTCAATTAAATTTGTGTTATCAATTTAATTTAGGATTGTTTTACGTTATAATAAGTTGTAGTGGTCATCATCATCATCATCATCATCATCATTGCATATTAATAAATAAATAAACTTTAGCTAGCTAAAAATCATCATAGTCGTCATTAGTTACCACTATTTAATCATCATAGTCATTACCGCTAGCTATCTAATCACCAACATAATCATCGAGTTCACTTTGTAACAGAAGCAAAGATATCATCGAGTTCAACATAATCATCACCAACATCAAAGTTGACATGCATGAGAGAGGACAAGTACTAATTAATTAAGAGCATGAACTAGCTACTCCTGCTGCTCCCTCTCTGGTAGAATAGCATAGAACATGTATAGCTCTCCTGATTCATCATACTGGAGCATGCAGATGAATCTGTCTCCTAATCTTGGGTTGCGCTTCTCCTTGCTGCCCCCTAGTACTTCTCTGCGATCGTTTACAATTTTGCTCCAATCTTTCACTATTAAGCATTCTTCGCTTTCAGAAATCCTGAATGCACTCATGTGTAATGGAGGAAATCTTGGTCGTAAGCTAACCATTGACATGCGACCTTTTGTCTCGATCCACTGAGGCACAACTGTCATCGGAAGTCCCTGTTGATGAAAGAACATCGTATAGTAATTAATATACTAAGCAATGAAAGTTTAGCTTCAAAAATAATGTATGCAAAAGATGCACTAATTAAAGACAAATAGTTAAAATCTTACCATCTTTCGATTATAGATGTGACCGTAGTTCAATACGATCACCATTGGTCGCACGTTTTGAGTACTAACATTTCTAAGTTTAGGAAAAAAATTGTCTTGACAGTATTAAGATCCTCAAGCCATGAAACATAATGACTTATTTCCTCGCAGTTTAGTTGAGCCCCGGGGCAGTAGTAGGTCTTGTCTACCAAGCGCCGGACATGTTTGCTTGAACCAAAATAAGCTGACGATACAAATTAGTTGTCAACTATTTTTTTATAGTTTGTATCAAAGACATAAACATATGCATCCATAGTTGAGAAAAACTCACATAATGGTAGAACTGGAGGCGTTTGCACATCGAACCAGATGTCTATATTACCTTCAATATCATCTCCGAACGAATATCAAAGGTGATAACCATATCAGGCTCAAATGCATAAGCCTTGCATAGTGCTTGCCAAGTTTTGCATTCAAAATGGGTGTATGTGTCTCCATTATATAATTTGATGCTGAAGCGCCTACCATCAACAAGAAATTTCTGTCGCACAGGCCGCGCTGGTCTTCACAGTGTTCGCACATAATGAAATCTTTTTCGTCATTAGATGACATTTCCTATATGTTCATATAGGTGAAACATTAAACACTTATTACTACCTAACATTAATTAATATCTAGCCAATTCAAATATATATCTAAATATATATATTTATCTCTAACAATTGACATTACTATATATTTAACTTTTCTATCTAATTCATCTAACATTGGACATTAATCTCACATTTATATAAACTCAAAATATATAAAAACATTAAATAAACAGAAAAACTCATTAACAGATAATATTTTAATTAGATCATCAAATCTCAGATACGACAATTTTCTTACTAAAATAAACTAGTTATATTAATTATTCAACTAGTTCAAATCTCAAATACCTAAAAATAAACTAGTTCGACAATTTCCTTACTAAAATAAACTAGTTATATTAATTATTCAACTAGTTCAAATCTCACATACCTAGCTAATTAATATCTAATTAAATTTTCTAAAAACAGAAAACAGAAAATAAGTAAAAAATATGTGTGTGTGTGTGTGTGTGTATGTGTGTGTGTGTGTGTGTGTGTATGTGTGTACGTATATCGTACAATGCTTGGCGACGACGACGGCGACGGCGACGACGGATGCATGGCGAATGCGACGACGACGGCGGCGGCGGCGCGACAAGCGGCGGCGGCACGGGCGACGGGCGACGACGGCGGCGGTGGCGGCGGGCGATCAAGCGAAGCGACGGCGCGGCGAGAGCGGCGACGCGAGAGGTTGGAGAGATGCGAAGAAGTAGGAGATGTAACTGAAATTTTCGTAAGTGTTGTATACATAGGAGAGGCCTTTAGTACCGTTTGGAGCCACCAACCGGTAATAAAGGCCAACTTTGGCCAGGCGAAGAGGCGGGAAGACGAGGCCTAACCGGTACTAAAGGCCTCGCGCTGCCACCCCAAAGTTTAGTCCCACCTCGCCGGGCGAAGGGCAGCCGCACTGGTTTATAAACCCAGCCGCGGCTACCCGAACTCCTATATATAGCAGGCTTGTGGGCCTAAACTCTGCACGCTGCCCTGTGAGTCTGCTGGGCCTTTAAGGCCTGTAATTACACACCTGTGGCCTATCAGACCCACAGGGCAGCGCCCCAATTTTTTTTATAGTTTTTTTTTCTTTTCTGCTTTATTTTCTTCTATTTATTTCTGCGTAGTTTTTTGTATAGTTTTTCTTTTCTGTTATATTTATTTTCTTCTATTTATTTGTGAGTAGTTTTTTATCTAGTTTGCCAAAATTCAACATTTTCAGAGTTCATTTTGTAGTGATTTTCAATTTCACGGTCATTTTGTAAACGATTGAAAAATAGCAAATATAATTTTTTTCTTTTCTTCTTTATTTTTTCTTCTATTTATTTCTGAGTAGTTTTTTCTTTTCTGCTATATTTATTTTCTTCTATTTATTTCTGTGTAGTTTTTTTATATAGTTTTTTCTTTTCAGCTATAGTTTTTCTTCTTTTCTACTATTTTTTCTTTTCTGCTATTTTTTCTTTTCTGCAAAACTTGATGGTCAAAGTCTGGAGTTATAACTTAAAAAAAAAAAAGAAATGTCGACGTGCAATTAGTTTTTGCCATAACAGAAGAAGTCCGGAGTTGTAATAAGTTATTAAAAATAAAAAAGAGGTGCAATGCTCGTTAATTTGTTTCAAGCCTTTCGGAATAGTGTAAACTGCACTGCGCATAGCTCGTGCAGTCTACCGTATTCCTGAAGGCTTGAAGCTAAGGAACGTGAGCATTGAGCCTCTTCTTCATCGTCTTTGCACTCAGGGCTTATAAACCGCTCCTAGTCCTTCTCACTTCGCGAGGTGGGACTAAAAAACAGCTTACGTCTGGTTCATCCATGAACCGGTACTAAAGGTGCTCGTGGGGCCCCAGCCTTACCTGACACAACCTCATTAGTACGAGTTCGTGGCACGAACCGGTGCTAAAGGTTCGCCACGAACCGGTACTCAAGAGCTCCTCCCGCCTAGCAGTTGGAACCGGTACTAAAGAGCTCCTCCCGCCTAGCAGTTGGAACCGGTACTTAAGAGCCTCCCGCCTAGCAGTTGAATGGTGCATACTGAATGCACAAAAAGTCTGGACTTGTAATAAGTTTAAAAAAAATGAAATGCCTTTGTAACAGATGAGTTTAATTTCGTCATAAACCCGAATACTTCGAAAGAGATTGTCCAGTTTGTAAATGAAGTGCATCAAGTTTTTGCCGTAACCCTCTCTACTTTTTTGAACATGATATGTGGGTAAACTGATTATACCATGCCAAGTTTCAACTTTTTCGGAGTTCATTTGTAGTGCTTTTCAATTTCCAGGTCATTTAGTTCTCAAAACAACTCATTAAATGCATGAAAAATAGCAAATGAAGGCATAAACGGTTGAAAGTTGATGGCGTCACTTTGAATGGTGCATACTTAACGCAAAAAATATAAGAGAATTTAGATCATGATCTTATATTTCTTTACAGTCTAAATTGTCAATATGATTTTATAACATCAAAAATACTTTGATCATCAATGATCTTTGTGTGTACAATCTGAATTGTCAATATGAGTCATCAACGATTTATAAACCGATGAAGACTCATATTGTGGCCGCAAATTCCACACATAGAGTTCAATGAAGACCAAGTGCTTGTGATAGTTTGAGAAATAACACATTTAATGTGGTAAAAGGCTTGTTAGGGGAGCGAGGTGGGACTAAAAACAGCTTGCCATAACCTCATTAGTACCGGTTCGTGGTACGAACCAGCACTAAATGGTGATGGTGAGGCCATAGCCTGACCGCAGGATGACACAGCCTCTTTAGTACCGGTTCGTGGCATGAACCGGTACTAAAGGTTCGCCACGAACCGGTGCTATTGATCGCCGCCACGAACCGGCACTAGTGTACACATTAGTGCCGGCTGAAATTCCAACCGGCACTATTGTGCTTCACATTTGAGCCTTTTTCTACTAGTGAGTTCAACTATGTGGGGGTGGTAAACCAGTGAAGGTGAGTCTCTTCAATGAGGCCATGTCTCTACATGAGGCTGGAGTGGGCGGTATAGTCCACAGGGTGGTGCGATCCACAAGGAGCCAGCATGTATCTTGCTAGGGTGGATGGTTTAGTCCACCGGGTGGTGTTTTCCATAGGTTACTAGCAAGGCTGGGTAGTCCAAGGCATATTTGAGGTGGCCCGTAAATTCGTCAAGTTGAAATTGGGGAGAGATTGTTGCATTCAATGAAGCCTATCATTTTAACTTGTCATGGTGCGAGCAGATGAGTCGACAAGGGGTCAATTGGTATAAGAGCCCTTGGCTATAAAAGTTTTTTGTGCGCGTGTTCGTCGTACTGTGATTTGATCGATCCTATGGGCGAGTTCCAACAGGTAGGTGGCGGAAGCGGGAGCGGCATGGGGCGGCAGTGGGGCAGTAGGGGGAGGGTGCGGCGGCGGCGCTCGTGGGAGGGGCTCGGCGGCGGCGGCTTCGTCCTAGGTCAGGACCTTCAGATCTGATACCATGTAGAGAGATGTTTTGCCAATACAATAATCGTGTATTGATGGGTGCAGGTAGGCCTCAACCTCAACTATACACAACTAGAAGGTGGGCCACAATATACTAATACATGCAACACATATATACTCAACACAACCTCCTAATTTACAATGTTATAAGGATCACCACAAAATGAAAACTATGTTATAAGGAAAGTGTAGGAGTGGAACTATTAGAAATGAAGAGAGGGGGTGTTGGGGTTGTGCCATACATTGTGAATGGGAGGCATACTGAAACACATCATCTCCAGCTCTAAGTGTCGATGGCTCGATGCAGAAACAACTCAATGCCATGGTTTCTGAGAAGACAGGGCAGCACAACATTGATGGGACACCGAATCAAGCAGCGGTAGATAGCAATACAAATAGGATCAGAACTACAACAAAATGTAGACAGGGACAGAAAAACTGAGAAGGGGCGGGAGATGAGAGTTTCATACTTGTAAAAATTGGGTCAAATGCCACTCTAACTCCTCGAACACCTCAACTGCAACCAGTTTCATCTTAGAAAGGCCAATTCCGGATCAAAACGTTTGCAGTACATGAGAAGGGAAAGAAATGGGGGCTTTGGCTTGCTGAAAACAATTTGCCGGCCGCCTGGCTGGAGGGTTTGATGTGATATTCATGGGCAATGGCAGCTGGGTGAATTAAAGAGATGGGTCATGGAGGGACACGCTCGCGTAGTCGTCATCGGGGCCAAGTCACTGGAGGTGATAGGAATGTTGAGTGAGAAGAGCGAGGACCTTTTGTTGAACAACGAAAGCGAAAACATTTATGTAGCTTGATATCATGCCCGCTAGGCCGAGACAGTGGATAATCTCCAACGACCCTGGGACGAGAACCAAATGTTCAAGCAACCAGGAGTATTTGAAGGTGTTCCTTTCATCGACGGCAGCAAATACAATGGTCACCGGCTTCATCATGAGCTTGTTCCATTTAGTTTTCATGTTCAACGGAATGAAGTAATCGAGTATTTGGATAAACATTGAGCGCGAAGGACGGATTTGGAGGTCGGCAGGACTGCTTAAGAGTGATCTGGACTCTTTCTTTGGTAGTATAACTAAGCGGGTAGGCGGTGAGTAGCTCCTAATAGACACAGTGTGTGGTGTGGAGGTCCATGGGCCTTGTAACTAGTATGTAAACCTTGTGGAGGGTTTCTTCACCCTTTTCTTCTATAATATATGATATGCACACTCGTGCATATTCTAGAAAAATAAGTATTTGGATAAACAACTCAGAAAGTATTCTCAAGTTAGGCACAAACGACTGTAGATGGGAATAAAATCCAAAGTCTAGCTAGAACGGCACATCGTCTCAAAGACGGTGAAATGCCGACTCAGGTTTTCCCATATAAGCACGCAATTTGTCGATCCTCACATGTTAAAACGTGGAGTAAATCTGTATTCAAGAAGTTCGAAGAGCGGCATGAAACTAAACAGGTTCCGCAACTGCAACATTCCAGATAACATGACCAACAACTACTACAACCACCCTCACATCCCAGCACCTAGTTAGTCAACTCCATGATGGTGCTGACTATTTTACCATATCCACAACCTTCAGTGCCTTCACAGCCTTGCATCTCGGAACAGAGGCATGCAACATCATGAGCTCGATGTCTCCTTTTTCACGACCAGTCTTGCCGACCTCCTCGTCATCCTGGGTTAACACCACGTACAGGTCGCCCGTCGGGATGATGTTCCTCCGGCCTGGTGGCTAGAGCAGCTCTACGGCTTCTGCCTAAAGCTGAGTGCTCTGGACCATGATCTTCACCTCTCCAAAAATTATGTAGTTGTCTAAATTTGGGCTCATTAAGACAGCTGATTTGGAGATGTCAAACAGAACCTGCAATTGTGGGTAAAGTTAAGAAAAATCAACAACGCTAGATTTTACAAGGAAGAATGGCATGACGTGATTAAGTTCATGGTCTTGCTCTTTTTGATAGATACTTCCTCCATTCCTAAATATAATTCTTTTTAGGGATTCCAATATAGACTACATACGAAATAAAATGAGTGAATCTACACTCTAAACTACGTCTATATACATCTGTATGTAGTCCATAGTGAAATCTCTATAAAGACTTATATTTATGAGGGGGTAAGTACATGGGTCACGCCGGTGACGGCCTTCATGCCAAAGTTTCTGCATAGCTTTCTACTAGTCCCAGAAAGTTAGGCATCTTATAACATTTTATCACGATTTCCAAATAAGAACAGATATTGGCTGGTCTAGATTTCATTGATTATATGTAGTCATAAGCAATTGGAAAGTTTTAGGACTCGATTACTCTTACAACAATTCATTGTATTCGATTGGAAAAAAGTTACAATTCTGTGATTAATTTGTCTTGCTCTTCTCATCGTATATTTTAAAGGGTTAATTTGATAAATGTCACTCCAAATATGGCGATTCAGAGAAATGCCACTGCAATTTCCAAACTTTGAAAAATGCCATTTCCAGTGGCATTTTTCAAAGTCTGGAGTGGCGTTTTCCAAAGTTTGCAAAAATTGCAGTGGCATTTTTATGAATCGCCATAATTGAAGTGGCATTTATCTAATTAACCCTATTTTAAAAGTCTAAGCATGACAACCTGTTAGTATAAAGGCTTCGCTCATGGTATATGGAGCATTCCAATAAAAGTTCATATTGATTGAAATGGTTCGTCTAGCAAAGTCCACCAAGACAGTATTCGGAAACAAAAGATCTGGCATTCCGGTTCTTTTTCCTATCTAGCTAAACACATTAACCAACAATTGAAGGACATGAACATGTACTGAGAAATAGGCTATATTGGTATTGAATTAGCTAAACAAACTGAATAGAAAGAAGAACAGAATTCCAACATACCCTCAACATCATCGTTGTCACGTGCACGTGCGCACACAAACACACACATACGCGACAAAATAGATATAATAAACAATAACAGAGAATATAGAAACATAAAACAGAGTTAGCCATATGGACGTAAATAAACAGTTGCAGCGTAATCTTTCCAGCTTCAAATGTGCATCAGCAGATGGTAAAACAAAATGACACTCCAAAAGCAAAAGAGGAGTTTGTACATAACAAGAATCTGCTCTTTGTGCACACGGAACAAAGTGATGCTAACACGTTTATATTCTTATTATAGGAAACTAGTCATCAACCCGTGCGACTGCACGGGCTAGTTATTTAGATTATAGTTTAGTAGAGCGATTTGAAAGGAATTGGCTTGTAAGGTACGTATTTAAAAAGGAACTAACTACCTAGTAAGATACTTTGTATTAAGCTCTTTAAAGTTTATTATTAGAGCACAACAAATTGTTCAAGTAACCATGTACCCAGATAATATTTCAATTTGTTTAATGGTATGATATGGATAGTTACTGCGGAGCATATGGATAATATGTATCGTTTCTTTGACATGTGCCAAAAGGTCATGTATAAACTAAAATGTCCAAATTTTCTTCTCAAGGCTTTTGAAGAAGTATCTCCATTCGTTAACTCTCCCAACTACATCAAATATATAAATGTCTTCTGCAGAAAAATAAATTGATATAGTTAGTAATATTTTAAAATTATGCGCAAACTGGGCTGCACACTACATTCTCAAATATAGGTTATAATTATTGAAGGCAGGGACCACAACATGATGTATATATAATCATGTCATTCTACCAAACAGCTAAACAAACATGAAGCCATGAGTTGCTAGTGTTTTCTTAAGATCATAAACACATAGTTTCGTGGGACTCATTCTGTATTATCCAAGTGGAATCATTGAAAGGTGGTACGTCTTGACATCACAAACGCAATACAACCATTTAATCAGAAAGCATTGATTTGATGGAGTAAGTTTCTTCTTCTAGGACACAACATTGACATGTACCTGTTTACTTAGCGACATGAGAATCTTGCAAGGTGGTTCTCCTTACTTGTTAGCATAATAAAATTTTATCATAACAGAACTGGAGACGTATGTGTTAGATTAAACAATCCATAAGTTAGACTCACATTTTCTTTATTTGAACATCTTATTTACAATGATATAACACATGCAATAGCAACAAATAGATATTGTACGTATGTCCTAGGGAAAAAGGATTTGTCCCTAACTAATGAACGTGTTTATCTGTTTGTTCGCCTCAAAATAAATCCAGTGGAAGCATAGCAGATCATTGTTCCAAGAAACTAAAAACAAAGGGCATATCATCAAGTTTGGAGGGCTACTGTTCAACACAGTGACATATAGAAATTTCGAGCTACAATTGGTCGCTCCCAAGTACATCCTGGCATGTCAACAATGGGCATCCTATGTCAATAGGAGTCCAATTAAACCTTGTTTTACTACCTCTTCCTATTTTTGCAAATCGGTCTCTCTTTTGCCATATTCATAAGCTGCGCCGTGAGGTCTAGTTCATTCATCTTCATAAGAGATGGCAATACATTTGATCGCAAAGCAAGAAATAATCGAGGAAAAAAGCCAAAGTGGAGCTCAGATACTAACACGAAAGAATACTCAGAGTTGTCAAACAATGTGATTATTGCTAGACGTTCTAAAAAAATGTGAATATTCCTTGAGCAATCTTAAGCCTACAAATACCAGTGCAGCAGTAGAAAAGTAAATCAGTGAATTTAGTATGTGTGCCATAGTTAGCACCATCGTGTGTACTGTGCAGTGCACTTGAAAAATAAAAATCTTGTACGAATTATCTAGAAAGTTGTGCAGAGATAAGTTGCTCAAAGAAATTCCTTTATAACATATACAGGGTACTGACTTCGGCATTCTTGCAAATTATCATCTAAATCTTTGTTAAATCAGAAGAGCATAACAGTATGTCTGATGAAGATATTTACATAAGAGAAGTGGTTTTTAAGGTTTTCATTTATACAGATTATCAAATTTGAATGGTATAGTGGCGTTTTAGTTTACATGAAAGAACAAAATAACCAAAAACTCAGAGAAGACACGTGAGAATTTACATGAGCAAACATAGTTAGCAATCCCTTGGCCCCCGAACACATTTGCTGCTGAGGATCCTTGTTTACCTAGTACTTTGTTTTCAAATCCAAGGATCAAATCCTTGATGGCTAAGCTGCACCTCTCTATTAGGGACTACGACAGGCAAAATTCAGGAGCCAAAATTGCGAACCTGGGCATGGAGCAGGGAGGCTAAAGCAGCACCGCTACCTTTATCCCTTCAATAGATGTATCCCGATGGCTGGTACTATGCACACATACGTACTCAGGTTATTACCTCCTTTCGTAGTAAACAACACACTAGCCGGTGCAAAATCTGAACCTCTTACAGAGAATCACTTATGTTCGATGGATGATCACAACCATGTTTTCCAAGGTTGAGAGAAACATGATTACAACAGGAGAAGATGGATTGGAACATACCTCTTTTGAGATTGATTCCAGGGCTTGGTGGTACACTAATGGCGGCACCCATGGCTTGGAGAACAGATGGACGCGGCGAGGCGTAGGATTAGGAAGAGCCTCGGTAGAGACTTTACATGATGCGCCGTCGGGACGGGCAGCGAACTGAAGAAGGATCTTTGTGGCAGCATGCGGATGTGTTGCTTTCCATTAGAAATCAATCGAGGAGTACAAAAAAGATCTTGCAATCTCCAAACATTATTTCACTGTGCAACGAACGATATCAGTCCACGGAGATTCTTCTCATTGTCTTACCTTGATGATGGATGAAGAAATAGGACTCGCAATCTTTAGAGTAACTAATGGTTATAGCGGATCAACACCTTAATCAAGAATTAAATAGTTAGTCAGGGCACAAATCAGACGTCTGCATTTTCAACATGGCCCATTAAAAAAGAATGTGAAAATACGAACTTCAGAATCAAAATATTCTTATTACAATTCATATATTTATCCTAACCTCATCAGAAGAGATTATATTCCAGCAAATAAGAAGCAAGAGGATGCTACTTGATCTATTGATCTCTGGGATGTCCTTCAGCTTGATCTGCCAATTCTTTTTAAAAGCAATAGTATTGTAGGGCACCAATAGATCAACACCTTGTATACTGATCATATTCTTCTTAACTCTGTACTAACATAAGGAAAGTAAGAACCACCGATGAGATCACTCCATGCGACTATTTTCGTGGATTGACACTCTTTATTTTTTGCAGGACGCTCCATATGCTTAACCATAACATCAGTATTGAGATCTTATTGAAATAAATAAAAAGTAGCATGACAGCAACAGAGACATGAAACTGTAGACATATTCATCAGAAGGTCATGGGAGCATTGGAACACTTAAATCTATAGAATTTGCTTCCATAATCTTGCATCAACCGCGACCTAACAAAAGAAACCGTATCTCCCTGTCCAGCTGCCGGTTTGGAAGATGTTGAAACCTGACCGTACATGTTATCAAGGATAAACCTAATGCCTGAATAGGCCCGTACATGAGCTTGGAGGGGATGACAGCCTGGAGGAAGTAATGGAGACCTTGACCGGTTGAGCCTTGTGCGCTCAGAACACGGAGGAGGGGATGGATACATTGGCAGGCAGAATGGAAAGGGCGAGAAGACCATGCGACGTAGAGGCAACTCGCATATTGAGGATACTGTGGCGAAGCCGGCGAGGAGGGACTGCAGACTTTGGCCCGCTGCACGGCAAGGGCGAGGGGCGACGTAGAGGCCACGGCGATCTAGTGGACACCATGGCAGAGGCGGCGCTCGTGAAAATAGATGAAGGAGAGGTACACTGGGCTTTTTTAGGGAGAGGTACGTACAGCTATTCGTACATGGAGTCATGGTACAGGACTCCAAGATTGAGAGGTACGTACAGCTATTAGCACTTGGCGATGCAAAAAAAAAAACTATTAGCACATGGTGTCATGGTACACGTTATTAATCAAACAGTTTTAGATTTATTTCATCTAGGATTAACCATGTGGACTCCTAGTGTCCCCACCTGCTACTCCTCAAACGGCTGTAGGTATGGAGAAATACGTGTAGGTTAGTTCAGTTTTGCCCTTTGTCACGTGTATGTTGGCTCTTTTTTTCACGGTGAGAGTAACATAAATCGTGGGGTTAAGATTGATCAATAATACAGATCAACGGTGTAATTAATTTTAATGATGTGGATTACTGTGGAGACTCGTATGGTGCCTCCAATTAGTAAATATAAGATACTCTATATATCGCATAAGTATACACACTAATGCATAGAAATCTACCTAGCAACCTATTATCTAATTAAAAATACTAAAAGAAGATTCCATGGTTCACTCTAAGAGGTCATTAATTTTCGTTAACAAAGAGAAAAAATGTATAACAATTACAGCTGCATCTTTATGTACGTATTCGACAACTAAACAATATTTCCATCTTAAGCATTTCATAATTAAAAATATATTTTCTAAACATAAATGTACTCATTTTATTACCTAGCTGCGATAGTACTACGAGGTCAATCTGGTTAGTGGGCATCAATGTATTTTATCCTTAAAAACTAATGGAAGTTCACACATTCCAGAAGAATTTGTAGATTACAGAAGAATTGTCTTCATGATCCCCATGGATTCTACCATTCGAGCAACACTGCGGGCTTATTCTGTAATGCCGATGTGTGGTTCTTCACGCATGCTTGAACATGTTCATACTTAGCCATTGCATATAGACAGCCACAATTATCACAGCAAGTGTCAAGGGCACGAATAGGTAGTAATACCAGGTAAATGAAAGATCAAAGTAAATGATATTAATTTCTTACTAGATCCGACTTAGCTTACAAGAATTTGTTTCTATGTAGGCATGTACAATATCTTGATATTATGTTAAATAGTTTCTATTAACTAAATGAAACGTTCATAATTTTTAGAAGGGAGAGAGGGATTTGGTGGAAATAGTTGGTGTATTGCTTGAGCCTCGTGGGCATATATATAGGAGTACATGATCTACTTGGAGTACAAGACAAGCCAGAATACTTTCTAGATTATCCTATGTTTCCTAATACAATCATGTTACTCAACATCCCCCGCAGTCACAACGGTAGCGACACAGACGGTGAGACTGGAGAAGAATCCGAAGGCAAGCCGACGAACACCCCCCCCCCCCCCACACACACACACAGTCATAACGGTCGACGCAGCGCGGAGTCGTGGCTGGAGTGAAAACCAACGAGGTTGCTCAAGCAAGCGGTAGCCCTTTGTGCCGTTTGTCGATGTAGCCGAGAGCGTGGGTGGTGGAGCCACGATCGAGGTAGCCCTGTGAAGAATGTCGTTGTCGATGTCAAGTTGGGGTAGTCGGTGTCGAGGAAGTCGCCATGGAGCCGCGGGGGCAAGGAGGCGCCGAGTCAGTCATGGGTGCAGTGGTGTCGAAGTAGTGGTGCGCCGAGAAGAAGATGTTGCTGACGATGCGTCGCGCCGGGGTTGCCAACCCCGGGGACACATCGTAGACGAAGGCACGCGTCGGTGTTGCCAGCCCCGGGCATGCATAGGCGGACAAAGACGAAGTTGACGAAGCGCCGCACCAAGCTTGCCAGGCCCGGGGACACCTCGTGGATGAAGGCACGCGGCGGTGTTGCCAGCACCGGGCATGCGTAGACTGGGACCTGCACGGGCTGTACGCCATGTCGAAGAAGTTGGACGGGCCAGCAGAGAAGAACTCGACGACGGTTGCGGCGCCAATCGGCGGGAGGCCGATGTCGCTCGCGGTTGTCGGAGTAGACAAAGTGGTCGGGGTAGATGACGGTGACACTATCAATGGGCTGGTGCTGGATTAAGACGAAGGAGGTGGACGGGCGGCGGCAGTGGCTACGTGAGTAGCGGCGGCGACAGCCAAAGAAGAGCGGCGGCCGCCGCTTTACAGCGGCTAGGTTAGGAGCACGACGTCGGTGCTCTAAGTAGGCGAAGAACCCTGACAGTGTAATGAAGACCGGCGCAGAAGGTGGCGTTCCCGCGCCACGGGAGACGGCGCGGCGCATACCACGGGAGGTCGACGCGCGTCGACAGCGAAGAGGGCCGCGGGCCGCGGTGCTGTGGCCCCAAGGGGCGACGCAGCGGTGGCGGGTAGGTCGGGGCGATGGCAGGAAGACCTCGGGCCGCGGCGCTACGGCCAGAAGGGGCGGTGCAGCGGCGGTGTAACATCCCTAGTTCTGGTAATGCCTAGTGCTAGCATCTGGTGTTGCATCATGTTTAAATTTCAGTTAAACATGAAATGGGGAATGTCCAAACCCTAGCACCAATGTAATGGAAATAGGTTTAACCTAAAATATTTTCAGTGAACCCAAAATGACTTTAAAAAATGTTCATCATTTTTGGAAAATGCTGTAAACAGCAACTAGAGGTGATGCACATTTTCCCTATTCATGTTGGATTTTAAATTAATCCATATTGTATATTGAATTGGGGCAAATATATTCTATAAATATTTCTGTTGCTCCAATAATTCTGTAAATTTGTAAGGGGTATTGGAATAATCCCTTTAGTCCCTGCAAAAATTATCAGAAGCAACTAAATTAGTTTGGGTCAAAACCCAAATTAAAACAAATGTAAGAAATAGAAAAACAGAAACAAAATGAAAGAAAAGGGAACACTTACCTGGCGGCCCATTGGCCGGCCCAGCCCACCTGGTGACTTGCCAGTCATCTTCAACCTCTGCCAGTAGGCAGAGGGAGAGACATCGCACGCGGCTGAGCGCACCACCTCCTTCTTCGCGCTGGCTAGCCTCCCACGGGTGCACCTACACGCCCAGGAGATGAGGACGACCCCCCTCTCACTTTCCCCTCCTTCCTCTACCTTGCCCCCTTCCTCTGGCCTCTCATCCTCGTGCCGCCGAGCACACCCGAGATCGCCGCTCACCGTAGCCATGGCCACCGTGCTCCACCCGGTGGGGTCTGAAATCTCCACCGACGTCCTCTACATCGATCCAGATGAGTGCCGAGTGCTCGGACGCGTTTAAGCGACCACCACGACCTCGCCTTCCATCCTCGGCCGCCGAGATCGCCATCGCCGTTTCGTCGCCGTCTTCGCCTCCCCGAGCACGCCGTCTACCACGTCCGACTCGCTGTGAGATCCTGCGTCGAACCCCCCTAACCCTGTTGCCTTTCGCTCGCTGTTGCCACCGTCCCGACCGTAGCACGCCGCCGTAGCTCCGATGACCATTTGGTCAAGCGCCGGTGCCCAACGTGCTCAAAAACATCTCTGCCAACCCGTAGCCACTAGCACCTCTCCCTCCCGTGCTCTCTAACGTCGAACCCGACTGCTCCCGAGCACCGCCGCCTCTAGAGCTCGCCGTCGCCGTAGCTAGTGACCACCTCTCGCAGCCCCGCGGGCACCATTCGAGGCGCGAGAGCTCAAACTCTCCAGCGCACCCATCCACGCGACCTACCGTCACTGGAAATGACTGGAACAGCGAACGCCGTGGCCTCTGCTTACGCCGACGACTAACCGTCGACCTAATCCGGCCATTAGGGCCTAAACACCCTGCTAATCACCCCCTAGAGCCACTGCCAAGTGGGTCCCAGTGCCTGTTTAGGATAGTCTAACTTTCTTTTTATATTAGTGCTAATCCCGTGGAGCCCACGTGCCAGCTTTGACTTGGCCCAGTCAGCGTTAACCGGGCCCACCTGTCTCCGACACTAACCAGCTCTGGGTCACCGGCTGACATCACAATGATTAGACTATCAGAATGACACTGGTCAGTTTGACCTGAGCCACCCAGTTGACCGGCTGACATCACAATGACACAATGCTGACGTCATAACTGTTTTCTGGATTTTAAATAAATCAGAAATGATTTATTTATTTCAAAAAATATCCAAATGTTCTAAAAATCATAGAATTAAACCGTAGCTCAGAATGAAATAAGTTATATATGAAAAATTATCAGAAAAATCCAATATATCCATCTGCATCATTTTCATGCATGTTAGAACAACTTATAGTTACTGAATAGGGAAAGTCAAATGTTTGTCATTTAAATAATCACATATGGAGTTTGAATTTGAATTTAGTGTTCAAGCCAACTCCATTTAAATCATTGCTAGTTGCATTAGCTCAAATCACAGCATATTGCCATGTCACATTCATGCATCATATTGTTGCATTGCATTGATTGTGTTCCCTCTTGTTTGCCGGTGGTTGTTCCCCCTTGATAGACGTATGTTCCGACAATGAGTTCGATGACACCGATGAAGAGCTATATCATCTTCAGAAGTGCCAGGCAAGCAAAAACCCCTTGTACATTCGGATACAACCCCACTCTCTCGCTTCTGCTCTCTTTTACTGCATTAGGACAACAACGCTTCAACTGTTACCTGCTGCGGTAGTTGAACCCCTTTCCTCTGCATGACCTGTCATTGCCACAGTAAATAGATGAAACCCACTAGCATGAGTAGGACTTGTTTCAGCCCTGATGTTCCTACTCATTCATGCTTGTTGTCATGCCTGCTACTGCTTAGAGTTGAATCAGGTCTGATTCATCGGGGATGAATTGGAATGTGGTGAATATGTCCTACTGTTGAGAGCTAAGTGTGTGAACACGATTTGGTAAAGGTAGCGGTGAGAGGCCATGTAGGAGTACATGGTGGGTTGTCTCGTTGAAACCATCCTTAGGAACTGAGTTCTGTGTTTGTGATCCATGAACAGCTACTACCACGCATTGGAATGCTTAAGTGCCCCTCTCGACTTATTAATCGCCTTGATCTCTGTCCAGGAGTTGCAACTAGTTTCTGGTGTTTGTAGGATATGTGTTGGGGGCCGTGCGTAGCGTTGACCCTAGGGGTGGGCTATGATGCGATAGAGACACGAGGCATGGTATACCGAGACGCCCGTTTGGTGCCTCGGGAACCCTGCTCTCATTATTTGGGGCCGTGAGCGAAACCCCGGCCTGATCTCCTTGCGGATGGAACCCGAATAGGCGATAAACCTGGACTAGAGACTTGTGTGGTTAGTCAGGTCGTGGACGACACCCTCCCTGGGCTTCCGCTTGAAGGTTGCCGAGTACATGTCGTGTAAATGACGATAAGTGGTGAGAGCGTGTGTGAAGAAGTACACCCCTGCAGGGTTAACATGATCTATTCGAATAGCCGCGTCTGCGGTAAAGGACTTCTGGGTTGCCTATACAGTTCATAGACAAGTGAAAGTGGATACTCTAAAATGCGCAAGATAAGCGTGAGTGCTATGGATGGCGTTCTCGTACGGAGACGGGAGCGGATCCATAGTGGTGTATTGATATGGTGAATATGTGGACTCGTGTGCACCACCTCAAAAGAGTTAATTGCAGTCGTAGTTTAGTATAGCCATCGAGTCAAAGCTGGCTTGATGCAGTTAAACTCCGCCACCCCCTTTATTGATACTGATGCATATGTAGATAGTTCTGATGTAAGTCTTGCTAGGTACATTTATACTCACGTTTGCATAAATTATGTTTTTGCAGAGAGACTTCGGTCTCACTAGTAGTTCCGCATGGACTTCGACGTTTAGCTTGTAACCTCAGCTACGAGCTTGTACCTTGGGAGGGTCTTGTAGATAGTCAGGCTTCTCAGCCCTTTTCATTTGTAGTTGTCTGTACTCAGACATGTTATGCTTCCGTTGCCTGTATGCTCTGTATGCTGGGTCATCAGACCCATGTTTTAATACTTGGCTCCTTGGAGCCTATTGAATAATACTTTGAGTCGTAGAGTTATGTTGTGATGCCATGTTGTATTTGCACATATTGAGCATATTGTGTGTATGATTTGAAATGCTTGGTATGTGTGGGATCCGACAAGCTAGTTGTTTATTCTTGGTAGCCTCTCTTACTGAGAAATGTCTCCTAGTGCTTCCACTGAGCCTTGGTAGCTTGCTACTGCTCCGGAACACTTAGGCTGGCCGGCATGTGTCCTTCTTTGTTCCTGTGTCTGTCACTTTGGGGAAATGCCACGCATTGTTCCTCTAAGTCCTTGTACTTGCTACGACTTGGGTTCATACATTGATGATCGACACCCGTGAGAACATCGTGCATGAGGCCGCAAAGGGATATGATGTGTTACATGCTAGATCGGTGTGACTTAGGATCGGGGTCCTGACAGGCGGAGCGTGTGTCGGTGCAACCATGGGGATGGCCTCGGGGTGGCGACTGGGACCGTGTATCGCGGTACTACGGCCCGTATGGGTGACGCAGCGGCGACGCATGAGTCGATGCAGCCGCGACGAGAACCACGGGGTGGCCGCGCTGCGGCCCGACAAGGCGATGCAGCGGCAGCCCGTTGCTCAATCGGTGGAGGGGCGCGCTGAACTCCGGGACAATCTTCACGGGACCTGCGGACGCGCCCGCAACCGACGAGCCAGGTTGGTCGCGCAGCGTAGATGGGGCGGATCGCGGTGGCGAGCGGGTGATCAAGCCGATCGCGCGCAAGGTCGGGGACGCCGCTTGATGGAGGCGTGGTGGCGGCGGAGTCCGAGATGAGGCCGGCAACGACATACTTGTCAGCACCGGCACCCGGGCTGCTAAAGCAGCGCCGGCGCCCGGGCAGCGAGGCCTGAGCGACCAACGGGGCTGTGGCGCCCGAGTTGAGGCAACCGACGAGCCTGATGCAGCCGTCTCGACGCAGTCGAGGATGAGGCCGGCGAGGTGGACCGCGGCGAAGACGGGTGACGTGGATCGATGGACGGGCTGGCGCCCGAGCGACGGCTATGATTGGTCGTCGCATGACACGAGGCCGCATTGTCGGGACGATGCATGTTTCCTGGTCGGAGCAGGGCGGTGACGGCCGGCGCAGGGCGACAGGCAGCCCGACGCACGGACGGCGGCTGGCCTTGACGGGCCGCCTTGGCGCACGTGGACGCCAGGTCGGAGGAGAGGCCGCCTGGTCGCGCCGGGGTTGGAGTAGAGGCACACGGGGTTCGACGGCGGCGGCGGGCGACACAAACCGATCAAGGTTAGATCGGAAAACCAAAAAGAAGAACACCGATCAAAACGGCCGGCGAGATAGCGAAAAAACCCGGAGTAAGGGCTCGAGAAAAAGACTCTCTAGGGCAGCCAGCCAACACGGCCGGCGGACGAACCCTACGTACGGGCAGCGCGGCCCCTGGCGGCGGTCATGGAGGCCGACCGCCTCGGGGGCGGCGCACCGGTGCGGAAGCGCCGACGGCTAGGGTTTGGATCGTGACTAGGCTGATACCATGTTAGAAGGGAGAGAGGGATTTGATGGAAATAGTTGTTGTATTGCTTAAGCCTCGTGGGCATATATATAGGAGTACATGATCTATTTGGAGTACAAGACAAGCCAGAATACTTTCTAGTTTATCCTATGTTTCCTAATACAATCACATTACTCAACAATAATCAAATGTCAGCTGCAGAGGGGAGAAAAGTACTTTGAAGATCATCTATTCTGATTTGAGATTCCCTACCTATCATTTTGGACAGCGGAGAAGATTCGACACTCATATGGTGCAAACAACTTGGGCACAACCGCGGCATAGAAGAAACCCAGAAATAATACAATGCCAGATGCAATGAATGCTGACCCCATTAGTTGATCTCTGGAAAAGCACATCATCTCTTTGGCCTTATTGGATACAGATTGAGTATTACTGTATTAGATCCTGTATAGAGATAGATTAAGGGAGAGAATTGGCAAAGTTCTTTGTAGCAAGGTCAGTTAGACGTTGTATTAAAAAATTCAGGTGTCTCTCAGAAAAGGACACAGGAATAAAGGAGAGATCAGTAGGTGCCTCTTCTGTTGTAAAGTCTAAAAAGAGATTACATGACCGATTTCGAATGGAGGAGGGTACGAAAAAGTTGCCACCAGATTGTATAATAGAATGAAATTTTCAAACTCATGGAGAAGCAACGGAACATGCATTTAGAAACAAACAAAATCTAGAAGTTTATGGAACAATTGATTCAGATTTTCACTAGCGCACACGGTCAGACGTCAAAATGCCTAGGAACACTACATGCCAATAGTTGGAAATAAAAACACGAATAAAATCTCCAGTGCAGGATGACATGAGAAAAGATTCATATCCAAGCCCCCCATCCTACAAGGAATGCTAACCACAAGTTTGACCCAACTAGCATTGTACTGCTACCAGACCCACCACACCACCTTGGTGCCGCACAAATTTCTCTGTTTTCCTCAGATGCAGAAACAATCAAAACTAAAGCACCACGTTGTTGTGGTTTTCTATTGTGTTAGACGGTACATTGATTTATAACCTAATAGGGAACACAAAAGTAAAAATAGGCTACAAAAAAGAAAGATAGCAGTAGGCTATTCTGTCAATGTAAACAGGAATGACAGATCATTCGCAATATTCCAGGCCAAATGCGAGGAGCGGGGGTAGTGTTGCTGAAGATATAAGAAATTCGCTCCTTTTCACAAATTTGAGATAGTGTACGAGGGTATGGCATTGAGCATGGTTCTGGTTTTCAGTAGACTTGATGACCCGGTTGCGCCAATGGCGCAAGAAGCCAATTAGAAGCAATGTTCATAGTAAGTAGGAGATATCCATGGAAAGATAATGCAATGTGGATTGTATTACAGATGGTAGAATGACCTAAATTGGTTTACATATAGTACAATGACTTAGAAATACAATTATATATAGGCATCTTCTTTGTCTGATTACATGGGCACTCCTGCCCCTAGTGCCATCAAACCACAGAATTCTTGGACACCACCTCCCAATCCCATTGCCTTTTTTATCGAACACAGTCGTACAAATTTACTGGTCGTCAACAAACAGTCAAGCACAGAATTATTATCACCTAGGATTTTGGCGCTTCTTGACAACAAAGAAAATTTTACCTTGATACTAGAGTAACCTAATTCAAATTTATTTCAGATATATTTGAGATAGTGGAAGCAACAATCATATAGAGAAATAACATAAAAAAATGATGCTACTGAATGGTAGAAAGGACAAAAATATACATAACAAAAAAGAGATATTAGATATATTTTATGTGCCCTGCACAAGGTCTGTCATAAGTAAAGCATGGTATTTCTCAACCTCATGTCTGGTGCCAAATATTAATCCTACAACATGAAGCTGAAAAGCTGAGACGTAACAACATATTCCTGAATCTAATCAGCATGTCTTGTTGTTGGAAGAAATTTGATGTGAATTGCAGAATTCTAAACCAGGTGCTAGCCAGAGAACATCTTCCACTATGGACTATGGTACCTACGAGGAATTATAGTCAGTTAACAAAACAGACACATATTTTCAAAATTGAGAAGACAAAACCAACTAAAATAGAGGAACTTGTCAGCACGCAACATAAAGAAGCGGATATTGCGCATGCTCACTTAAGGCGACAGCTTTAAATAAATATAGCTGCAGAATTTTCCAAACCCTGAAAACAAACTACAACAAGCAACCAAGAAAAATCTGATGTTCTACATACACTCGAAGCATGGATGTTATTGCAAAAGGGGAAGGCATTGGCAGGCGTAATTATCTCAATTGTAGCTACCAATCCAGAAGACAAGTCTGTTGTTCTACAATAAATATAGCTGCAGAGTTTTCCAAACCCTGATAAAAAAACTACAACAAACAGCCAAGAAAATTCTGATGTTCAACATACGCTGGAAGCATGGATGTTACTACAAAAAGGGAAGGCATCGACAAGCATGAGTATCTCAATGTTAGCTACCAATCCAGAAGACAAGTCATGTGCTTTTACTCAAGCTATGCGTACATGAATAATCATATATTTGTTTACCCATAGGAATAACAATCACAAGGTAGTCTAATTATTAGCAAATATTCTATTATGGGAAACAACAATACAGTTAAATGGTAGAAACCCGAAAAGGGACAAATACCAAATAGTCATTTGTTTGACATCATCATCTTCCTTGTGAGCAAATAAACACTATTGTTTCATTATCTCATAACAAGCTACCTCAAAAGCATTAACCAACTTAGGGTGTGCCTAGCCTTATAGAATATCATAGCACACACATTGGGTGGAATAGACAGATAATTATAAGCTGTTAGTCATGTCACACTACCACGAAAACCATGATAAACTTCGAAAAAAAGACCGGGTCGAAGATCTGGTGCAAAATCATCAAAGAGGTATATGGGGAAGAACTCACGAAGCAAAGCAAACAGAACAATTAGTAGATCCCGCTTACATGCAGCACCAGCAAAACCAATACTAAATTGGACCGGTGCTTCGGCAAGAAATTACTGCACAACAATGGTGACCAACCACAAGCCTTTAAATAAGGCTATATGTATTAACACAGCAATAGTTTAGTTTCCACAAGCAAAACAATGAAGAAGCATCTTGTATAAGTTTACTTCATTTGGTCACAATACGTAACCATAAGTATTTATGTGCACAAAACACGGAAGCAAAAAAATTCAGGCCTAAGTTTCACAAATTAGTTCTTACTGATTACTAAATGGCAACTAAGCATGTAGGTGCTCTGACTATCGAAACTGCTAGTAAACTAAGTAACTAACTATATTTACCAAAATGTACAATGCTCAAGGTCAGTTTTTTTTTTTTTGAGAGATGCTCAAGGTCAGCTAGGAAGACAAACACAAGGAATAGAGGATGCACACCTGATACCTGCTGAAGTTTGTTATGGTCTCCCTCTCAAGGGCCAATCCAGAAAAATAATGAGCAGGCCTATGTGCCTCCATGCCAGGCTTTCCACTTATAATCGAGAAGCACCTAAAAAGATGGAATTGACATCAACCATATATCACAAGTTCTAGACAAAGAGATCTCTTATAAAATAAGTATACACATATTGCTCACTTCAAGATACTGCAAACAAGGAACCATAGTTTAGAATATGACAACAGAACAGAACTTCGGTTAAACATGACAATGAAAAAAAAAACACCACTGTCACCATTCCTTAAAGAAATCCCAATACCTTAATCAAAGATAAAAGGAGTCATCATATGCACATGTGCTAGTCTGCTAGATAATACATTTGAAGTCTGGTAACAGTGAAGAAGGAAACCTGTCCTGCAAGGCATGCAATGTATTCTTTATAAGGAAGAGATGGTACAATACAAATAAAGAAGCACCGATCCCTGTAAAGTGATCTACATTTTGGGAAGGCTTATCTGAACATAATGCATATTTGATACTTAGCTGTGGCAGTACCTCACTACAATATCCTACAAATAGGCATATTCCCCAGCATAGGAAATAAATACCTAACTACTTCCACTGAAACTATTGCAACATAAGTAGTTTTTTGTTCTTGGTCTGCACAAATGAACCCAAGGTATCATGCTCTTGTGTCCAAGAAGACCATGTTTCCTTTTTAATCTTAGTTTATCTAGGCATGTGAAATGCAATCCACTACAAGCATCAGAAGGATAACATAAAAAAAGGAGGCAGCAATAAGCCAAAAAATAGGACATGCTAATGAATTGGAAGTAAACATACGGTAATTTTCCTAATGATCAATCTCTCACGAAAGAGTTTCTTATGAATCTTTGTAGCATATTTTCTTTAATAATAATAGATACGGTCATCCTTACTATGTCAAAACTGGCCTGAATCATAACATAAGAGAATTCAAGTTCCTATTTTCTAGTATACAGGAAAACGAATTAATCGCATAATCAAAGAGCAGACATCTTACCTTCCAATTGGCCCCTAGATCAGACACTTGGGTGGAGCACACCAGCATCACGAGCTTGGCGACGGGCTAGGATTGGCGGTGGCTCACATCAGTTTGGTGTACTCGTCCATGTCATAGTAGGCACCGCCCTGCCCTGATCGATGGGCACGACCCTAGGCACCTCCCACTGGGGCCACAGGCCCAGTCGAGATGATGGCTGATTGCATCGAGCCATCGTCGGCATTGTTCTTCACAACACATCATGGATGCCTGCTGCTGCTCACCCTGACCTGAGTGGCCTCCCCTACTGCACCGCCGATGGCTGCGTGGATGGCGGAGAGGAGGAAGGCTTGGAAGGGCAAGCCATGGTGGGGTCAATGGAGCTTACCTCGACAGCCCCTACGGCGCCGCCGAAACATGAATCTGCAAAAGTAGAAGAAAAATGTTTCATCTTTCCGTGTATGCTAAGCAATGGACGGTACTCATATGCATTATGAAAGCATTGTAAAGCTCGTCGCAGTTTATACAAGTAGGATTAACCTTTCATGGTTGCTCCACGATGGACTTGTAGACAAGAATAGGTAAACAGTTAAATCATACCATGACATGAAGAACATATATACTTTGTTCACATTTTCTCAGTAAGTAATACAACATCATATCATGTGCTTCATTACTGCTCCAGTTTTCTCAAATAACTATCTCTCCAATTCAGCTAAATTCTGTTTGACTATTTATGTAAACATGCAAGTAGTTCATTGGTATTAATCTCTCTAGACAAGGCTGGCAAACAAACCTAACGTAATCACCATGGTGCTTTACCATTATTCATTTCAAGAAGCAGAAAGTCTAACTACAGCCTATATCGAACTGAAATATTGTAGAGTTCAGGAGGGATGCAGGCAAACGTTACTGCTATGATATCACAAGCAAGTTGCACAGTACCTCTTCTTATGGAGAAGCTTCAGAATAAACTAATTTGCATGTATGGAGAAATAAAATGAAAGAAAGCAACACAAATGAAGTGGGTTACCGGACAAGGAAGCAATCCCTTTTTTCCACTTTGTGTTCACAGTAGATGCTGCAGATCTTGCTATTCTGCCTAATTTGATCATACCCTGACCACGAACGGGAAATTGCATGAGAGCATAAACCAGAACATAGTAGTACCAGTCGGCAATAACAGTTCTTTCGATCAATGCTTCATTCTAGGATCTGCCTAATCTCAAAGACAAGTGCTTCATTCGATCAGAAAACTGATGAAATATGCATGACTACATAGTTATATAAATGTGGACATATCAAATACTCCTTTTGTGAATATCTGAAAATATCATACTATACTAAAAGGCTAATCTCCAAATAAATCAATAAGTTATTTCTTTATTATACATCATAATGTATAGAATTCCTACTTGTAAATACAAATCCTTAGATCTGTACACGACATGTTTAGGAAAAAACATATATTATCAAATTTAGATGTGAGTGGTGGAGAAAGTGATAGGAAAATAGAGACATCAGAGGCACATCGGCAAGACTTTCGAGCCAAATTACATCAGAGACATCAGAGGGCGGCTGCCGCACCTCCCTCACTCTCTCCTGCAGATCGAATCTAGCGCCGCCGCCGTCGCCGGGAAGCTCGCCTCGCAGCCATTCGCGGGGCTGAGGTTGGAGGAGGCGGCTAGGGGGCGACTGAGGTGGGATGGCGCGGTTGTGCCTAGCAACCCGCTCGTCCTTTATAAGTTAAAATTCTCTGAACAGTCGCCCACAAGCTTTGCAAATCAGTGTTCAGTTTAAAGGCCAGGGTTAGTTGAAGCAAATGGAGCAGAGCACATATTCTTATAGCCAAACCTCTTCGGGGAAAGGGCATTCAAGGCTTAGTTACGAAGCAGATTCCATGAGCCTAAAAAAATTAACCGGGACTAAAGGGGGGGCATTGGTACCGGTTCGTGGCACCAACCGGTACCAAAGGCCGCCGCTTCCCGCCCTTTGGGCTGCCGAAAAAGAGGCATTTGGTCTCGGTTGGTGGCACCAACCGGGACTAAAGGGTGCATTAGTCTCGGTTGGTTTCATGAACCTGGACCAATGGCTTTGCTATATAAGCAAACACTTTGCAAAAATTCAGAATCTCATCGCCAGTTGCCCCCGACGACGCCGACCCTCCTCGACGCCGCCAGGCTGCTCCACCTCGCCGTCGTTGCCGCCGCCCGCCAAGGCCGTCGCCCCCCAACCCGCGCCGTCCTCGTCGCCGGCCTCCCCGAGCCCGCGCCGTCCTCGTCGCCGGCCTCCCGAACCAGCGCCCGTCCGCCCCTTGCGCCACCCGAGCCCCTGCCCGTCGTCCCGCCCCATGAGCAGGCGCCCTCGCCCGCCCACCGTCGCCATCGTCATCTAGCCGCCCCGCTGTGAGCCACGCCACCGGCTCTGTTTTTCAATTTTATTAGTTAAATTTTTTGTTCATATATATATATAATGTATATGTGTATGTATGTGGCTATGTGTATGTAGATGTTCAAAATGTATAAAAATTGTTCAGAGCATGTTTTTCTTCATATATGTATTTTTTGTTCATATGTGTATTAATGTTTTCATATATGCAAAAGATAGATTTTAGAAAAGTTAGGTTTTTTCTGTTCATAGATTTTTTGGTGATATTAATTATTGTAGAATATGCAAATGTTTGTATATTCATATGAACAATGCATTAGGCAAAACCATTGTTTTTTTCAAATTTTCTATTTGAACATTTTTTAAAACAAGCAATACTAAAAGAATGAGAGGAAAAAGGAAAATAAGAAGAGGAAGAAAGGAGAAGAAGAGGAGATGAAGAAGAGGAGAAATAAATAAGAAGAGGATATAAGAAGAAAAAGAAGAGGAGAAGAAGAAAGGAATAGAGGAGAAGAAGAAAAATAGAAAATTTCTATTTTTCTTTTTCTCCTCTATTCCTTTCTTGTTCTCCTCTTTTTTTTTCTTCTTTTTTTTCTTCTTCCTTCTTCCTCTTTTCTTCCTTTTCCTTATTTTCCTTTCTCGAGGGAGTAGAAGAAAAAGAAGAGTAGAAGAAGAAGAAAGGAATAGAGGAGAAAGAAGAAACTTCAACACGAGGGGGGGGGGGTACCGATACCCCCTCCCCGATAACATTATTTTCCCATGTATGTCACGTCGTTGTTGATATAACCCCCTCGAAATAACTTCGACATGAGGGGCGGTCGATATATATACCCCCTCTCGACCGTGATAACTTATACAACGACAGCACCCCCCTCGGCCCTCTCGCTCGACCAAAACTCTCGAGGACACCCAAACCCTAGAGAGAAAACGATGTTGGTCTCCTACCCCCTCCCGCCGCGCCCCTACCCGACAAATTAACTCTCTCGAGGCCACCCAAATTAACCCTTGAAGCGTTGTGTCGAGGCGACCCCAAACCCTAGAGAAGCAGCATCGAGGCCACTAACATGATTCCTTATTGTGATTAGCTAGCTAGTTCTACGTTTGCCACTAATATATATATATATATATATATATCCATCTGTACCATGTTTGAATAATAATTGACATGTTGTAAATATTTGCAGAAACTATGGAGCACTCCCGAGACGAAGAAACAGAAGCGATGTTGGGGCACATAATCGCACAAGGAAGTGATGAAGTTGCGTCATTTCTCAACGACACCGATGGTCCCGAAGGACTGGGTGAAGAAGAGGGCTATGTTCATGATGGCTTCGACCCATTAATGCCGGTACAAGAATAGGACTATGTTCATGATGGCTCCGGTGACACAATGGAGGTACAAGAAGGAGACCGTGCTGACTGCTCCGGTGACCGAACCAAGTCCGGCCAGGTATATATATATTAGTTAAGCCCGTGCTGACTAGTTAATTGATGCATCCATTGTTTTGGTATATGTACACATATTAATTACTCTCTTCTTTCTTCCTTATAATTTCTAGCCCTCCGGATCGAGCACAACTTCGGTAAGGAGACGAGGCCCGAAGAAAAAGTTGAGCTCGGATGAAAAGTTTGAGATCATAGAAATCGCGCCCGACGGCGAACCGATTGAACCCATCCGGACAAGGAAGACATTTTCTGCTCAGTGCGGGGTTCTTGTTAGGGATAAGATCCCGATCAGCATCCATCAATGGTATAAGCCTAAGGAGGAAGACCCTGAGGTGTCTTATGTCAATGATATGCAGAAAGAAGATCTTTGGACTTAGTTGAAGGCAAATTTCACCCTACCGCCAGAGGAGGATCTGGAGAAGCCAGTTAAAGAGCAATTAATCAAGTCTTGTGCTCTTAAGAAGATGTAAACCCTAATGAGGAGGTGGAGGAAAGAGCTGAACCAGTTTGTCGAGAAAGAAAAGACACCAGAATTCATCGGCAAATATGAGAAGATCAAAGATCACTGGCCCGCATTTGTGGCCCACAAGACATCGGAAAAGAGTAAGAAGATGTCGGCGACAAACAAGCAAAATGCTGCGAAGAAGAAGCTTCACCATCGCACGGGGTCAGGTGGCTACCTCAAAGCCCGGCCTAAGTGGTCCAAGGCTGAGCATGATCTACTTGAAAAAGGGATCGAACCAGAGACAATGTACTGGCCAGACCGTTGCCGGACTTGGTTCTTCGGGGCTGGCGGAACCTTGGACCCTGTAACAGGGAAGTGCCAGTGGACGGACGAGCAACTGCAAATACCAGTCAAGAACCTTCGACACTATATCGATGCAGCGCAGCGAGGGACGTTCCTTCCAAACTGGGAGAAGGACGAGCTCACAATGGCCCTTGGGAATCCTGAGCACCCTGGACGGACACGAGGCACGCCAGGCTCCATTCCGTGGAAGGTTGGTTTTCCGGACGCAGGGTGAGGGAGTCCTGGATTAGGGGGTGTCTGGATAGCCGAACTATCACCGTTGGCCGGACTCCTAGACTATGAAGATACAAGATTGAAGACTTCGTCCCGTGTCCGGATGGGACTTTCCTTGGCGTGGAAGGCAAGCTTGGCGATGCGGATATGTAGATCTCCTACCATTGTAACCGACTTTGTGTAACCCTAACCCTATCTGGTGTCTATATAAACCGGAGGGTTTTAGTCCGTAGGATGAACAACAATCATACCATAGGCTAGCTTCTAGGGTTTAGCCTCTCCGATCTCGTGGTAGATCTACTCTTGTACTACCCATATCATCAATATTAATCAAGCAGGATTAGGGTATTACCTCCATCGAGGGGGCCCGAACCTGGGTAAAAACATCGTGTCCCTTGTCTCCTGTTACCATCCGCCTAGACGCACAGTTCGGGACCCCCTACCCAAGATCCGCTGGTTTTGACACCGATAGTGGTGCTTTCATTGAGAGTTCCCCTGTGTCGTCGCCGTCAGGAAGGATGCCTCATCCCGTCTTTAAAGACGATACTATCGCCAAAGGAGCCTTGGCCACTGGTCAGACTCTTCGGCTAGGTGGTTTTCTTATGACCGCCAGTTCGGCCACCGCGCCGATGATGACCTCTCGAGTCATCGAAACCAATCTTCACGTTAATTCGGAACTTGCCGAACTGTTGGATCCGATCGAGCTCTCCTCCGTAAACGAGCTCTTGGATCGCATCGCCGCCCTGGGAGTCGCCACAGACTACGACCGGATCGGGCCTAAAACCGATCTAAGAGAGATCAACTCTCCCCAGGCTACCCATCATGTTGCTGTGATAGAGGAGCAATACGGCGATTCTTCTTCTATCTTAAGGACTAGCTACGTCCGGATTCCCGATCCCTCCATGCCGGATTCCCGCAGAGGGATGGATGTCGATCAAGCCCTGAACTTAAAGTCAGGCGGCGGGTTGGATTCATTGGATAGCATTCATAAATCCAAACTTTCGAGTTCGGAAACTTCTCGGCCCCTGAGCCTTAAATTGGACGGGGTTCCGGATCTAGTTCCACCCGCCCACCCAAACATTAGCGATCTATCTCGAATTCGGCAAGAGCCCGCTGAAACAGTACATCATTACTGGGCCAGATTCCTCCTGGTTATGGACAGGATAAAGGACTGCCGAGAGGAGGACGCAATCCCAATTTTCTGCAATAATTTCACGGACAAGGGAATCCTAAACGCCATAAGTCGTCGCAAAATTACACGCTTTGCTAACTTGGTGACCATAGTACAAAAGTACTGTGCGATGGAGAGTGCTTGGAAAACCGAAAGTAAATTTTGGGATAATCCGGCCCCGAATACATCCCTAGTCCGAAATAAAAGGGTGCATCATCACCAAGCACCTGGATTAAACATCAAGAAACAAAAAACCCCTAAAGGGTACGGAACCGTACTGGAGGTTGGCTAAACGGACCCTGCAAAATTCATAGCGTAGAGGGCGCCACTCCAACTCATAGCCTTCGAGCATGTTGGATACTACGGCAGGTGGCCAAAAGTGGCGAAGAGCTTCTAGCCTCAGAATCCCAGCCCAGCAACACCAGTACGGTGTTAACAGTCTTCGAGACTTTCGCATCAAATAATATGCGAAAGCGAACACTCCATAACCTTGCGAAGTCTACCAAGTAGCAACAATAAATCCATGGAGTGACACGGCTATTATCTTTAATGCCAGTGACGAACCCAAATTCCGAACAGCCCGAGCACCAGCCGCATTGGTTCTCAGTCCAATAGTGGACGGCTTTCGCCTTACTAAGGTACTCATGGATGGCGGCAGCAGACTAAACGTCATCTACGAGGAAACCCTCCAAAAATGGAAATAGACTGGAACCGCATTGAGCGAAGCAGCACAACCTTTAGAGGAATAATCCCTAGCCGGAAGCATGCTGCACAGGAAAAATCACACTGGGCGTAGTGTTCGCTCGCGGACAATTACAGGTCGAAGAGGTCACATTTCAAGTGGCCCGTTCAGCAGCGGATATCACGCTTTATTAGGGCGAGAGGCATTCACAATTTTTCAAGCTATACCCCACTATGGGTACATGAAGCTTAAAATGCCGGACCTAACGGAATCATCACTCTCGCTAGTGATCTGAACATAGCACTCGCTACCGAAAACAAGACAGCTGCACTAGCCCTCGAGGCACTATCCGAAGCCCTAGCGCCGAGGAACTCACTGCGATCGCTCCACGGTGAACAGGGATGATGTGATACTTGATAAAGATCCAAGTCCACCTCTTTTAAACCAGAGGATGAAATAGTCAAATTCCAAGTCCACCCAACGGACCACTGCAACGGCCTCCATTGGGGCACAATTAAACCCTGATGTAGACGCGCTCTACGAGAATTTCTATGAGAAAACTGGGACATTTTTGCCTGGCACCCTTCAGACATGCCAGGAATCCCACGTCGGCTGGCCGAGCACAGCCTAAATATCCTAAAAGGATTCAAGCCAGTCAAACAGGCTCTTCGGCACTTTTCCGAACACAAGAGACAGGCCATGGGAGAGGAGCTAGCCAAACTTCTGGAAGCCGGATTCATCAGAGATATAAAACATCCGGACTGGCTAGCAAATCTGGTGATGGTACCAAAGAAGGATAAATCCTGGCGCCTATGTGTTGATTTCAAAGACCTTAATAAGGCTTGCCCAAAGGATCCCTTCCCCCTCCCTTGCATTGATCAAATTATCGACGCTACAGCAGGACACGACTCATTGTGCCTCCTCGACACGTACTCCGGCTACCACCAAATCAAGATGGCGGAGCCAGACCAAGCAGCAACAGCATTCATCACTCCATACGGCCCATTCTGCTTCAACATAATGCCCTTCGGGCTCAAAAACGCCGGCGCAACATATCAGCACATGATTCAGACATGTCTAGCAAACCAGATCGGCAAAATAGTGGAAGCATATGTAGATGACGTGGTCGTCAAATCCAAGCATGTCGAAACTCTAGTAGACAACTTGAGGCTCACATTCGACAATCTCCAAAAATATGACATTAAGCTCAATCCGGAAAAATGCGTCTTTCGGCGTTCCAGCCGGAAAGCTCCTGGGCTTCATTGTGTCCGGTAGAGGAATTGAAGCAAACCCAGCCAAGATCCGAGCTCTGTCACAATTGGATATTCCAAAAGACCTCAAGCAAATACAAAAATTGACTGGATGCGTAGCGGCTCTAAACCGCTTTATTTCCCGTTTGGGAGAAAAGGCGTTACCCCTTTACCGCCTCCTCCGGCGCACCGAACACTTCGAGTGGACGGATGCCGCCACGGCCGGACTCGAAGAAATAAAAGTCATATTGGCAACAAATCCGGTCCTAGCCGCGCCCAACGTGGGCGAACCAATGCTATTATATATCGCCGCAACACATCAAGTTGTCAGCGCGGTGCTCGTCGTCGAATGAGAAACGGACGGACACCGGTTCCCTCTTCAAAAACCGGTTTACTATGTGTCCACTGTCCTAACTCTATGCAAGTCCCGGTACCCACATTATCAAAAAATAGCATACGCGGTGTTCATGGCATCCCGGAAGCTGCGACACTACTTTCAAGAGTGTTCGATAACGGTAGCCTCCGAAGTACCTCTTAACGACATTATAAACAACCGCGTCGCGACGGGCCGGATTGCTAAATGGGCCATAGAGCTCCTTCCATTTGACATAACCTATAAGCCACGACGAGCTATTAAGTCGTAGGTTTTGGCCGACTTCGTGGCCGAATGGACCGAAGCCGAACTCCCTAAAGAGTACGGCGCATACTCCAATTGGATCATGCACTTTGACGGCTCCAAAATGTTGGCCGGCGTCCCCAACCGGGGACACAGTCCAATACGTCCTTCAGATAATGTATACGGACTCCAACAACGCAGCCGAATACGAGGCCCTTCTGCACGGCCTCCGGATGGCAGTCTCCATGGGCATTAAACGCCTAGAGGTGCGCGGGGATTCGAACCTCGCGATATCTCAAATAAACGGAGACTTTGATGCCAAAGATCCGAAAATGGCAGCGTACCGCAATGCGGTCCTAAAAATGTCAGCACGGTTCGAAGGGCTCGAATTTCATCATATAGCCCGGGATAACAACCAGGCGGCGGACATATTGGCACGCATCGGCGCAAAACGCGATGCCGTCCCGCCCAACATCTTCCTGGAACGGCTGTTCAAGCCTTCCGTACTATGGGAAGGGGAGTCCAGAAATAACAATCCGGACCCAACCGCACTGCCTGACGCCGAACACTCTGACACAATCGGAGGCTCTGCCACCGAGATAACACCCTCCGCCCATGAAATAATGGTGGTTATCGCTCCGTGGACGGAACCATTCCTAGCCTACCTAACTAGGCAGGAACTCCCCGAAGACCAAAATGAGGCTCGCTGCATAGTACGGCGATCTAAAGCCTATAAAGTCCATGAGGGTGAGCTCTATAAGAAAAGCACAACAGGAGTCCTTCAAAGGTGTATCTCCGAAGAGGAAGGGCGAAACCTCCTGGCTGAAATTCATGCCGGACTGGGTGGGCACCACGTTGCAGCCCGGGCCCTTGTAGGCAAGGCCTTCCGTACAGGATTTTATTGGCCGACGGCCCGGGCAGATGCGCAGGATTTAGTCGAACGATGCGTCGGTTGCCAGCTTTTTGCTAACCAATGTCACATGCCACCCACCACCCTCAAGACTATACCCATCACCTGGCCGTTCGCGGTCTGGGGGCTTGACATGGTTGGACCCCTTAAGGGAGGAACCCACAAGCAAAAATACCTATTGGTCATGGTGGATAAATTCGCCAAATAGATAGAGGCCAAGCCTGTTAAAACGGCCGAATCCGGACCGGTGATAGACTTCATATCAGGGGTAGTACACCGTTACGGTGTCCCCCACAGTATCATCACTGATAACGGCACCAACTTCACGGCCGATGAGGTCAAATTATGGTGCAAAAACATGGGCATCAAGCTCGATTACGCCTCAGTCTATCACCCTCAAACCAACGGTCAAGTCGAACGAGAAAACGATCTAATCATGAGCGGCATTAAACCCAGACTAGTGCAGTCTCTCAAGGAATCTAACACGCACTGGGTTGAGGAGCTCGACTCCGTACTCTGGGGGCTGCGGACCACGCCGAATCATACTACCGGATTCACACCATTTTTATGGTGTACGGCGCAGAGGCAGTCTTGCCCTGCGACATAATTCATGAATCACCTCGCGTGCGCATGTATGAAGAAAGAGAAGCCGAGCTCGATCGGCAGGACAGTTTGGACGCATTGGAGGAGGAGCGCGACGTGGCAAAAGCTCGTTCCACATTTTATCAACAGCAGGCTCGAAGATATCAAAGCAGGGAAGTACGTGCCAAAGCTTACAATGTTCGCGAACTAGTTCTACGCCTGCCGGACAAGAAAAAGGACAAACTCAAGCCCAAATGGGAAGGTCCCTTCATCGTCGAACAGGTCCTGACTGGCGGAGCCTACCGTATGCGAAACGCATCGGATAACCGACTCGAGCCAAACCCATGGAATGCAGCCCGTCTACGAAGATTCTACGCCTAAGCGTCGGACTCCAAGTTCGTCTCTTTCCTCCATCCACATTTTCTATTTTTGATGTCTTTTATTTCTCTCCTTCCTCCTCCTTCTTCTCGAAGCCTTTAGAGGCTCGTTTGCGCTTTGTTCGCACATACTTGGCGCGCCGTCCGCGCTCATTATACCTGGGGGCTTCTTTAACAGAAGCTTATTTATACGGGCTTCATGCCCAACACATGTGTCAAACTTCCGCATGTACCTTTTACTCACCATTATATACATCGATATGACTTAAGTTTTGGCCAAGCTGGGTTGCCCGGCTCCTGTGCTTACCCCTACGTTCCTGATTGTTCGGCTAGGTGGTAAAGGGAGAACCTCTGCGGTTGTTACTGCCGGGTCAGCCGGATGTGTACCTCAGACTGGGTGAAGCCGAAAGCTAGCGTTCTTAAGGGAATATTCGGTCCGTTAATTGAAGATGATTTTTAAACTATTTATCCATCTGCCCCCAGATGATTTTCTGCTTTCTTAGCAGTTTGGACATGCACTTTAGGGCATGCCTCCCAGCGAAAGGAACCCTTAACGGAACTATTCTCCCTGGAAGATGTTTCTTACTATCCATGTAATATAACATAACTAGTTGGGCACTTGTCTGATACAGCAATAATGACCCCTACGCCTTGTCTCCATGCATGCCCCGGTTCTTATATAACCGCGAGGGTATTCGGACACACTCCGGACTATTGGGTCCCGAGGTCGAAGCGAAAAGGTCCGCTATGACAAACGATCTACAATCCGGCTAGAAGAAATTTTTCATGTCACATTCAATTACATAGTCAACTCGACTCATTGTATTCCTCCTCAATGCCATCTAATAGGCTATCTAATTTACAATCTTGCTGGGAATACTTGGCGGCCAATTCTACTTGGCCGTACACTAAGCTTACAGGGATCTCCTTCCCATCAGGCCCCACGGGTCCGACCTCGGCCATGTGGTTTGGGTCAGCCGTGTACCGCGTCTTTACCATGGCCCAGGCCTCCTGGCGCCTTTGACGGCAGGCCGATATCTTCCATAGTCGGAAGCGCCGCCGTGCTCCTTGAAGCCGCTCTGCCAGCTCCCCAATGCCTTGGGCAGGGAGATAGATGGCCACAAGGCCTGGGCGACGCCTTTCATCACCTGCGAACTTCGTTTGTGCAGTAGACGCGTTCGGGAAGAAGATCACCCGAAGAAATGGGCATCTCCTCCTCAGGACGACCTGTGAGCAAACCTACATACATGTTTATGTTAGTCGCCTTCCTCGCCGAACTCTTTCAAAGTTCGTTCAAGCACTTACTGAAAATGCCGCGACGAAGCCGTCGATTCTCCTTTACGGAGTCAGACAACTGGGCACGAACATCCTTTAGTTCCTCACCCAGTTGGGTGTTGGCATCTTGGAGGTTATTTTTCTCCTGCCGCACCCTCATAAGCACGCTCTCGCCAGCCTTTAGCTGGCGCAGGAGCTGTTGCTTGTCCGGATCTAGTCTGGCGCCATCTGCAATATTATTGTCAGATTTACACACCCGCCGCACTTCATAAACTATTTATCTTTTGAAGCATATATTACCAGAGGGGGTCTCTGTGGCTCCGCCTGTAGCGGCTAGTGCGGCCTCAAGTTGGGCCTTGCATTCTTCAAGCTCCTGGGACAGTCGGGTATTCTATTTTGTAAGATCATGCATAACAAATGATCCTTAAATCAGTTATTCTAACTATTTTAAGTCTTGGTGGCTACTGGCATATATAACTGTCAAATTTCCTCACCCGTATGTCCTTTACATACTGGTCCGTGGCTCTGGCTAGACCATCTTGAGCGGCACGGAGGTGCGCATCTCCCGAATTGAAGGCATTCAAGGCCTCTTGGGAGAAACATGCATCACGAAGAACTGTCCGGGGCGCTGTGATTCATGGCGCTCTCCACCTCGGAGTTGGTGGCGGACAATCTGTCGGCATCCTCTGTCGGAGGAGCATCCGACGCACGCCCCGTGCTCGCCTCCGCTTCTGGACCCGGCTTTGGAGCCTGGCTGGCGGAGGTTCGATTGGCAACCTCTCCGGACTCGATCCGCGAGCGCTTTTTCCTGAAAAGAGCACTAGCGTTAATCGCCTTCGTGAATCAATCCTGGGAATATGGTGACACGCCATACCATTGCGGCGGAGTTTCGATCCGGACCGCACTTCTTTTTAACATGCGGCCGACTTGCCTTTGTTGGCTAGCCGCCTGGCTCGGCCTCCTGCCTCGAAGGCACCCTTGCGAAACACCATCAAATACGTGGTGATCGAAGTAAAGCACGGGTGGGGCATGGTATCCGGACTTGATCACGGTTACAGGGAGGCGGAAATAATCCGGGTAGTCGGCCGTAATGGCAACCAAAGCATTGTCGATGCTAAGTTGGTGTAACACCCCGCCGATCAGCTCCACCTTTATGTTCGGGTCCTCTTCGGAGGCCGGATCGAGGGACCGTTCCGGATCCTCGGGTTGTGGGGGCGGGCTGTGTATCTTCTCCACGGCCCGGCGCAGTTCCTGCGTAGAAACCATGAAATGAGATGTTTAACCACGGGAACATGGATCGGACAGGCCACAAAGATATTTGTTTACCCAACTTCGAGGATTATTCGAAGAAAACCTGCTCAGTGGATTGACGCGGAGAAAATCCTCCTCTTCCCCTTTGTACATGGCGGGTGGCGTCGTCCTCCCCGTTGAAGTCCCACATGGGGTGGCCCCTATATTGGAGCGGCTGCACTCCTCTCATAATGCAGATTGCCATGACTCCAATCATGGTCAATCCGGCATGAGCCAGTAATCTTATTCGGCTCATCAAGTAAAGGACCTCCCGGTCATTTTCCCTCTGGGGGCTCCGCGGGCGCCAACTTAGGCGCTTCTTCAGAGGAGCGTTGCTAAACTCCGGAAGGCCGATCCGAACAGGATCCGGCAGCGGGACATCCTCCATGTAAAACCATTCCGAAGGCCAGTCTTCAGACGCCTTCTTCGGGGTTCCGGATAGATATCCGGTCACGGCGATGCGCTATAGTTCGGCTCCGCCCACTTGATATATTGACCCCTCATGAGAACGGGGTACTAGGCAGAATAATCTCTTGCACAACGCAAAATGAGCCTCGATGCCTAAGAACAGTTCGCAAAGGGCCACGAAGCCCGCGATGTGCAAAATGGAGGCAGGCGTAAGGTGGTGCAACTGGAGGCCGTAGAACTCCAAGAGCCCCCGGAGAAACGGATGGATTGGAAATCTGAGTCCTCTTACTAGATAAGAGACAAAGCATACCCGCTCTCCTTTAGAGGGATCGGGGACACTCTCCGCTTGCTTTCCGGCCTTGTAGGTGGCGAGTCCGGCTCGAACCGGAACCATGAAGGCCGGGGGAAGAAATCCCTTGGTTTGGAGTATAACTAGCTCGCTATGCGGGACTGAGCATCTCTCCCAATTTCCGGGCTGAGGGCTGGGAGCGCGAGAAGAGGAGCCGCGTTGACTGTCCATGATGGAATGGGTTTTTGTCAGAGGCGCTCCGATGAAAGCTCGCGGAGGGGGGATGGTGTGACTCAGATCTAGATCCTCGTCTCTTTTATAGGCGGCTCATTTGCGCAGCTAGGGGGTAGGTGTAAAAATACCCTGGCTTTTCGCATTCATTCAAACACGTGGAAGATGGCCATTATTGCGCGTAGAAGCCAAGGAGCGCAGCATTTATCAGAAGCCGGACACTATTCGACAAGTATATGGAATCTGGAGAAGAACCCGCCTTGCAATGCCGAAGAAAATCTACGCGCCGGACTCATCACCATTTGAAGCCTGGTTCGGGGGCTACTGAGGGAGTCCTGGATTAGGGGGTGTCCGGATAGCCGAACTATCACCGTTGGCCGGACTCCTAGAGTATGAAGATACAAGATTGAAGACTTCGTCCCATGTCCGGATGGGACTTCCCTTGGCGTGGAAGGCAAGCTTGGCGATGCGGATATGTAGATCTCCTACCATTGTAACCGACTTTGTGTAACCCTAACCCTATCCGGTGTCTATATAAACCGGAGGGTTTTAGTCCGTAGGACGAACAACAATCATACCATAGGCTAGCTTCTAGGGTTTAGCCTCTCCGATCTCATGGTAGATCTACTCTTGTACTACCCATATCCTCAATATTAATCAAGCAGGAGTAGGGTATTACCTCCATCGAGAGGGCCCGAACCTGGGTAAAAACATCGTGTCCCTTGTCTCCTGTTACCATCCGCCTAGACGCACAGTTCAGGACCCCCTACCCGAGATCCGCCGGTTTTGACACCGACACAGGGGTTACAAAACCCACGAGAGGAGGAAGAAACTGGAGCAGGACCAACTGCAGGCGCTGCACGAAAGGGTAATGGGGCTAGAGGAACGAGAAGAAGCAGATCGCAGCAAACGACCTGCCGAAGCTTCCCCCGAAGCTACCCCGCCATCTCAGCGGAGAAGTAGCGTGGCTTCCACCGAGCTGCTTCAGCCGGAGCATGTCTTGACGGCTCCTGCCAGCTATCCCGTGGATGGTATCACGGAGTCTCAAAATTGCCACATTATGGCGCGATGGATGAATTTGAAGGTCAAGGCGGCTGTTGGCCAAGTTTATCCTAGTGGACCCGGCACAACTTATCACTGCCAGCCGATTCCAGAAGGATATGCTAAGGTGATGGTGGATGAAATAACGGAGGGATTTGAGGACCTCCTGCTTGACCACCCTACCGGTGAAGGGGAGACTAGGATGGGTTCTGCTCTGAAGACTCCATGCCTATGGTGGAAGGAGCTCATCAACCTTCCAAACTGGACGCCTCCGCCTCCTCCTCCTCCTCCGGCGAGTCAGGGCACTCCGCCTCCTCCACCGCCTCCTCCTCCGTCGAGTGACGATCAGGGCACGCGTGGCGGCACTCCGCCTCCTTCTCCGGCGCGTGGCGGCACTCCGCCTCCTTCTCCGCCTGCGCCGGCGCGCCCGAGCAGCCAGCCTCCTCCTTCTCCGCCTCGTCAGCAAGGGCGGAAGAGACCCGCCGCCGCTCCGGCTGCTCCGGCGCATCGTAGTCCTTCTCCTCCGCCTCGTAAGAAAGCAAAGAAGACATCCGCTCCGTCTGCTCTGCCGGCGTCTAGCAGTACAGCCAAAGGCGGGAGGAAATACAGATTCGGTCCTTGTCTGAAGACTCCAGAGAAGTTACTGTACGAGAGGACCGAGGAGGAAAACGCGAAGATCGCGCAGACCGAAGTGGATGACTGGTTTGCAGGGTTGAAAGCAAAGAGACATCCACCTCCGGAGGAGAAGGTAGATCCGGTGAAAGCGAAGCGCACTCTGGCTGCCCTGAGGAAACCGGCAAAGTCTCTGCCGAGAACCAACTATGAGCGCATTACTGAATAGACATATCTCCAAGCGGAGCGGTCGGGAAGTACTGTCAGACATCAAAGAGCAAAAGAACGAGCAGCTGCGAAAAAAATTGACCAGCTCGGCGAACAAGCAAACCAATCGTGCTCCCCACTCAATGTGTCTAGCGGCAACATCGTCGCTAATGTTCCAGGGATGGTGGCCGGTTATGGCAATCTACAAGATTACCTGCCTGACGATGCCCTTCCTGAATACATGAAGGTGGAAGAACACATATACGAGTATGGGAAGCCTCTCGTCAAAGATGAAAAATCTCTAACAACGATGATGCGAAGATTCCATACTTGGCACATGAAAACCTGCAGAGAGTCTGGGGGGACGAATAGTTTGTATCTGCACATTAAAGAGGAGCACGACCTCGTTGGAACTGATCTGTTGTGTGTTCCATTTGAGGAGATCTTCGCGTTCTTCAATCAAAAGGCCCTCGATAAATTAACGGTCTTTTGCTACTGCCTGTAAGTACTATTTCTGTTATTAAGTCTCTATATATAGCTCGGCTCTTTCATTGCATGTATTTATAATTAATTATCCTCAATATATTATGCAGATTGAAGATCGTCGAGTGCAAAAAAATGAAATCTATGATACTGGGTTCATTAACACAAATATCATAGATGTATTTCTGGTTGAAAAGCACGTCAAAGAGGCCGAGGACAACTTGCTACAATCGTTGATCAAAAATCAAAACAAAGATACCATAGTCTTTCCTTACAACGGCAAGTGGGTGTTACTGATCGTTTGCATTTTCGGTTTCCCTTATTACTCGAGCGAGGTTATAGTAATGTAATTGATGAGTTATGCATGCGTGCGCAGGTACCACTATATTCTTCTGGAGATTAAGCTTGAGCGTGGACTAGTTACCGTCTTAGACTCGAGACGGAAAGATCCCAGCACCTATGCGGACATGACTGAAATGCTCAGCAAGTAAGTTCAATATCATTATCGCACCATAGCGGCAAATTTTTGTTCATTTCTTGATATCTCAAGTAATAATAAATATTTTCTTTGTCTTGCAGGGTTTGGAAACAGTTCATCGCAAAAGCTCCGGGACTGCCGAAGGAGCTGCAATATCCATACCCGAAAGTAAGTACTACTGGCTAGCTAGTTGTGCGCATCTCCGTTGATTCTATAGCTATACTTTCATCAATGCCATTTATAATGCTTCATTATCAGTTTGATTGACCTCTATTTCTCGTAAAGTGCTTGTGGCAGGAACAAGGGAATGATTTCTGTGGATACTACGTGTGCGAGTTCATCTACAACGCGACTTTGAAAATAAGCGGGGCTACTCTCAAAGACAATATGAAGTGCGTAAGCAATTAATAATATTCACAATTTCATTTTATTACACCATCATTTCTGTTGAGTTTCATTCATATATATGTATTAATTAACCCCCTTCTTCAAATTAGACGTGGCAGATGCGGAATGAACTCCTAGAACCAGATCGCATTAAAGCAATTCAAGAGGAATTGGCGGGATTCTTTCTTGACCACGTCATCAATAAAGCCGGAGAATACCATGTGGAAGTTAGGGGACTGTAATTGAGAGATCTTATATATTGTACATGTATGTAGCCAGTAGCGTCGGACGTACATGATACGAAAACTTGTTGTTCGACCAATCTCTCGGAGAAGGAGAGGTCGATCGATCATTTTCTCTCGGTATGCATGACGAACTTCTGTACTCGATGGTTCCCTTCATTTTCGTACTAGCTAGCGTGTCGAGGGCTATATGTATATAGTACGTAGCGTCGACCAAGCACGGACATAAGAGAGGACACTTCTCTCTATTAATTAGCTAGCTAACACAATATATGAAACACCTAAATTAACCCTCAAAACCCCCAACCCCCCCTTCAAAAAAACAAAACCCCAGCCACTGGAATGCTGACGCGTGGATGCCTTTTGGTCCCGGTTGGTGCCACCAACCGGGACCAAAGGCCCCCTTGCCTGGGCTCGGCGCACCGGCCACGTGGAGGACCATCTGTCCTGGTTCGTGTTAGAACCGGGACTAAAGGGGGAAGGTATTAGTAATGACCCATTAGTCCCGGTTCATGAACCGGGACTAAAGGCCCTTACGAACCGGGACTAATAGGTGTTTTTCTATTAGTGGCAGGGGCAGGTATGATTCTCCGTGATGATCATGGACCAATTGTTTTCTCTTCCTGCCGTTTTCTTAGTCGTTGCGGATCAGCACTTGAGGCGGAACTAAGTGCATGTATGGAAGGCATGTCCCTTGCACTGGAGTGGAGTCAGCAGGATGTCCTTGTTGAAACATATTCCATGGAGGTCGCTAACATGATTAATAATCCATCTCGAGATAGCTCAGAGCTGGGTCATCTAGTTGAGCACGTGAAACATCTCATGAACCAAGGGAGGCGTTTCGTTGTCAACAAAATCTCCCGGGAAATGAGCCAAGCGAGCGATCTGCTTGCTCGTTTTGGTCGTCTAGAGGAACGAACAGTAGTTTGGTTAGGATTGGGGCCTCATGAAATATTAGACCTCATCCTACGGGATTGTAATGTGACTATTATTTAATCAATACAATCCCTTTACCCCACAAAAAAAAGAGTATTGATACGTCATAAGAATTGATGCCCAACTATATTTTCTTGTCGTCCTTACCTTATTTTGATCCATGTAGCAAAACAAACTTAAAAGTTGTCTCAAAATATCACACAGGCCATAGTCGGGATCAAAATTCAAAAGCTAACTACAATGACATGTTGTCTGAAACACCGAGTGACATGCATTTGTACCAAAATTTGGCACAGCCGATTCAGAATTCCGCATAAGAGCAAGCAGTTTGCTGGTCCTCAGATGCTAAAACGCCTCTAAAACCTACATGCCAGTACTAGTTTTAACAGACATAGAGCCTCCAATTCCGCAACTGCAACATTCAAGATGACATGACCAAGACTGATTTGCGACCCCCCACCCTATCATCACCTAGTTAGTCAACTCCATGATGGCACTGACAATGTCACCATCTGCAGCCTTGAGCGCCTTCACAGCCCTGGACCTCGACACAGAGGCCTGCATCATCACGACCTCAACATCCTTGTTGTCAACGCCCGTCTCGTCGACCTCCTTGTCGTCTTGGGCTGCTGCCACGGACGGCTCACCCTTTGAGATGACGCTGCTCGGTCCCGGCGCCTTGAACTGCCCCGCCGCTTCCGTCAGCAGCTGAGCGTCCATGTCCTCCATCTTGACCACCCCGAACATGACATAGGTTTCTGAGTGCGAGCTCTTGAAGACGTCTGGCTTGGAGAGGACAAACGTAACCTGCAATTGTGTTGAGAGAAGTTACGAAAATGCGACAACCGCCAGCATGTAATTATGCAACAGGGAAGAATGGCTGAAGTGGTTAAGATGCTCACGGTCTTGCTCTGCTTGATAGTTACACGGCTCACACCAGTAATGGCCTTCATGCCAAGCTTCTCCATGGCTTTCCTGCACTTCTTCTCACTCCTAGATCTTCCACTAGCATCACCTCCTAGTGCCAGAAAGCACAGGCGCATAATGTCAGATTTTAAAAATTTTGCATAACCCCAGAATTTTACAACTAGACATAGTTCACTTTGTGAATTATTATCGGTAATCGTTGGAAATGGAAAGTGTAACATTTGTACAACACTTGAACTTTTCTCAAGCACGATTGAGCAGAAATTGTGATTGCAATCAAGTATTCTTGATATCCATTGTCGATTTTAGAATTTTGAACAAGATCTTAGTTTTGGCACTTTGGGTAAGGTACAAAGAATTAGCTATTCATATAATGGAAATCCCAGCATCAGTTCATACTAAATGCATTGAAATGATTCACCTACCAAAATTATACTTGCAAAACCAAGAGTTTACATTCAGGATTTATTCCTACCAAACTAAATGCTATAGCTGAACATTCATGTATATGTTAATGCAAGTTGAAATTGAAACAAGGTGCCACCTTACTGAGGTGAATATTATATACAAATGGCAGGAAGTACTCAAGAAACTATATATTCTGTAAATACGTAGTGCTGAATAATTGAGGAATGAGTAAATATGATACAGTTCCAAAAAGGTGAGAATATAGACCACAAAGGCATATCAATGGTTCTTAAAGAACAGAACATTAGAACAGAAACAAACTGGTTGGTTCCTAATCTTCAAATAAAAAACAGGTCAAAGTGAACCAAAATAGGTAAATATAGAGTTTGTATCATCGAGGAACAGATCAGATAACAATTTCTAAATTATGAAAATGACAACATTGAGACCAACAGAAACAAAATAATCCATTGATTCAGCGGTTGAATAAGCAACATTTAATTTAGAATTTTGGTGTGGGCATTAACTTCAGATGTCTAAATTTATGTTAGAACTAGGCAGCATTACAATAAGAAATAGGCTTATCTGTAACTAAGTGGCTACTTGAACTGAATAGAAGGAACTACAGAATTTGAACATACCCTCAACATCATCGTCATCTTTTTCATCCTCATCCTCCTCATCGTATTCATTGTCGTTATCATCATCCTCAAGGATAGGCTCATCTTCCTGAGAGTATGCATTCCAAATATCATATTACTTGATGGTCATAAGTATTAAACACTAAACAGCGCTGCCTCAGAACAGGGGATATGCAGAGGAGGGGAAACAGAGTTATCTTTCCAGCATGAAGATGTGAGTACATACTAAGTAGGCAGCATCAGCACAAGATAAAAGGAAATGGCACTCCAAAAGCAAAAGAAAGGAAGAGTGTGTACATTACAAGGAACTGTTGTCTGCATTGATCACAGAAGGTATGTTCACACATTTATATTATATTGTTAGTACAGGAAATATGCCGTAAAGCATATAAGCAAATTAAGCATACACACAAGATACTTGGGTTACTAACCGACTTCCAAAGCTAATTACAAACAAGTAAGGCCCCATTTCTTATCTAGCAATCACCAAAGGTGGATGCTTTCATCTATGCTTGCTCAAAATTCGTTTCAGATTTGTATCCACAAGACAAAGCAGTAGCATTTCAGTTTGCAACGCTGGAGATTTCTATGAAAGGGAACCACAAACTGCACGTAATTAGGAAAACTGGAAAACAAGTGAAGAACCACAATGGTTGGGACCAGAAAGATCAAATTTTGGGCATGAAAATTAAACTCCCAGCTGAAGAAGCGAGCATTAATCCCGTACACGCTACCACACCCTCAGGTGGAGGTTACAGATACAGAGTTATCCACCCAGAGAGAGCTCTGCGACCAAGGCGAAATCGGCAGACGAGATCTAGCGCTATAGATTCACCACCGCCACCGCAAGGGAACACGCCGATCCAGGGGCCGAACAAGCAAGAGCGGCGAACATTTTTTATTTTCTTTAAAAGTGTGAGGCGATGATTTTTCAGTTGAACAGGGCACCAAATCGGAGAGGAGGAGGGGGGGTCGGAATGGAGGATCACCTCGATGTTGTGCTCCTCGAGCTGGGAGCGGAGCAGCTCGGCGGCAGTCATGGTGGCGCGCGTCGCCGGTGAAACCTTGTGGGAGGGGAAAGTAAAACCCTAGCCTAGCTAGGAGGGAGCGGGAGAGCAGAGGAGAGACTGCGACGGGAGAGGAGGAAGGGAAGAGAGAGACCCGCTTCACTTGTGTGGTGGTCGGGTGGGTGTACACAACACTGGGCCTGGAAAGTGCTGTTCGGCCCAGGGCGTCCACGTGGTTCCAACTGCTCATTTGGAGAAGTTCACACCCGTTTTCTTGGCCCATCTTGCAATCTAGTACTCCCTCCCTCCGGAAACACTTGTCGTCGAAATGACTAAAAATGGATGTATCTAACACTAAAATAAATCTAGATACATCCATTTCTCCGACAAGTATTTCCGGACAGAGGGAGTAATTGCATTGTAGTAACCCTTTTATCACCTGCCGTTTTAGGAAACGTTTCTCGAAATAAGCAGTTTTAGGAAACAAAACATGGTCAATATTTCTGCTGGCAACAGCTAGGGTTCATACCAACAAAGGGTTTAGTTTGTTTTCACTTCATTCTGATACGAGGAATGCGTGGAACCCGGCGAGGGAAGTCTGTTGGCGTCTAGTCAAACCAAATTTGCTCACGATTTAGTTTGGATGCCTAGGTGACTGGAACACGGACATGGACCTGGGGTCGTGGTTGTTCGCAAGCAGGAAGTAATCATAGAGGAGTATGGTGGGTTTTAGAATCCGCGATTGGTGAACCTGAAAAAGATTGTGCTCTGGCCACATGTGCTGAAACTACCAAATAATTATCTTGATGATAAGGTTGTTAGAGTGATCATGTGCAGGAACATGAGTGAGATCCAAGAAGTTCAGATGCCGCTACCGGCAGAAATCTTGGTGCTTTTGTTCAGATTTGAAATAAATTGGATGCGAATAGAAAATATTTGTATCCATCACTAAAGGGGGGAGAAGGTGTGGTATTAGGTGAAATATAAGAAGCTCCTTATTTTTTGTGGCCCCTGTGGTTTGATTGGTCATTGGCATGAATAGTGTGTCATGAGAGCGCATGATATAGCCAAACTTGAATGGGGTGAATTCATGCTTGCTCATGTAGCCGGAAGTCGAGGCAGTTGTCGAGGGTTCGGCCAAGGCAATGCTAGAGGAAGGGGTGGAGCAACTTTTGCAAGAGGCTTTGGGAGAGGATTCAAGCCTGTTTACTGTAATAGAGATGACGGGGGTGATCTCAACAGAAGCACATCTGATCGGAGTATGAGAGCCCGCGTTGGAACGCTGCCCTTAACAAGGACAACCACCCAATGAAGGCAAATTGGAGGTGTCAGATAAAATGTGCATAACTTAAACTCTAAGAATACTACTATGCTGGATGGCAATCCTTCTGCTATGACCCAGTCAACACTGATCTCGGGTGTGGTGGGAGGAGAACCCAATGAACTTTCTGGTGTTAATAATTCAAAAAATCGTCAACTTTTTTCAAATTTTGACCTTATTCAAACACAATGAACTTTTTATAAGATTTATGAACTTTCCAAAATTTACAAAAAAAATTCTTAAATCCATGAACATTTCTCAAATTCGGGATATTTTTTGAAATCATAACTTTTTGAAAATTTAAAAAACTGAAATCCATGAACTTTTTTCAAATTCATATTCTCATACTGATGTACTTTTTCGAATTTGAGAAGATTTTTTGAATTCATTAAGTTTTTCAACTTTCCAGCTTTTTTTAAAATTGATGATCTTTTCCATATGTATGTGACATTTATCAAAGTCACCCATTTTTAAAATTGCGGAAAATAAAATATCATGATTTTTATTTATTGAACTTTAAAAATAATAAATAAACATAGCCGGGTTTCAAACCAGCATGTATTTGTCACAACACGTCCTTTTCAACATAATCCGTGGGGTGGGTCCTGTAGAGAATGGAAGCGCAGCGGGTGGCTGCGGTTGAGATTGGGATGGGGTGATATGCCTTTGGGCCTGCACGGGAGCAAGATGCACGGACAAATGGGTCAGGCATGGCCGAAATTAAACTAGCCAAGACAGAGAAAGGCAAAGTACTGTGGCGAACCATTCATGTAGCTTTTTAACATTACTCTGCCCGTCTTGGTTACATATTTATTTGGGGCTTGGTTAACTGGGAGGATGAAGTAGGTGCTTGGCAATAGCTAGGGTTCATACCAACAAAGGGTTTAGTCTGATTTCACTTCATTCTGATACGAGGAATGTGTGGAACCCTACGAGGGAAGTCTGTTGGCGTCTCATCAAACCAAATATGTTCACGATTGAGTTTGGATGCCTAGGTGACTGGAACAAGGACATGGACCTGGGGCCGTGGTTGTTCGCAACCAGGAAGTAATCATAGATGATGGGTTTGAGAATCCACGATTGGGGAACCTGAACAAGATTGCGCTCTGGCCACATGTGTTGAAACTATCAAATAATTATCTTGATGATAAGGTTCTTAGAGTGATCATGTGCAGGAACATGAGTGAGAGCCAAGAAGTTCAGTTGCCGCTACCGGCAGAAACGTTGGTGCTTTTGTTCATGTTCGAATTAAATTGGATATGATTAGAAAATATTTGTACCCATCACTAAAGGTGGGGGAATGTGGTATCGGGTGAAATATGAGAAGCTCCCTATTTTTTGTGGCAACTGTGGTTTGATTGGTCATTGGCATAAAGAGTGTGGCACGAGAGATCATGATATAGCCAAACATGAATGCGGTGATTTCATGCTTGTTCATGAAGGAAGAAGTCAAGGTAGTGTCCGATGATCTGGCTGAGGCAACACTAGAGGAAGGGGTGGGGCACATTTTGGCTGAAGATTTGGGAGAGCATTCAATCCTGATGTCCGTGACAGAGGTAACACGGATGAGCTCAACAGAAGAACATCTGTATATGAGAGCTGGCGCTGGAAGGCTACCCTCAGCCTAACGAAAGTGTACTACTATGTTGGAGGACAACTTCTGCTATGAAGTTGTTGGCATTGAACTCTAATGTTTCATATGTCTGTATACTAATTTTGTACACATCTAATATAGAACTCTACCCAGTTCCCACATGTAGATAAACGATTGATCTTAAAAAATGCCCTAAACCAGAATATAGAAAAGAACTACAACACTGAAAATGATAAAATAAAACCACCCACCTGGTTCTCCACTATACGATTTCCTATTCTCCACGGTCCACATTCCACCAGAATGTTCGAGACATCTACCTAACTTCCAAATTGGTTTCATGATGAAAATACAATTTGTCTATAAGAAGTTTCAGATGGGAAGGTATAGGAAATATGTGCAAACATAAAAAAGAAAACTCGCCCCTCGAACCCAAGACCACAAGGTTGATGGTGTGTATGGTTCACTACATAGGCAAACCTGCTTGGACCAAGCAGCGATCTCGGGCGTCCATTTGGAACCTGTGTGGCTGGGATTGCTTGGGCCAGACAAGGTTGCCCATGGAGTGAACCAAACACATCCTAACAGCCTTGCGCTCTACCAACTGAGCTAGACGGGCCATGTGTAATAATTTACAATCTATCTATTATATAATGAAACACAGAGCCTAACAAGTGAGGTAGACGGGCAATGTGCACTAATTTACAAACTATCTTTCCCTCAAAAAAAACTAATTTGGAAAAAGACCCGCTTGACTTGTGTGGTGGTCGTGTGGCTGTTCGGGCCAAGGCGTCCACATGGTTCCAACTGCTCATTTAAAAATGTTCAAACCCGTTTGCTTGGCCCATCTTACAATTGCATTACATAGTACTCCCTCGGTCCTTGTCTCAAAAATAATAACTCCCTCCGTCCATTATATAAGATGCTATTACAACCAACTAGCAAAGTGCCCAACTCAATGCACGGACTAGAACGTTAGAACATTTATAATAAGAACACACTATTTGTTTTGTGTAAAGAAAAAATAAGACCAAAGTGTTGTCCATATAAATGTTCAGACAGAATAAATATGGTACTACAAAATGGATAGAATGAAACATCAGGATGATAACTTACTCTATAATACATTGAACCATGGTGACACATATACACATACATCATCACATCATATCTCACCCTCCTTAATCCCACGTGACCCATTTAAAGCACCCAAGAACAGTTTGGAATTTATATCTCAGCTAAGTGCATGCATGTAGTGAGTAGTGAGTACTGACTGCCAGAGCCAAACAAAAAGCGCGAACAATCACATGATGTGATAGGGCCGCAAGATCGGCCACTGGCTTCCAAAGGACGCGGTGTAGGAGAGATTACCGCCATAATTGATGTGAATTGAGATTGATTACCAAAGAAAGAGATTGATTACCATATTGAAATTTATTGTTTTACCAAACATGGATCCGAAGAAAACCCGGTCGAGAGAGGGATAGCAAACCGAGAGGGACGGACAACGGGAGAAGGAGCCTTAGGTTCTTTTAGATAGTATATTAGAGAGAGAGATTGCAAATCCTTGCTGAGCTAGGGTACATGCACCTTCATAAGGAACAATTGATGTTACGGTACACAACCAAAGCAAAGAGGAGTGGGGGGGGGGGGGGGGATGGGGACATGGGGAGTACTTCGCCGAAGGCCGCCATATCACCGAGCGCCGGAATCGGTGTGCCGCTCCTAGGCAACACGGGCGAGGGGTGGTTCTCTACAGAAAGGAAGGATGGCGGGTGAGAGCTCCCAGTTCAATACCGAAGGCAGTAGCCAACTTCCCGACGTGTTGTGCCTAGTTTGCATTTTCTTTTTACTTCTTTAAATGCTAGTTTGCATTTTCTTTTTACTTCTTCAAATGCAACGCTAAAAAAAAGCGGCAGTTTCCTTTTTTGGATTTCTCTTTTCTGTTTTGTTTCGGCCTGTTTTTTCCTTTTCTCTTTCTATTTATTTTTTCATGTTTTTTCTTTTTAAATAAAGTCATGATCTTTTTTCGAAATAATTAAATTATCTTAAATTTGTGATCATTTTTCAAATCTCGCTAACTTTTTTAAAGTCCATGATTTGTTTTTCAAATTTGTGAAAAAAAATCAAAATCGATTAACTCTTTCAATTATAGATGAATTTTTTTACAAATTTGTGATTTTTTTTTCAAAAATGATGAATATTTTTAAAATTTTGTGAACTTTTTTTCAAAATTGATGAATGATGAAATGTTTGCAAATTTTTGAAGTTTTTTCTTCAAAATCGACGAACTTTTTTTCTATTTTGTGAACTTCTTTTCAAATTCGATGAACCTTTTTTCAAAATCTATGAACTTTATCCAAACTCATGAACTTTTTAAAGTTTGTGAACATTTTTGAATATCCGAACTATTTTTTGCGATTTTTCCCAGTTTTTTTGTCTTTTTTGAATGTTAATGGTTGACCGGTCAAATGCGATCGAGCGACCAGGGAAATTGGTCAACTGCGAACGAACGAGACCGCACATTTTTTTCCTCATGAAGGAACGATAGAGTGCTGGCCTTAGTATTGAGATTTTCAATGGTATTATGTTGGTTTTAGTTTGCATTAATGGTTGGAATGCGCTCACTAGTCTTGCAGATGTAAACAAGACCCGTCCTTATAAAGGAAAGTACATGCACCCAAACTAAATTGAAGGGACTCGAGAGAGAGAGTGAGAGCAATGACAATGATGATGGGTTGTCAATGGGAAACATAAGGGAACACATCACATGTCATAATCTACATGGGTCTAGAAACAGCTCCACACCACGGATTCCCGAGCAGAGGAGGAGACAGTAGCAATGCAGCATAATATTGAGATGTGTGGAAGTATCCATTATAGGAGTGTTGTTGCTGACGAATGTTAGCTCGGTTGGATAGAGATAGGGAGTGTGGTGGAAGGGTGGAAGGGGACAGAGGACATGTGCGCCGGTCACCCGCAATCTACTCACCAATGGCCGAGATGTGGACCAAAATTTATTATACCATAGGGGGAAATTCTCTTTCACGCATCAGGAGGCTCGTCGAGTATTTAGTGAGAAGTGGGAGCAAATCCTCAGTTTTCCCCTAATTTTCGTTAGTACAAAATATAATATATGCAAAGCAGGGAGCTTTCTCACAAGTTATCTCAGGATAGTATTGTAGTTGACTAGGACAATCCCAGTGCATAGAAGCTCCCAGACGAGATGGGGTCTGGTAAGGGATTATAGGAACACAATCTTACCCTTGCGAAGTGCAAGGCTGGAATGACATTTTCAAACTCGTGGAGAAAGAATGCAACATGCATGCATTTGGAAACAAAATCTGGAAGACTATGGAAGATTTCGACTAGAGCACATGGTCGGGCGATGGAAGTACTAGAAAACATATATGCCAATAGAATGAAACGAAACAAGATTAAAACCTCCGGTCCAAGATGCCCTGATGGAAGGCTCCTATTCATACCATCCATCCTACAATGAATGCTAACTACTAGTTTGACCTAGCTAGCATGGAACCACTGCCAAACCCAGCACAATGCCTTAGTGTCACACAAACCTCTGTTTCATCAAATGCAGAAACCATTGAATTAAAAAACCATGATGTTGAGATTTTATATTTTTGACGTTAATTGACGTAGAGATAAGATTTACCACTTCGTAGGGATCAAAAAGGAAAACAAAGGCTACAAAGAAGAAAGATAGCAAGGTTCTTCTGTCAATCAAAACAGGGATGGCATGGAACCTGCTTCCAGACCCGCCCTAGTGCCATGGTGCCGCGCGGGCTTCTCGATTTTACTCATATGCAGAGATATAACATTGAATTGGAGCACCTTAGTATCAAGATTTTTTATCATGCTAGATGGTATGTCGATTTCAGTTTGGATTTATTTGACATAGGGATAAGATTTAGAACAACCTAGGAGGGATCAAAGGGGAAAACAGAGGCTACAAAGAAGAAAGACACGGTAGGCTATTCTGCAACTGCAATAGGAATGACATGTCATTTGCAACCTTGGAGGCTATCTGCGACTCCGAAGGGCGGGAGGTGGTGATTCGAGCATTTCGCTCCTTCCGCAAATTCCAGAAGGTGTATGAGGCATACTGGTTCCAAACGCGCGCTCTCTGAAAAGCATGGCAAAGTGTTGAGTACAGAGTCTAGGGTGAGCCTAGAGAATGGAGCAGAGCATGAGCATGACCGGCAGTTATAAAGGGCACTTGAGGCTTAGGTAGGATTGGTACTCAATGAATTGCTCACACAATTAATGGATGGATAGGTAATGTGCTCACCAACTTTCCTCGGCCTAAGCATGACCGGCACTTATAAAGGACCAGGTGCTCCTCTCTGTAGTCTCTATGTGGCCTCTAACTATGTTATCAAGATGGTACTAGCAGCCAAACAAACACGAGCGGGGTCAAGGTTCCCAAGCGAGAGAGCGGTGACAACTATCAATGGGTTGGATTGACGCAATCTGTTATGAAATACGAATGGGAGGCATATAAAACTTATCATCTGAAAAGTTCACATCGGTGATCAGAGAATTCCTGGAGCATCTATTTCCGAGGAAGGAAGGCAGCGGCATCACTGATGGGCTCGCGCATGGGCAATGGGTGGAAGATGGCAGTACAGCTCAGCCAAAGCCCTCCATAGGGAGATAGCCACGTGCAACAAATCGGAAGGTGGACAAAAAAATCCGCGCTGTAAAAACTGAATAAAACATTTTCCCCCTCTGTCCCCACTCGATTGCAACCCATGTTCACCAGACAAAGTCCTAGCGCATTCCGATTCGAGGCCTAGACTTACAATATGTGAGCAAATAGGGGGAACAGGAACTTGGGGAGTGTACCTAGCCGCAGCCCGGCCTGTAACCTGCACATACATGAGCAGGCAAGGCAACCAGCACAATCTACAACTCTCTCTTTCTTCTCACAGCAGTAAAACCTAAAACTTAGTAATGCATATGAATTGATTTGACCAAGAAAAGCAAAGGTATCTCCAAGAATTTGCACCAAAGAGACCCAAGGGTTTTTGCCCACAACAAATTTTGGTCACCTATAGGAAAAAAACATTGGCGAGAAAAATGAATTGACAAAAGAGTAATGATACATCAAAAAGTTGAGAACCCAGCAAACAAAACCCAATTGTTCATCGACTGAGCTTCGCCACAGCCACCATCCTCCAGCTCCGCCATAAGCATAAACAGGCCGATCTTATTTTCATGTCGTGATTAACTTGTTTTGATCCATGTGGCAAAACAAACTTGAAAGCTGACTCAAAATCTCACAAGGGCTGTAGTTAGTTAACAAAACAAAAAAGCTAGCTAGAATGACATATTGTCTGGAACACAGAATGACATCCGTTTGTAGCAAAACTTGGCACAGCCAATTCAGATTTTCCCATAAGAGCAAGCAGTTTGCTGATCATCACATGTTTAAACGCCTCCAAAACCTACATCTCAAAAAAAAAAAAAGGTGGCATTCACCTCGCTCTCGAGCCATGCCCACATCCGAAACAACATGCTCCAAAATACTGTTACAGCTTTCAACAGAGACACAGAGCCTCCAATTACGCAGCTGCAAAATTCAAGAGGGCGTGACCAAAAGACAGCATTGACCCAACCCCCCTATTATCAGGACACAACTCCACCTTCCAGGACCTAGTTAGTCAACTCCATGATGGCGCTGACGATGTCACCATCCGCAGCCTTGAGTGCCTCCACGGCCCTGGATCTCGACACAGAGGCCTGCATCATCACGAGCTCAACGTCCTTCTTGTCAACGCCCATCTCGTCGACCTCCTCGTCATCTTGGACTGCTGCCACGGACGGCTCACTCTTCGAATTGACCCTGCTCGGGCCCGGCGCCTTGAACTGCTCTGCCGCTTGTGTCTGCAGCTCAGTGTTCAGGTCCTCGAACTTGATCTCCCCGATAATGACATAGGTTTCTGAGTGCGAGCTCTTGAAGACATCTGGCTTGGAGAGGACAAACGTAACCTGCAATTGTGTTGGAGAAGGAGAACTTAAGAAAATATGATAACTGCCAGCATATAATTATGCTTCAGGGAACAATGTCGTAAAGTGGATAAGATGCTCACGGTCTTGCTCTTTTTAATAGTTACACGGTTCACACCAGTAATGACCTTCATGCCAAGCTTCTCCATGGCTTTCCTGCTCTTCTTCTCACTCCTGGTCTGCCTAGATCTTCCACTGGCATCACCTCCTAGTCCCAGAAAGCACAGGTGCATAATGTCAGATTTTCAAAATTTGCGAAAGCCCAGAATTCTACAACTGGACATAGTTCACTTTGTGGATTATTATATGTAATCGCTGGAAATGGCAAGTGTAACATTTATACGACACTTAAACTTTTCTCAAGCAAGATTGAACAGAAACTGTGACTTCAATCAAGTCTTCTTGGTATCCATTGTCGATTTTGGAATTTTGAACATCTTAGTTTTGCCACTTCGAGCAAGGTACAAAGGATTAGCTATTCCTATAAAGGAAATTCCAGCATCAGTTCATACTAAATGCATTGAAATGATTCACCTACCAAAATTATACTTGCAAAAGCAAGATTTTACATTCAGGATTTGTTCCTATCAAACTAAATGCTATAGCTGAACATTCATGTATATGTTAATGCAAGTTAAAATTGATACAAGGTGCCACCTCAGTACATACATGAATATTATATACAAATGGCAGGAAGTACTCAAGAAACTATAAATTGTGTAAATAAGCAGCGCTGAATAATTCAGCAATGAGTGAATATGATTCGGTTCCAAAGAATTGAAATATAAACCACAAAGGCATAGTGATGGTACAGAAAGAACAGAATATTAGAGAGTACAAACTGGTGAGTGTCTAATCTTCAAATAAAAAACAGGTCAAAGTGAACCAAAATAGGTAAATATGTAGTTTGTATCATTGAGGAACGGATCAGATAACAATTTTGAAATTATGAAAATGCCAAAATTTAGCCCAATAGAAACAAAATAATCCATTGATTCAGGAGTTGAATAAACAATGTTTAATTTAAAATTCGGGTATGGGCAATAACTTCAGATGTTTAAATTTATGTTATAACTTACAAGGCAGCATTACGATAAGAAATAGGCTTATCTGTACCTAAGTGGCTGCTTGAACTGAATAGAGGAACTACAGAATTTGAACATACCCTCAACATCATCGTCATCTTTTCCATCCTCATCCTCATCATCGTATTCATCGTCATCATCATCATCCTCAAGGATAGGCTCATCTCCCTGAGAGTATGCATTACAAAAATCATATTACTTGACCGTCGTAAGTGTTAAAGACCAAACAGCACTCCCTCGGAACAGGGCATATGCAGAGTGCGGGGAAACAGAGTAAGCCGTATGCAGAAGTGAAAGAACAGTAAGCAATCTAACGACAATATTATTTTTCCAGCATGAATATGTGAGCACATACTCAATAGCATCAGGAGAAGATAAAACTGAAATGACACTCCAGAAGATAAACTGAAACTACAAGGAATTACTCTCTGCTTTGACAACAGAAGGTATGCTCACACATTTATATTATATTGTTGGTACAGGAAATATGCCATAAAGCATATAAGCATACACACAAGATACTTAGGCTACTAATCGACTTCCAAAGCTATTTACAAATAAGCAAGGCCTCATTCCCACTGTAGAAATCATCAAAGGTGGATGATTTATCTTCGACTTCCAAAGCTATTTACAAATAAGCAAGGCCTCATTCCCACTGTAGAAATCATCAAAGGTGGATGATTTATCTGTGCTCGCATAAAATTCTTTTCAGATTTGTATCCATAAGACAAAGCGGTAGTAATTCAGTTTGCAACACTATAGATTGCTCTGAAAGTGGACCACAAACTGTACATAATTAGGACAACCGGCAAACAAATGAAGAAGTACAACGTTTGTAACAGCAAAGTTAGGAGCAGAAATTAAACTCCCAGCTGGAAAAGTGAGCATGAATCCCTCAGCTGGAGGTTCATGTAGGCCTGGGTAGGTTGACCGGACCCGCTGCCCTTCCCGATGAAAAGCCGCAGGATACCGGAAAGGTTAAACTCAAACACGAAAGGGAAGTAACATCAGGTTGGCTACCCGTTACAGAGTTGTCCACCCAGAGAGAGCTCTGCGACCTAGGCGACATTGACAGATGAGATCTAGCGCTGCAAAATCACCGCCGCAACGGAACACGCCGATCCAGGGGCCGAACGAGCAAGAGAGGCGAAGATTTATTATTATTATCTTTGAAATGCGAGGCGATGGTTTTTCAGTTAAACAGGGAACCAAATCAGAGACGGGGAGGGGTCGGAATGGGGGATCACCTCGATGCTCTGCTCCTCGGGCTGGGCGCGGAGCAGCTCGGCGACCGTCATGGTGATGGTGGCGCGCCGGAAAAAGCTTGTCGGAGGGGAAAGTAAAACCCTAGCTAAGCTAGGAGGTACTCCCTCCGTTCCGAATTACTTGTCGCACGTATGGATGTATCTAGATGTATTTTAGTTTTAGATACATCCATTTCAGCGACAAGTAATTTGGAACAGAGGGAGTAGTTGGGAGCGGGAGAGGAGAGGGCCAAGGGAAGAGAGACTGCGACGGCAGGAAGAAGGGAAGGGAAGAGACCCGCTTGACTCGTGTCCTCTGGTTTTTCTTTTTGGGGGCCCTCTGGTGTGTATAAGCTGGGCCTAGACCGTGCAATTTGGGCCAGTTCACCCCATGGTTCCAACATGGTCGCATTTGGAAATGTTCATGCCCGTTTTCTTTGCCAGTCTCGGCAATCTACCAATGGTACCTCTTTTAGTGGGTGTAAACTAGTTTCATGGTTTGAGTTTTTTTTTAATTTGGCTCTCCCAGCTAAACAAGCGTGGCGCAGTCGCACCGCTTCGTCTTTCCCCTCCCTGCGGAGAGAACAAAGCGAAACCGTTCTAGTCGCTCCAATTTGCCTGCTGTCTCCAGCGACTCTCCTACCCTGACGACCTCTAGTCGTCGGCGGGAGGGGAGTCACCGGATCCTGTGCATGGCTTGTTTTAGCAGTAGTATAGGGCTAGCGTGCTTAGGTTTTCAGCCGGCCATGGCCTCTACTCCGGTGGTGGCTGTGTCGGCAGTGAATAAATTTCCTCTGGATTCCTCTTCTGTTAGAACGGAGAGAGGGATTTGATGGAATAGTTTGTTGTATTGCTTCAGCCTCGTGGGCATATATATATGAGTACAATGATCTATTTGGAGTACAAGACAAGCCAGAGAAAATCCTAGTCTATCTCGTCTTTCCTAATAATCACGATACTCAACATCCCCCCGCAGTCACAACGGTAGCGACGCAGACGGTGAGACTGGAGAAGAATCCGAAGGCAAGCTGACAGACACCCCCCATAGTCGTAACAGTCGATGGATCGCGAGTCGTGGCTGGAGTGAAAATCGACGAGGTTGCTCAAGCAAGTGGTAGCCCTTTGTGCCGTTTGTCGATGTAGCCGAGAGCGTGGGTGGTGGAGCCGTGGTCGAGGTAGTCGTGCAAAGAATGTCGTGGTCTATGTCGAGTCGGGGTAGCCGATGGCGAGGAAGTCGCCGTGGAGCTGCGGCGCAAGGGGGTGCCGAGTTAGCATGGGCACAGTGGTGTCGAAGTAGTGGTGCGCCGGGGAGAAGACGGTGTTGACAAGGCGTCGCGTCGGTGGTGCCAGCACTGGGCATGCGTAGACGGTCGAAGGCGAAGTTGACGAAGCGCCACATCAGGCTTGCCAGGCCCGGGAACACATCGTGGACGAAGGCATGCATCAGTGTTGCCAGCACCGGGCATGCATAGATGAGGGACCTGCACGAGCTGTACGCCATGTCGAAGAAGTCGGAGGGCCCCGCAGAGAAGAACTCAACGACGATTGCGGCGTCCATCGATGCGGGGCCAATGCCACCAACGATGGTCGGAGTAGAAGAAGTGGTCGGGGTAGATGACGGCGACGCTGGCGACAGACTGGTGATGGACGAAGACGAAGGGGGTGGACGGGCGGCTGCGGCGGAGCGGCCTGACGGCGGCGACGGTGGCTATGTTAGGAGCGCGACGGCGATGCTCGAAGTAGGCGAAGAACCCTGACAGCGTGATGAAGACCGGCGCGGACGATGGCGTTCCCGCGCCAAGGGCGACGACACGACACATACCACAGGAAGTCGACACGCGGTGATGGCAAGTGGACCGCGAGCCGCGACACTACGACCCGAAGGGGCGACACGGCGGCAGGGGGTAGGTCGGGGCGACCGCAGGAAGACCTCGGGGCCGCGGCGTTACGGCCGGAATGGTCGGTGCAACCGTGGGGACGGCCTCGGGGCGGCGGCTGGGACCGCGTATCGCAGCACTACAGCCCGTAGGGGGACGTAGCGGCGACGCGCGATTCGATGCAGCCCCGACGAGAACCATGGGGGGTGGCGCTGCGGCCCGACGGGGCGACGCAACGGCAGCTTGTTGCTCGATCGGTGGAGGGACGCGTTGAACTCGGGGACGATCTTCACGGGACCTGCAGAGGCGCACGTAACCGACGGGCCAGGTTGGTCGCACGGCGTAGATGAGGTGGATCCGGCGGCGGCGAACGGGTGATCAAGCCGATCGCGCGCGAGGTCGCGGATGCCGCTCGGTGGAGGCGGAGTCCGAGATGAGGCCGGCGACGACGGACGGCGTGGGACATCGTGCAGACGAGCTTGTCAGCACTGGCACCGGGGCTGCCAAAGCAGCGCCGGCGCCCGGGCAGCGAGGCTCGAGCGACCAACGGAGCAGCGGCGCCCGAGTTGAGGCATCTGACGAGCGTGACCCAGCTGTCCTGACTCGGCCGAGGACGAAGCCGGCAAGGTAGACCGCCGGACCGCCGTGCAGACACGGTGGAGGCAGGTGACGTGGATCGATGGGCGGGCCAGCGCGCGAACGGCGGCTATGATTGGCCATCGCATGGCGTGTGGCCGCCGGGTCGGGGCGATGCAGGTGTCCCGGTCGGAGCAAGGCGGTGGCGGTCGGTGTTGATCGACGGCGGGACCGGTGCCCGGACGACGGCCGTGATGGGCCGCCGCATCGTGCGAGGCCGTCTGGTCGGGGTGACTGGTAGGGAGACGCGCGGACGACGGCCGTGAGGGGCCGCCTGTCGCGCGAGGCCGCTAGGTCGGTGAAGAGGCCGGCCGGTCACGCCGGTATCGGAGTAGAGGCGCATGGGGGTCGACGGCGGCGGTGGGCGACGCAAACCGATCCAGTGGATCAGAAAACCAAAAGGTAGACGCTGATTAAAGCGACCGATGAGAGAGAGAGAGAAACCTGGATCAAAGGATCCGGAAAAAGACTCTCTAGGGCAGCCGGTCAACACGACCGGCGGGCGAACCCTAGGTATGGGCAGCGCAGCCCCAGGCGGCGGTCGTGAAGGCCGACCGCCCCGGGGGCGGCGCACGGAGCGGAAGCGACGGGCGGCTAGGGTTTAGAACCCGGAAACTGATACCATTGTAGAAGGGAGAGAGGGATTTGATGGAATAGTTTGTTGTATTGCTTGAGAGGTGCTCCTCTTTGTCATCGGAAGTGGATCTGGTTGGGCTGGCGGTCAAGCCTGGCTGGTGCAGCGGCGGCAGCAACTCGGTGGAGGCCCTATGTGCTTCGATCCCGTCGTCGTGATGGTGCTTTCTCCGACGCCGTGGTGGGGATTAGAGGCTTCATTCCATGCAGCGGGGTCGTTGGTGTTATCTCTTTTGAGAATGACCACGACAATCTAATCTGGAAGACGGCCGGTTCGAGACAAGAAAGGGGGCTGCAGGATAGCGGCTTCGGATCTTCTCTCCAATATTGTTGGATGAGTGTAGCGAAGCCGTCGATAGAAGAGTGTGTGGATGATCCCGATCGATGAGCCACAAGGTCTCAGGCTGCATGGCGGTCTTCATCGACTCACAACGCAGCTTTGTCTGTTATGGCACTAATTCTATCTTGGGCAAGTTGGTGTCTCCCCTCTGTCCGACGAAGCTTTTGCCACGATGGCATATGGCGGCGACATCAGGTTGTTTTGCTTTTAGGATCCCCAAGCGTTGCTTTGCAATTTTTTCATGGGTTTCTTCTTGCAAAGTGTTGTACCGTGTGTTTTCTGGATGCCTGTTGATTGTGGCTACGTGTGGGTTTGTATTTCTGCTCGTGAATAAATGACACGTGGTATACTAAAAAAATAGCGTGGCGCATTCTACAAAACCCAAAATCACTCGGTGCAAGAATTTTAAAGGCAGTATATTTCCCTTCATGCTCGATTTTGAATGCAGAATTGGGTAATCATTCAAGCCAGATTTGGAGGACAGTAGTAGAAGGACGTGACATACTCAAGCGAGGATTGATACGGAGAATTGGCAACGGAGCTTCGACTCATATATGGTAAGACAATTGGATTCCAAGGGACATCATGTTGGGCCGATATGGATGTCGGGTAACCAATCCACCTTTGCTTTTCACGGTTCTTATTGGCCATACAGCCACAAGATGGGACACTGAGCGACTATAAGAGGTGTGTTTACAAATTGATATCCCATCTATTCTTAATATCCCAATCTGTATAAGTGAGGTACAAGATAGCTGGGTGTGGCACTGGCTACTACACTGTGAGATCAGCGTACAAGATGATGATCACTAGAAAGTACGGGCGGGAAGCTTGGATCTATGGTTTCCTCTAGTATTGATAGAGATGTGGCCTCGTGGAAGCTATTATGGAAACACCCGTACCAGGAAAAATATGTATGTTCCTTTGAAGACTAGCGAGGCACTCATTGCCAACCGAAGACGTACAAGCTCATAGGAAAATGTCCACTACTAGCACTTGTGCTCTTTGTGGCGCGGCTGACTCCTAGAGACACTCGTTGCTCGAGTGCAATATGGTGAGGTGCGTTTGTGCCTTGTTGATGGTGATTTGGCAGAGCACTTATGCGAGACAATTGAACCGAGTGCCAAGCAGTGGCTGTTTGTGATGATTGATTCATTATCACATGATTCATTTGTTAAGTTATCAGTCACCTTATGGATACACGAAGAGGTTTATCGAAGCCCCTGGGCTACATATGAGTTCATTAAAAGGTTTATAGTAGAACTGGAGATGACAACACAATAGGAGATAAGGGCACCAGCTAAGATTAGAATAATACTGACAAGGCCTAGGGAGCCACCTCGGGGTTTTGCAAAAATCCAGGTTGATGCAAGTGATGCAAGTGTTATTTTCTTCCCCAAGCTAGACTCATCTCGATAGTAGCAACTTCTTTCCAATTGATCCTCTAGTGACCCAAGAGTTTAAATATGTTCTCTTTTAATATAGTTTTGTTGTTGTCTCCCACTGTACTGAATAGCCTATATTCTTAAGTGGTGTCATAGTAAAAGATCACGCTAATAGTATTTCGAATTGCTCCAGAGAGATTAGAGTGTCTTGGCCCACAGATTGATACTTTTTCTCGATCTTTTGAATTTTATCGTAATAATTTTGACATTGTCCCCTTCATTGGAAGGTTGATCCCATATATTCTTCATGTTGACGCCAGTTGTTTTCAAATCTGAATAGCATTAAATTAGGTACGAATGTGACTATCTAGATGACACTAGGAGTATGATCAGTGGTGGTTTTGGCCAATGTGAAAGCCCAAGTATTAGGGTAAGCAATAGTCCGAGCTTATGAAGAAAGCACAAATCCAAACGCTCAAACATAGGGACATATTGCTCCAATTATAGCTTGTTCCCTTTGAAGGGATTTTGACAATGCTTAGGTGATTAATGGTAGCATTGAAGTGCATCATGCCTTGAATGTTGCCCCTTTTCTGTTTTTATTATCAGGGTATCTGATGAACTTGAATTTTGTTTGAATGATCCAATATTTTTTCATCCAACTATTAAATGTTTTGGAACGGGTCCATAAATGCTTATCTTTCTTCCGATTGTAAGGGTCCATAAGCATTTATTAAGATCAAAGGCTCTGCTAAGTTAGTGGAAGTGAACGAAACAGATAAAAAAGAAATCATTCTGAAGAATCTTCTCCCTTGAAAACACTATCATTCCGTACAATTACCAAGCCCCTAAGGCCACTACTAAAGGCAAGATTTTTCGATCTCCACGGGCAGTTTCAAGTATCTTTGGTAAATGTTCTCTCTTTATTTCCAGATACACAAAATTACGCACCATTTCTTCAATTTTATTTGATATAGCAGTCCACCTTTTGTCATAGTTAATTCCCCTAAGATTCAAGATTAATATTTTCCATTTTGTATTCATGATACCGAGTGAAATCCATACATTCTCATAAACAACCATGTAGTAGATAGTGTTGTCCAAGAAAATTCCCATGCATTGCCCAGCTTAAAATTTTGCCATAAATTATCGAGTAAAACATTTGATATAGTCCATATATTGATAACTAGCATGGCTGAATAATCAATCACATAATCATATAGGAACTAAAGAGTCTTGAGTTATTACAACCACGATAATACAAAATGAACAGACACAAACTAAGTTCTTAATGCAACTATGAACCCAAGAACTTGAGTCCTCATGTAGTCTTCATTTCTCCCCCTTTTTGTCCTAGCCCCCATCATTCTACACCTTCATTTGCTTCCTTTGATTCATGTTCTTCAGTTGTGTCCTTGGGGGCATCTTGCAAAAGTAAGTGTTATGTTTTCAGCTACTTTACATGGTAGGGGAGGGGGTCAACTGAGCAGGCAGGCAGTTTCTATCCAGACAACTCTTATGTCTGAAGCCTTTATTTTGAGACTGGATTCTTGAACTTCTTATTAACTCGCTATCAATTGGGGGATGGGGCTTGTTCCTTCTTTTACAGTAAACATGAATGGTACTGGTGGAGGAGGCATGCTCAGTTATGATACCTTCAGGCATTGTTTTCTTCCCCCATGGGTCATAGAAGGGTTGTATATCAACTTTATTATGCTCCTTACGCAAACACTAAAACTCATAGTATGGCTTCATCCTAAAGGACCATGAATTGAGTTTAACAAAATCATTGAATAGGTTGTATTCTTGATTCCAACTATCATTTCCCATATTTTATTGTCCATGAATTTTTCTCCTAGTCAAGCCTTTATGATCATAGGAGGGAAACTAAGAGAAAGTTTACTCATTCAAATGGTACTTTAATTACCTGATCAAATGGAGAAGAGGGAGAAAAGTGATATTTCCCAAAAAAATCATGTACTTTCCCATCAAGACCTCCGCCATGGCCAGGAGACCAATATCTTCATGAAAATAAGAGCTAAATTAGTCTGGCTGTGTTAAGTGCCAATTGTGGTACAGTTCTGAATTTTTGCAAAAAAAATGTATCAAGCATATGTGCTTCTTGGATTTCCTGGGACACCTTAATTGCATTATTCAAATTTAAATGTTCAATCCAAGTTGTAGGGCCCTGTTAGACTAGCTTGTACTTGTTTAATTGGCTGAAACGGAAAAGTTGGCACTTCGGTTCCATTAAGTTCAGGTCATTGAGAGTGGGATTGGCTATCTAGAGGAGTTATAATTGGCTGAAATGATGGTTATGGAGGGGAATTAGGATCCAGTCCATGTGCTACGACATGTTGATTATTCAGCTAGTATTCTTCCAGTAGTTGTTGGAGAGATTCAATTAGTTGAAACAGTTGTCGACGCATGTGCAATTTTCATGATGTATCTCTTTTGGATCAATCTCATGTTGCAAGTGAACCATTTGGAAGCATTGTTCAGGAGGAGGAAGGACCAAGTTAAGATTTGGGAGCTCTTAGAAAAAGTGTTAGTTTCTTGTGGGCCACCTCCAGCAATGGAATTAATAAATCCATTGCTAGCTTCAGTAAGAGCCAGAGATAGTGTCAGACTGCTTTGTACCTCCAGGGCAGGCTATTAATCAATGTTGATGTCTAATGGTACAAAAAGATCATTCATCTATTGGAACTCACTATTATGTAGCTCTTGATTAATATTTTAATTCAGAGGCATAGCCCAATGTCCCCAGCCCATCCTCCTCTGTTTCTCCCTCGTCTCTTCCACTATTTGTATATTTGAAATTGGCTGGATCTAGTGTGCTGCATTGACATTATCAATTCCTTGTTGCTGAGGTGCATTAACTTGAGCCAAAAGTAGCATTTCAATCATATGATTCTCTTGATTGATATGAAAATGAGCCTGATCTAGTCTTGGACGAGGATTTCCATCAATTGGGATGGGATCTTCATTTGGTGGACCACCACCCATCATTTTTTCTTGCGTGATGACTAAAGGGAAGCTCCACGAGTCACTAAAAACCATACCTCTCTCTAATAACTAGAATTGCGAGAATATCAGATAACTTTGCTACTCTGATTTTAACCAGTGCAACCCTAGTACTTTTGGCTCTGCCCTAGAGAAGGAGATTCCAAAAGTCACGCAAAGAATGAGCCAGTTTGGCTATGGCTTTTTTATCAAAAGGAAAATCAACTACTAGCCTACTACCAGCCAAGATTCCCTTTTGAGAATTAAATTTATCAAGTAAAGGGCAATCTATTATGCTTCTCAAAGATGATAAAGACATCATCGCACTGATGTGGTTTGTTTTGAAGGATTGTAACACTGGTTGGCCAGTTCTAAAGTTTTATTATTGCAATTCGGATAGGAAATTCGACCAAAGACAAATCTGGATTGCAATCTAGGTGGATCATGATCCGGGGACAAAGGAGATCTAATATTCTGATCCAACGGATATGATCGAGGAGATCTAATAGGTTCACCATAGGGTTTTTTTGCAAGAAAATGACCAACGAGAGTCCATTCTTGATCTTGCTCTTGGATATGTCAAGTATATTCGCGAATTCAACTAGGACCTTCATTTCCCGAAACCCAAAATCTGAGGCTGAATTCAGGGATCGTGAATACTATCTTTGTTGTAGATGGTGAAACCAACTTCCTTTGAAGAAACTAAGAATTTAGAACTCCAATTTTGTAGTTGTGAAACATTGAAAAAAGGAAAATGACCTCCAAAGAATGCGGGGAGAATTGCGCCAATCGATTCCTTGGTGAGTCTGATATTATATCTTCTAAACTCTATGATGCAGAAGAATTCTATGAGTCCTTCTACATCATATTAGTTGATTGAGAGATGGAGATTGCGCTAGATGCGGTCCACAAAAGACTGGGCAATATTGAATTTGCGACCCAAGGGGGGCATGGCTATGTGGTGGGTGAGGAGAAGTGGAGTTGCTGCCCCAGAAGGCCGTGGTTATCCGTGTCGGAGTAGCAGGCGGCGAGGATGGTGGTCGCCATAGGCCAAAGTGGCCTATGGAGGCGGTTATGTGGCCAGGCTAGGCAAGGGCAAGGGCTTTGTTCCTAGTCGTCTCTTCTCGTGAACTTCTTTTTTCTTTCAGATTTTCTATTGTTCTAGCTAGTATATTAATTTCAGTTTAAAGTTAATTAACCTAGGGATAAGTTTTACAACCTAGCAGGGTTTGAAAAGTGAGAACATAGGGTACAAAGAAGAAACAAAGAACTAGGCTATTATATCAATGGAAACAAGGGTGACACGTCATTTGGATTCTTGGATGCCATCTGCGACTCTTAAGGAGTGGGGGAGGTGTTGTCGCTGAATATTCCAGTATTTCGCTCCTATAACATTCCGCGTGGTTATGTATTTTAGTATTGGCTCCGAATGCACCATCTCCCAAAAGTTTGGTAAATGAATATTGAGTGTAGAGGCTAGGGTGAGCGGGGACAATGAAACAGAGCACACATGTGTAGCCAAACCTCTTTGGAGAAAGAGAAATAAAGGTTTAGATACAAAGCATACTCTAGGGCTTGGTCCCAATCATAATGGATGGGTAGCTAATGCACTCACCAACATACATAAGTGAAGCCTGATTGGACCTTATAAAGGATGCGCTACTCTCCATATTCTCCTTGTAGCCTCCAATTATTTTATCAGGTTAGTACAAGTACCCAAAGAAACACAAACAAGGTCGAGGCTCCCGGGAGAGATAGTGGAGTGACAATAAAGATGTGTTGGATCAATGCAATCCAGTATGAAATATGAATGGGGTGCATCTGGAAACACACCATCTCTAGAAAAACATATGGGCATAGAAGGATACAATATTCTCGTATTTGCGAGGAGGGGAGTTAGGGACAATAGTAATGTACTCGTTGAGGAGATAAGATATCAGTACATATCCCGCGAAACTACACCACTGTAGACCACACAGTAACTGACAAAGGTGTACGAAGAGGAATTTCACGGTGTAAAAACTAGATCAATTTTGCCTCTTTTCCTCCTCAACTGGCTCAACTATAACCCACTCACCTCACGAGGACCTAGGGTAGGACCTAGATTTTATATTACACAAGCGAAAGGGCCAAGGGAGAGACCGGAGACTTGGGGATTATACATCGCCGAAGGCCCCCGCATCACTTGTCAGGAGGGGGTCACGGTGCCTAGCTCGCCGAGCCACTGGAGGCGAGACAAACGGGCATCGAGAAAAAAGATGTGAGTGGGCCAGAAGCGAACAAGCAAAGTCTGACAGAGTCACTCATGTAGTCTCCACATGTAGGAAGCGCGCACCTCCCTGCACTGCATGATGCCCTTTGAGATCCAGTATGGATTACAGAAGGTTCCCATACTTTTTCCATAAGGAGTGACCCTGGGTTATCGAACCCACGAGACAGTGTGCACTATGTCAATGACTCTAATAAGTTATTGCTAACAAATTAAATTCCAGTTTATCAATCGGACCTCTAAAAAACTTTTAGATGTAAACACTAGTATTGAAAATGGCATGGGTATGAGGTCTTGCTCTCACAACATTATATTTGTGCTCGGGATCTTAATTATATTAAACCGTGCTCTAGAGGAAAACATCTAGTGTGCTTTCGACTTGAAGATGCGGGGGTGTGTCCAAAGTATGTCTTGACCAGTGCGCGGCACGCATCAAGAGTCAGTTGTCCAACTGATGGCCCTTATTGCTGCATTAGGAATAAATATTCAGACTTCACGTCGGAAGAACACTAGATGTTTTCTTCCAGAGCACAGTTTAATATAATTAAGATGTGGGGGTGTGTCCAAAGTATGTCTTGACCAGTGCGCGGCATGCATCAAGAGTAAGTTGTCCAACTGATGGCCCTTATTGCTGCATTAGGAATAAACATTTAGATAAAAGCATTGGGAGTTTAGTGGCTACACCTCATTCATCCCCAAGGAATAGATTTCCTCTACCGTACTAACCACTTTTCTCACTTCTATTCAGGATAGTGTTCCATGTAGTCCTTGCTCTTTACCTTCTCCTTGATCGATCTACAGGGTCTTGGGTGCATGTGGGGCCTTAAAACGAGAACAAGACAAGAGACAGTTCCATAGCAATCGGACACATACAAATAGCGTCAATCATGTGAAGTCATTCCCACGATCCTTGGTAGAAATACATCGGGTTGCAAGGCCGTGCCTAAACCAATTGCCTTACTAAATTCCTCACACATGGCGATCGGATCGCAAGATGAAGTTATTGAAGATGACATAAAGATGAATGATTGATAGATAATACGTCTTTACAATAGTTGCTGGTTGCGATATGTCGGTTACAAGTATGAGTAACTTGGAGATGGATGGATACGGTGATGGTGGTGGTGGCTATGAAGATGAGATGGGAAATGATGGCGACTAGGGGTGGAATGGAGGATCACCTCGATCTTGTGCTCCTCAATCTAGGCACAGAGCAGCTCCGCCTGTAGCTCAGCGACCATCGTGGTGGGTCGCTCGTGGATAAAACCTTGGCGGACGAAAAAGTAAAACCCTAGATAGGAGGGGGTTGGGAGAGCGAGAGGAGAGGGCCAAGAGATACTGCGACATGTGGAGGAAGGGAAGAGACCCACTTGACTTGTGTGGTGGTCGGGTGAGTGTCGACTAGGCCTAAATCGTGTTGTTCAGGCCAGGGCCTAAACTCTACTTTTTAGGGTTAGGCGGCGTAGACTCTGTTGGTTCGAGCTGGTTTGGAAATGTCCAGTCCAGCTCCCTAGGCACATCTTGGCGATCTAGAAATTGCATTGCACTAAAAAACATGTTTTTCATGAGACACATATTTGTTTCTCGTGGATGCACAGATTTATTTCAGCAAGAGGCATAGGTTTTCCTCTCGAAAAAGAGGGAAAATGTATTTTTTTTTTCCGTTTCTTCCAAGGGGGCACGTATTTGCTTCTCGTGGAGGCACATAATTTGCTTCCGTGAGTGCCTGTCAGAAAAGAAAAAAAAATTGCTTTCTTTTTTGTGTGCTTCCGCGAGAGGCACAGATTTGCTTCTCGTGGAGGCAGAGGTTTGCTTCTCACGGGAGACTCAAAAAAGAAAAAGTCGTGTTTTGTTTTCTCTTTTCTACTATGAGGGCACAGGTGTGCTTCCGCTAGAGGCACATTTGTGCCTCTTTGAAAAGGAAAAAAAAGTGGGGCAAACTGTTCTTCCGGCTCGAGCTTATTTTTTCAGTTTTCCCGGGTTTTTTGTGAAAAAAAAGTTCATCAAAACCTATTAACATGGGATCTAGTTTCGAAGATCTGGACACCACAAATCCAACGACGAAAACGGTTCAGGATTTAGACGCATGATTTAAGAGATAAAATGTTTTGAATGAACGAATCTAAAAAAGGAAACACCGGTTTGTGACAAATGGCGCACCTGCAGTACGCCACTTCTCGCAACCCGAAAAGATGAGAGTGACCTTTGCAAGGGATACTCTTTAACTAGTGATTTCGCTAATTAGCGCCCACTGCGCTAGTTATAGTGTATTCTCCTAATTGGCGCCCACCTATGTTCCATTGGTAGCTAAATGGGCCAGCCCATAACATGATCCCACTATCGGTTTTAGGAATCTTATGGTTTGTGGGCTGGTTTTCGGGTTTGTTTATTACCAAATTTTTGCTAGGTATTTTCAGTTTCCTTCTTTTCTTTTCTTTTCTTTTCTTTCTAAATTGGTGAAATTTTACCAACTTCAAGAACATTTTTTGAATTCAAGAATTTTTTTAATCCATCAATTTTTCTCAAATTCCTGAATGTTTTATCAAAATCGTGAACTTTTTCCAAATTTTGAACTTTTTATGAATTCTTGAACTTTCTTACTTATATGATGTTTATAACACTTTTTCCCCAAAAAATTGCAACTTTTTTCGAATTTTGACCTTATTCAAACCCAATGAACTTTGTATAAGAAATTATGAACTTTTTTTTGAATTTGTTAACATTTCTCAAATTCAGGAATTGTTTTTGAAATCATGAACTTTTTAAAAATTCACATTCATGAATTGTTGAATTAAGCAAACAAATGTTTTACATTGTATAAATATTTCTTAAAATTTAGGATTTCTTCGTCGGCATAATGTGTGACGCGACCTCTGGGTTCTTCCTCCATCAAGGGCAATATGCTCTTGACCTGTTGGACCATGCTGGCATGACCGGCTGCAAGCCAGCCAACACGCCACCTGAGGTCAAGCCGAAGCTCTCTGCCACAGTTGGACAGCCTGCCACTGACGTCGCTCTCTACCGCAGTATTGTTAATGCACTTCAGTACTTCACGCTCACCAGACTAGACATTCAGTTTGCGGTGCAGCAAGTTTGCTTGCACATGCACTCACCGCGGATGCTCACTGGTCTCTGGTCAAGCGCATTCTATGGTACATTTCTGGCACGCCGACCTATGCTCTTCGTCTCCGCGCCTTCGCCTCCACCGAGCTTCTTGCTTACACGGATGCGAATTGGGCTGGTTGTTCTGACACCCGGCGATCCATGTTTGGAAACTATGTCTTCTTCGGTGACTCCCTTGTCTCGTGGTCCTCAAAGGGGCAACCTACCATCTCCCGCCCGAGTGCCGAGGTTGAGTACTGTGTCGTTGCCAACGTCGTTGCTGAGACTTGTTTGCCGTGTCACCTACTTGGTGAACTTCTGGTTTTACTTCCGAAGGCTACAATGATATTTTGTGATAATGTGTCGGCCACCTATCTTGCGGCCAATCAGGTGCAACACAAGCGCACCAAACACATTGAACTGGATGTTCACTTTGTGCGCGAGAAAGTTCAGTTGGATCAGCTCCGTGTCCTTCACGTACCGACTACCCAATAGTTCGTCAACATTATGACCAAAGGGTTGCCAACCGCTGCATTCTAGGATTTCATTATAGTCTTTGCATCGCCGACGCCAACGGTTAGACTGCGGGGGGTGTTGAACGTGACATATTTGTACTTATCTCTGATTAATCTTCCAATGACCTTTAGCCTTGTATAGATTAACTACTAGAGCTATTGTATGGTTAGTTGGCTTGTCAAGCAAGACATCACTTGTATATTATGTAACGGACTCCAATGAATACAATGAGTTGCATCCTATAGTCTTCTACACCAACCAATAAGCTCACCAACCTTCCCTCGTGTAAGCATGACACGCCTTAGCAAATATGTATGTAGCCTTTGGTCATCTATCCCCTTGCCTAGTATGTTGGTAGGATTGTGATAGCAGCATCACAAACATGAACAGGGCCGTGGATCTAGAGAGAGAGAAAGCGATGAAAATTACAATGGGTTAAAGCAGCGCAATCTGTTGTGAATGGGAGGCATGTGTAAGCACCTCATCCGCCACAAGTAGAGTGGCCATACAGAAAGTTGAACTCCATCGATTTCCTAAGACGGAAGGTAACCTAACTTTGAGGTGAGTGTAGAGGGACCACGGGACCAGCGGAATAGAGCGGTGCATATCAGATCAGAACTAGCACCAAGATAAAGGTATAGAGAGAATTTAAGGAAAAACAGAGGAAGTTTATTGTGTACAAAATGGATCAGTATTTGCCTCTCTACCTCCTCAGCCCTGTCCTCAAGTGCATACCGCGATAATCTCACACATAGCATCGAGTCCATGCAAATTTGGAGTCAAAACCAAGGGCTTAGAACCTGAAAAAAACGTTCATGAATGGAGAGTTTCACCTTTCTTCGGGCCGCCGTATTTGTCCTTGTGTTGTACGTGAGGCTGAAGGGGGTGGTCATGCTCTTGAGCAACGATGGGTGGATAGAGAGCGAGCACGGCAGGGGAGGCAGTTGAGAGCGAGAAACTAAAAGCTGAAAGTTGAATTGCCGCTGCATATAGGCAGCTTCACAGCTACTCCTCTACGTCCCCGCTATATTTGTTGTGGGCCTGCTATCAGAAACACGCTAGCAACACTCCAAAAAATGACCAAAAACATCACCCTAAAAAAACCAAAAAGGTAGAATTACATACTATGTCGAACACAGAGTGACATGCATTTCATTTGGAGACAAAATTTAGAACAAAGTTGCAGCGTACCCCAAGTAGCGCAGAACCGCGGCTAGACTAGACTCACCCCAACACTCTGGTGTCACATCCGCCAGCGGCACCGACACCTCATTGGCCATCAATAATCACTAACTTACTTTTTTGCTTCGCAATATCATTTAAAAGATAGCTCTCCTCTGTTTCCATTAGATGCAGAACCATCAACTTGAGGCACCTTCACATTGAGATTTTCAGTTGTACCTTCTAATATTATTATTTCTGTATGGGGTTAATGGATGGATAGCTAACGCGCTCACCAACCTTGCAGATTTAAGCATGACCCGCCCTTATAAAGGATGCACTACCTCTGTAGCGTCATGCCTATCTTATAAGGACAGTACTAGCACCTAAACTAAGTTGAATGGAGTAGAGGCTCGTGGGATAGTAAGAAAACATCACTTACGACAATCAACATGGGTGTAGAATAAGCTCAACACCACATTTCCGAGACACTAGGAAATACTATAGCGCAATACTGAGACGAGTGGAACAACCATTGGAGGAGTTATGTTGCTAAGGTTAGTAGGGTAGAGAAAGGGAGGGGCCAACTGGGCGGAGAGATATAGAGTGCGGGTGTCGGCTCCCCACAATCTTGTCACCGTAGATGCAGATTACAAGGCTCCTTGACTTTTCAAAGACTACTCAGAGAAAATCCTCAATTTTCCTATCATTCTATGTAAATTTCCATAATGAAAAATGTAGTATATGATTATCAACTATTCTGCAAATTTAGGATTTTGAAGGGAGGAGGGTACTGAAAAGTTGTCTCGACATACAACAATACTTGAAGTTGGGAAGAAATCCAAAAGGTAAAATGACATTTTCAAACACATGGAAAAGCAATGCAACCTGCATTCCAAAACAAAAACCATAAAGTTATGAAACAACAGATTTACATTTCCATTAGAACACATCGTCAGACATTAAAAGGCCTATAAAACCTACATGCCAATAGTTTGAAACGAAACACGAATAAAACCTCCAATTCAAGATGAGAATCGGGTAAGCATTCTTGATACAACTCTACCCTTCTACCATTGCACCAAAGGCTGATGAAACTCTTGAAGATTGGTGGGTTCGATCCAGAGGCTTGCTGGCCAATACTAGTATTAACATAAAAGGTTGTCGCATGCTCGTGATCTCGGTTGCATGGATTCTTTGGAAACAGAGGGACGCTTCAGTGGTCAGTTATATGCATCAAGGTCAATGAGGTCACCTCACTCTCCCATTTATTGGATTGATTCTAGCGATAGAAGTTGGCCATGGAGGTGGGGAGTCAAATCTTAAAGAGTAATTAGTGTGTGTGTGTGTGCGCGCGCGCGCGCTCTAGCCTATTGACGATAATGGGGATGAGCTTCTTGTAAAAACCTTTTGCTTCCTTCTATTAAAATATGTTACACCAATGGCAACGCTAAAAACATGATGACAGGACTGAAGGCTCCAGACCCTCCAACAACAAATGCTAACTACAAGTTTCACCTAGCAAGCACCATCATGTTAAGATTTTCTGTTGTGCAAGATGGTACGTTGAATTCAGCTTGGAGTTAATTGACATGGAGATAAGATTACAGAGGAAAACAGAGGCTACAAAGAGGGAAAACGGATTAGGCTATTCAATCAATGCAAAGATGGATGACATGTCATTTCCAACCTCCACTTGCCACTGAAATTAAGGCTCGGGAACGAAGTAGACTCTAGGACGTGGGCACAAAATTAATGGATGGGTAGCTAATGTGCTCACTAACCTTCCTCTGTGTAAGCATGATCGACGCTTATAAAGGATGCACTGCTCTCTATATTTCCTTTGTAGCCTCTAACTATGTTATAGGGATAGTGCTACCAGCCAAACAAACACGAACAAAGTCGAGGCTCCTGAGCAAGAGAGTGCAGTGACAATAAATAATGGGTTGGATCAATGCAATCCTTTATGACATATGAATGGGAGGCATATGGAAACACATCGTCTCAAAGAATCATATGTTTCTTAGCCAAGAGCAGTAACGAAGTATTTGCGAGGAGGAAAGGCATGGACAACACTAATGTATTCACACAAGATATTGTGGTATGAGTTAAAACCACTCCATAGCCATATAGCCACATACAGAAATAGAAAGTGGACCAGAAATTGCAAGTTGTACAAACTTGATGAACGATGAAACAATTTTTTGTCTCTCTTCCCTCTCAACTGCAACCACGCCTCGTGAAGACTTAGGGTTTATGCGCATTCAGAATCAAGACCTAGATTTTTACAGTACGCGAGCAAAGAGGGAGAATGCGGACAGGGAGTATACCTACCCATAGGACGATGCATCATTGGTCGCTGGAATCACAGTGCCGCTCCTAGCCAACGGCTGGTGGGGGTGCGTAAGGTAGTTGAGGCTTGAGAGAGGGGCGCACGAGGCAAGACAAATGGACAGAGGGAAAGGGCAAGAAAGATGGGTGGAAGCGAACCAGCAGAAGACACAGAAAGTCTCACAGCACAAAAAGCAGGCAGGCAACCAGCACAGCTCTCTTTTTTAAGTAATACAACCACAACTCGCCTCGAAACTGAAAAGGAAAAACAACGCATTTGCACGAATCCGTCGGACCAAACCCTAGCTAGCCAGAAATTTGGTAGAAATTTTATTACCCATTAAGTTAGAACACTGGTAGAAACACGAAATAGGGTTGACAAAAAGGTATTATTATGACAAAAACTTGGCAACTAGCCATTCATAAATCCATGTTTTGGTCATAGGATAGAACTTTGATAAGCTAAACTTTGGTCAAGATCCAAACATATCCCAGGACTCTTTGAAGGTGTTCCTCTTGTCGGTGACAGCAAATCCTAGCAGGCAAAGCTGCAACACAACAATGACAGACTCCAGCTCTAACACAAGATGAAGGAGCCCACTTATTTTGATCCATGTGGCCAAACAAACAGGAAATTCATCTCAAAATCTCACAGTGGTTGTAGTCTGGAATGAAATTCAAAAGCTAACTAGAACGACATATTGTCTCAAAACAGAGTGACATGCAGTTGTAGCAAAATTTGGCACAGTCGAATCAGATATTTCCCATAAAGAGCAAGCAATTTGTGATCATCAGATGTTTAAAACGCCAACGAAACCTACATCCCAGTGCTAGTTTCAACAAAGACACATAACCTACAATTCCGCAACTGCAACATTAAAGATGGCATACCAAAAGACTGCTTTGCAATCCAAGACCCTATTATCATAAAGAACAATAGATGTTACGGTACACAACCAAAGCAGGGGGGATGGGGACATGGGAAGTCCTTCACCGAAGGCCGCCACATCACTGATCATCGAAATCGTTGTGCCGCTCCTAGGCAACGCGGGCGAGGGGTGGTTCTCTACAGAAACGAAGCATGGAGGGTGAGAACTCCTGGTTCAATACCAAAGGCAGTAGCCAAGTTCCCGACGTGTTGTGCCTAGTTTGCTTTTTTTTACTTCTTCAAATGCAACGCGAAAAAAGTGCAGCAGTGTCCTTTTTTGGTTTTCTTTTTTTCATTCAGTTTCGGCATGTTTTCTTTTTTTCCTTTTCTCTTTCTATTTATTTTTTCATGTTTTTGCTTTTTAAATAAATTCATGACCTTTTCTTAAAATCATTAACTTTCTTAAATTTGTGAACTTTCTTTTAATCTCGTGAAATTTTTTTAAATCCATGATGTTTTTTTTTAAATTTGTGAAAAATAATCAAAATCAATTAACTCTTTCAAATGTAGATGAAAAATTCCCAAATTCGTGAATATTTTCAAAATTGATGAATATTTTTTAAAATTTCTACAGAAACGAAGCATGGCGGGTGAGAGCTCCTGGTTCAATACCAAAGGCAGTAGCCAAGTTCCCGACGTGTTGTGCTTAGTTTGCTTTTTTTTACTTCTTCAAATGCAACGCTAAAAAAGTGCAGCAGTTTCCTTTTTTGGTTTTCTTTTTTTTGTTTTGTTTCGGCCTATTTTCTTTTTTTCCTTTTCTCTTTCTATTTAATTTTTCATGTTTTTTGCTTTTTAAATAAATTCATGACCTTTTCTTAAAATCATTAACTTTCTTAAATTTGTGAACTTTTTCTAATCTCGCGAAATTTTTAAAATTCATGATGTTTTTTTTCAAATTTGTGAAAAAATTCAAAATCAATTAACTCTTTCAAATATAGATGAAAATTTCCCAAATTCGTGAATTTTCTAAAAATTGATGAATATTTTTAAAATTTGTGAACTTTTTTTCAAAATTGATGAATGGTGATCCTTTTTCAAATTTGTGAAGTTTTTTCATCAAAATCAATGAACTTTTTTTCTATTTTGTGAACTTGTTTTCAAATTCGATGAGCCTTTTTTCAAAATCTATGAACTTTATTCAAGCTCATGAACGTTTTTAACTTTGTGGACATTTTTGAATTGTCGAACTTTTTTGGGGGATTTTTTCCAGGTTTTTTTGTCGTTTTTGAAAGTTAATGGTTAACCGGTCAAATGCAATCGAGCGACCAGGGAAATTGGTCAACTGCGAACAAATGAGACCACACTTTTTTTTTTGCTCGTGAAGGAACGATCGAGTGCTCACCTTAGTATTGAGATTTTCAATGGTATTATGTTGGTTTTATTTTGCATCAATGGTTGGAATGCGCTCACTAATCTTGCAGATGTAAACAAGGCCCGTCCTTATAAAGGAAAGTACATGCACCCAAACTAAGTTGAAAGGAAGAGAGAGAGAGAGAGAGAGAGAGAGAGAGAGAGAGAGAGAGAGAGAGAGAGAGAGAGAGAGCAATGACATTGACGATGGGTTGTGCATTGGGAAAAATATGGGAACACATCACATGCCACAATCTACATGGGTCTAGAAACAGCTCAACACCACGGATTTCCGAGCAGAGGAGGAGACAGTAGCAATGTAGCATAATATCGAGATGTGTGGAAGTATCCTTTAGAGGAGCGTTGTTGCTGACGAATAGCAGCTCGGTTGGATAGAGATAGGGAGTGTGGTCGAAGGGTGGAAGGGGACATAGGACATGTGCGCCGGCCACCCACAATCTACTCACCAATGGCCGAGATGTGGACCAAAATTTATTATACCACAAGGGGAAAATTCTCTGTCACACATCAGGAGGCTCGTCGAGTATTTAGTGAGAAGTGAGAGCAAATCCTCTGTTTTCCCTAATTTTCCTTAATACAAAATATAATATATGCAAAGCGGGGAGCTTTCTCACAAGTTATCTCAGGATAGTATTGTAGTTGACTAGGACAATTCCAGTGCATAGAAGCTCCCACACGAGATGAGGTCTGGTGAGGGATTATAGGAACATAGTCTTACTCCTGCGAAGTGCAATGTAGAGAGGCTGGAATGACATTTTCAAACTCATGGAGAAAACATGCAACATGCATGCATTTGGAAACAAAATCTGGAAGACTATGGAATGTCCCATTAAGATTTCGACTAGAGCACATGGCTGGGCGTTGAAAGTACTAGAAAACCTATATGCCAGTAGAATGAAACGAAACAAGACTAAAACCTCCGGTCCAAGATGACATGATGGAAGGCTCCTATTCATACCATCCATCCTATAATGAATGCTAACTACTAGTTTGACCTAGCTAGCATGGAATCGCTGCCAAACCCGGCACAATGCCTTAGTGTCACACAAACCTCGGTTTCCTCAAATACAGAAACCATTGAATTAAAAAACCATGATGTTGAGATTTTATATTTTTGACGTTAATTGACGTAGAGATAAGATTTGCCACTTCGTAGGGATCAAGGAAAACAGAGGCTACAAAGAAGAAAGATAGCAAGGCTCTTCTGTCAATTAAAACAGGGATGGCATGGAACCTGCTTCCAGACCCGCCCTAGTGCCATGGTGCCGCACGGGCTTCTCGATTTTACTCATATGCAGAGATATAACATTGAATTGAAGCACCTTAGTATCAAGATTTTATATTGTGCTAGATGGTATGTCGATTTCAGTTTGGATTTAATTGACACAGGGATAAGATTTAGAACAACCTAGGAGGGATCAAAGGGGAAAACAGAGGCTACAAATAAGAAAGACCACAGTAGGCTATTCTGCAACTGCAACAGGAATGACATGTCATTTGCAATCTTGGACGCTATCTAGGACTCCGAAGGGCGGGAGGTAGTGATTCGAGCATTTCGCTCCTTCCACAAATTCCAGAAGGTGTATGAGGCATACTGGTTGCGAACGTGCTGTCTCTGAAAAGCATGGCGAAGTGTTGAGTGTAGAGTATAGGGTGAGCCTAGAGAATGGAGCAGAGCATGAGCATGACCGGCACTTATAAAGGGTACTTGAGGCTTAGGTACAATTGGTACTCAATGAATTGGTCACAAAATTAATGGATGGATAGGTAATGTGCTCACTAACTTTCCTCGGCCTAAGCATGACCGACACTTATAAAGGACCAGGTGCTCCTCTCTGTAGTCTCCATGTGGCCTGTAACTATGCTATCAGGATGGTACTAGCAGCCAAACAAACACGACCGGGGTCAAGGTTCCCAAGCAAGAGAGAGCAGTGACAATAATCAATGGGTTGAGTTAATGCAATCCTATGAAATATGAATTGGAGGCATATCGAAATGTATCATGTCAAAAATTCATCTCGGGTGTTGGAGAATTCCAGGAGGATCTATTTCTGAGGAGGGAAGGCGGCAGGATCACTGATGGACTCGCGCATGAGCAAAAAATGGAAGATGGCAGTACAGCTCAGATGAATCCCGTCCATAAGGAGATAGCCACGTGCAGAAAATCGAAAAGTGCACAAAAAATTCACAGTGTAAAAACTAGATAAAACAAAAAAATTTCCCTCTGTTCTCTCTCGATTGCAACCCACACTCACCAGACGAAGTCCTAGTGGATTCTGATTTGGAACCTAGAGTTACAATATGCAAGCAAATCGGGGAAACTGGAACTTGGTGAGTGTACCTTGCCGCAGCCCAACCACCGTATCATTGATTGCCAGAATCGTTGCGGCCCTTCTGGGCAATGGCATATGTGGGTCAGGTTGGTCTCACGCGAGATAGAGAGCTGGAGGCAGTAGTGGGGGCGCGGTGTCCAGCTCACCGAGCCGATGGAGGCCGGATGAACAGACAGAGAGGGCGAAAAGGCCTGAAATGAACTAGCCAACAGCCCAACACAGGGAGAGGCGCTCGCTCGTATAGGAAGCGCTCGCACATACATGACCCCTCTGTAATCTACAACTCTCTCTCTTTTTCTCACAGCGGTACAATCTAGTACTCCCTTCGTCCCATAACATAAGATCGGTTTTGACACTAGTGTAGTGTCAAAAACGCTCTTATATTATGGGACGGATGGAGTAAGAACTTAGCAACGCATATGCATCAAAGTTGACCAGAAAAGCTAAGGTATCTCCAAGAATTTGCACCAAAATAACCAAGGGTGTGCTTGGTTTTTGCCCCACAACAAATTTTGGTCACCTACAAATGGAAAAGATTAGCAAGAAAAATGAATTGACAAGAGTATTGATACACCAAAAAGTTGACAGCCAAACATACAAACCACAATTTTGTATCGACAAAGCTTCGTCACAGCCGCCAACCTCCAGCTCCGTCTTATTTTCTTGACATCCTCAACTTATTTCGATCCATGTGGCAAAACAAACTTGAAAGCTGTCTCAAAATATCACAATGGTTGTAGTTAGGAACAAAACCCAAAAGCTAGCTACAATGACATATTGCCTGAAACACAGAATGACATCAATTTGTAGCAAAATTTGGCACAGCTAATTCAGATTTTCCCATAAGAGCAAGCAGTTTGCTGATCATCACATGTAAAAACGCCTCCAACACCTACATCTCCAAAAAAAAAGGTGGCATTCACCTTGCTCTCGACAATGCTCTGGAGCCATGCCCACATCCGAAACAACATGCTCCAAAATACTAGTTTCAGCTTTCAACAGAGACAAAGAGCCTCCAATTCCGCAACTGCAACATTCAAGATGACATGACCAAAAGACAGCTTTGACGCAACCCCCTGTTATCAGGGCGCAACTCCACCTTCCAGCACCTAGTTAGTCAACTCCATGACGGCACTAACTCCGCAGCCTTGAGCGCCTCCATGGCCTTGGATCTTGACACGGAGGCCTGCGTCATCACGAGCTCGACGTCCTTCTTGTCAACGCCCATCTCGTCGACCTCCTCGTCATCTTGGACTGCTTCCACGGACGGCTCACCCTTCGAATTGACCCTGATCGGGCCCGGCGCCTTGAACTGGTCTGCCGCTTGTGTCTGCAGCTCAGTGTTCAGGTCCTCGAACTTGATCTCCCCGATAATGACATAGGTTTCTGAGTGCGAGCTCTTGTAGACATCTGGCTTGGAGAGGACAAACGTAACCTGCAATTGTATTGGAGAAGGAGAACTTAAGAAAATATGATAACCGACAGCATATAATTACGCTTCAGGGAACAATGTCGTAAAGTGGTTAAGATGCTCACGATCTTGCTCTTTTTGAGAGTTAAACGGTTCACACCAGTAATGACCTTCATGCCAAGCTTCTCCCTGGCTTTCCTGCTCTTCTTCTCACTCCTTGTCTGCCTAGATCTTCCACTAGCATCACCTCCTAGTCCCAGAAAGCACACGCATAATGTCAGATTTTTAAAATTTGCAAAAGCCCAGAATTCTACAACTGGACATAGTTCACTTTGTGGATTATTATCTGTAATCGCTGAAAATGGAAAGTGTAACATCAGAAAGTTGCAGTGTAGCTGGAGCTCCACGGTACCCTTTATCCTGGGCGTCAATTTTTGTGTTGTGATTTGTGCGCATGTGACCCCTCCTGCCTGCGCCAGTGTCATTAGCCAGATTTGACCGGGCTTGCATGTCAAGTGCAACTGTTCCAGCAACTGTAGTCACATGGGTTGGTTTTCTACGCTGACACATAGGTGAAGAAATGGGAGGAGAGAGAGAGAACCCACACATCTTTTCATTGTGTGTCAGTGAAAGAGGGAAGGTGAGACAGCGTGTTTTCTGTGAAAGAGGTGACGTGAGAGAAGAGAGAGGAGCTATGAGTGAGAGTGCGTGTTTTTCTGAGAAAGAGAGCCCACAGAAAACATTTTTTTAGTGAGAGAGGTGATCTGAGAACGTATTTTTTCTGAGAAAGAGGTGATGTGAGAGAGGAGAGAGGTGCTATGAGAGAGAGAGCAGAGAGAAAGAGCATGTTTTCTTGAGAGATAGATTCTCATGAGAGAGATGTGATGTGAGAGATAAAGGAGAGGTGTTGTGCAGAGAAACGAGAAGAGAGAGAGGTGACGTGCGTGAGTGAAAAAAGCTGTCATTTAAGGGTGAGAAAGTGAGCAAGGAGCGCACTGCTCCTCCTCTGTTAATTACAGGCAAGCTCTGACGGACCATGGACATGCGAGACAACTAGTCCAGATGCACCTGCTGATTTTCAGATCTAGGCACACATCCAAATACACTAGAGCCCAGATTGAACGGCTATGATAGAGGGTACCGTGTAGCTGGTCCTACAAAAAACTGCTCTCGTGTAACATTCATACAACACTTATTCAAGAGGATACAGAGTTGTCCACCCAGAGAGAGCTCTGCGACCTAGGCGACATCGACAGATGAGATCTAGCGCTATAACACCACCGCCGCAACGGAACACGCCGATCCAGGGGCCGAACGAGCAAGAGAGGCGAAGATTTATTATTATCTTTGAAATGTGAGGCGAAGATTTTCAGTTGAACAGGGCACCAAATCGGAGACGGGAGGGTCGGAATGGAGGATCACCTCGAGCTGGGCGCTGAGCAGATCGGCCACCGTCATGGTGGCGCGCCGGAAAAAGCTTGTCGGAGGAAAGTAAAACCCTAGCCTAGCTAGGAGGTGGCTGGGAGCGGAGAGGAGAGGGCCAAGGGAAGGGAGACTGCGACCGCAGGAAGAAAGGAAGAGACCCGCTTGACTCGTGCCCTCTGGTGGGTGTAAACTGGGCCTAGACCGTGCAATTTGGACCAGTTCGCCCATGGTTCGATGCCCGCTTTCTTGGCCCGTCCTGGCAATCTAGCAATAGTGCGTACCTCTTTTAGATGTCTCAAAAAAAAAACGTACCTCGTATAGTGGGTGTAAACTAGTTTCATGGTTGTTTCTCAAAAAAAATAGTTTCATGGTTTGAACTTCTAAATTTGGCTCTCCTAGCTAAACAGGCGTGGCGCATTCTAAAGCTAAAAAAAGCTAAACAGGTCTGGCACATCTACAAAACCCAGAATCACTCGGTGCAAGAATTTTATATTTCCATTCGTGCTCGATTTTGAATGCAGAACTGGGTAATCATCCAAGCCAGATTTGGGGAGCAACAGTAGAAGGACGTGATGTACTCAAGCAGGGATTGATACGGAGAATTGGCACGGAGCTTGGTCAAACAATTGGATTCCAAGGGACGTCGTGTTGTGCCCCTATGGATGCCGGGTAACCAATCCACCTTTGCTTGTCACGGATCTTATTGATCATACAGCTGCAAGATGGGACATGGAGCGACTATCAGAGGTGCGTTTACCAACTGATATTCCATCTATTCTTAATATCGCAAACTGTACAAGTGAGGTACAAGATATCTTGGAGTGGCACTTTGAGAAAAGTGGCTGCTACATTGTGAGATCAGCGTACAAAATGATGGTAGCTACAAAGTGCGGGCGGGAAGCTTGGATCGATGGTTCTGCTGGTTCCTCCAGTACTGGTAGAGATGTGGCCTCGTGGAAGGTATTATAGAAAACACCCGTACCAGGAAAAATACGTATGTTCCTTTGGAGACTAGTGAGGCACTCATTGCCAACCGAGGATGTACGGGCTCATAGGAAAATGCCCACTACCAGCATTTGTGCTCTTTGTGGCGCGACTGGCTCCTGAAGACACTCGTTGCTCGAGTGCAATATGGCGAGGTGCATTTGCGCACTTGTTGATGGTGATTTTGACGGAGTACTTATGTGACAATTGAACCGAGTGTCAGGCAATGGTTGTTTGCGATGATTGATTCATTATCACGTGAGGCATTTGTTAAGTTATCAATCACCTTATTGGTCAATGGTGGGCACAGACAAAAGTGATACACGAAGAATCAAAGCCCCTAGGCTACACACGAGTTCATTAAAAGGTTTATAGTAGAACTCGAGATGAAAACAGAAAAGGAGACAAGGGTGCCAACTAAGATTAGAAGAATAGTGGCAAGCCCTAGGGTGCCACCTCGGGGTTTTGCAAAAATCCATGTTGGTGCAAGTGTGGAAAAGTCCGAGATGAGACGAGCAACATCCGCAGTGTGCCGAGATGATGTTGGACGGTATTTGGGAAGATCCTCTCTCGTTGTCCAAGGGGGTCATTGACGATGTAGCTACACTCAAAGTGATGGCATGTAGAGAAGCATTGGCTCTTGCAGAAGACTTGATGATTCAAAATTTTATAATCGCCTCCGACTCAAAGCGGGTCGTGAACGACATTGACAGATGAACTAGTAGTACTTATGGTTGTATCATTAGCGAGATAAAGCATCAAGCTACTTTAGTTAATTGCAAGTTTACTTTTGAAGGTCGCGATCAAACACTAATGCAGATGGGTTAGATAAGTTTTCAAGCACTCTTGATCAGGGGCGACACCTTTGGTTGATCCATTTTTGTATACCACTTTATGTGGACAATGATCAATAAAGCTTAGCTATACCCCAAAAAAAACTAGTTTCACAAAAAAAAACTTTTCCTCTCAAAAAAACAAAAAAAAACTCTTTTTCACTAAAGAATACCTCCCTTGTTTTGCAAACAAACCCTGCTTGTATTAAAATGAAGTGTGGAAAATATCCTGCATAGAGACAGAGATACAACTAAGTATATCCTAATAAAACTAAGAGATAGCACTTGCATATAAAGGAAACATTGAAGCTTTGAAGATTGACTCTGCCATGATATAAATCTATAATTAACCTCATCAAAACTGCTTTAATAATGTGGTAGCAAGCTTTAGTAGATGCCTCATTGAGCCCATCTGGACCTAGTGCCTTGTCGGTGGGGAGATATTTAATAACCTTGTCAATTTCTTCAATTGTAAAGGGAACCTCCAGATTTATGAGATCAGCCTGACTCTTGAGCATGGTTTTCATGTCGTGCAATATACCTATGTTCCAAACCTCTTCTTAAATGCTCTTCATGGGATAAATATTTTTTTCTTCATGATAAGTGTGCTCCTCACCTTGCTCATCTGTTAGAGTTGATATGAGAATATGTATGTATTTGATGGTTGTTTTTGCATTTAAGATTTTATTATTTTCTTCCCCAAGCTAGACCCATCTCGATAGTAGCTATTTCTTTCCAATTAGTCCTCTCGTGACCCAAGAGTTTAAACATGTTCTCTTTTAATAAAGTTTTGTTGTTGTCTCCCACTGTACTGAGGGGGCTAAATTCTTAAGTGGTGTCGTAGTAAAGATTACGCCACTAGTATTTCGAATTGCTCCAGAGAGATTAGAGTGCCTTGGCCCACACATTGATACTTTTTCTAGGTCTTTTGAATTTTATAGTAATAATTTTGACATTGTCCACTTCATTGAATGGTTGATCCCATATATTCTTGACAGTCTACTAGAAGTCCGGATGTTGAAGTCAGTATTTTTGAAATCTGAATAGCATTAAATTAGGTACAAATGTGCCTATCTAGATAATACTAGGAGTGTGATCAGAGGTGGTTTTGGCCAATGTGATAGCTCTGGTATTAGGATAAGCAATAGTCCAAGCTTATGAAGAAAAGAATATAGGGATCTCTTGCATATTGCTCCAATTATAGCTTGTTCCCTTTGAAGGGATTTCGACAATGCTAGGTGATTAATGGCAGCATTGAAGTCCATCATGCCTTGAATGTTTCCTTTTCTATTTCTATTATCAGGGTACTTGATGAACTTGAAGTCTCATGCAATGATCCAGTTTTTGTCATCCAACAATGAAATATTTTTGAACCAGTACATAAATGCTTGCCTTTCTTTCGGTTGTAAGGGTCCATACGCATTTGTTAAGATCAAAGGGTCTGTTGAGTTAATGGAAATGAATGAAATAGATTAAAAAATCATTTTGAAGACTCTTCTCCCTTGAAAATACTATCATTCTATACAATACCAACCCCCTAAGGCCACTACTAAAGGAAAGAGTTGAATTTTTTTCGATCTCGAGGGGCAGTAGTTTTCAAGTATCTTTGGTAATAGTTCTCTCTTTGTTTCCTGATACACAAAATTACGCACCATTTCTTCAATTTTATTTGATATAGCAATCTAATTTTGGTCATAGTTAATTCCCCTAATATTCAAGTTTAATATTTTCCATTATGTATTCATGATACCAAATGAATACTTTCTCATAAAAAACCATATACCAGATAGTGATGTCCAGAAAAAATCGCGTGCAGAACATTTGATATAGTCCATATATTGATAACTAGTTTGTTGAATAATCAACCACATAATTATATAGGAGCTAAAGAGTCTTGAGTTATTGCATCCACGATAATATAAAATGAACAGACACAAACTAAGTTCTTAACGCAACTATGAACCCAAGAACTTGAGTCCTCATGTAGTCTTCAGTTCTCCCCCTTTTTGACCTAGCCCCCATCTTTCTACACCTTCATTTACTTCATGTGCTTCATGTTCAATTTCTCTACATTTGTGTCCTTGGGGACATCTTGCAAAAGTAAGTGTTAACACTTTTGGCCACTTTACATGGTAGGGGAGGGGGTCAACTGAGCAAGGCATGCAGTTTCTATCCACGCAACTCTTATGTCTGAAGCCTTTGTTTTGAGACTGGATTCTTGAACTTTTTCTTAACTCGATATCAATTAGGGGGTGGGGTGGGCTTGTTCCTTCTTTTACAGTAAACATGAATGGTACTGGTGTAGGAAGCATGCTCAGTTATGAGACCTCCAGGCATTGTTTTCTTCCCCTGTAGGTTATAGAAGGGTTGTATATCAACTTTATTAGGCTCCTTAGACAAAGACTAAAACTCATACTCCCTCCGTTCCACAATGTAGCGCATATAGATTTTTCTAAAAGTCAAACTTTATAAACTTTGACCAAGTTTATAGAGAAAATCATATACATCTAGAATACCAAATACATGTGCTTAGATACATCACAAGACATACTTTCATATTATATACATCTTGTATTGTAGATATAAATAGTTTTCTCTATAAACTTGGTCAAAGTTTATAAAATTTGACTTTGTAGAAAATCTATATGCACTACATTATGGAACGGAGGGAGTAGTATGGATTCAATGTAAAGGACCATGAATTGAGTTTAACAAAATCATTGAAGTGGTTGTATTCTTGATTCCTACTATGGTTTCCCATAATTTAGAGTCCATGAATTTTTTTCGCATAGTCAAGCCTTTATGCTCATAGGAGGGAAACTAAGAGAAAGTTTACTCATTCAAATGGTACTTTAATTACCTCATCAAATGGAGAAGAGGGAGCAAAGTGCGATTTCCAAAGTTTTGCTTTTGCTTTTCCCATCAAGACCTTTGCCATGGCTAGGAAACTAATATCTTCGTGAAAATAAGAGCTAAATCAGTCTGGTTGTGTTAAGTGCTAATTGTAGTACAATTCTGAATTTTTGCAAATAAAATAGTATCAAGCATAAGTGTTTCTTGGACCTCCTAGGAGACCTCAATTGCATTATTCAAAGTTAAGTGTGCAATCCAAGTTGTAGGGCCCTGTTGGACTTGTACTTGATTTGCCAGCTGAAACTGAAAACTTGGCACTTCAGTTCCATTAAGTTCATGTTGTTGACAGTTGGACTGGCTATCTAGAGGAGTTAGAATTGGCTGATATTGAGAATGTGGAGCTTTTGGCCAAAAATCAAATGATGGTTATGGAGGGGAATTAAGATCCAGTCCATGTGCTACGATGTGTTGAATATTCACCTAGTCTTCTTCAAATAGTTGCTGGAGAGGTTCAATTAGTTGGAACAGTGGTTGCACTAAGTTTAGATCCAGTGTTTGAGGCATGTTCATATTTTGATGTGGTATCTCTTGTGGATCAATCTCATGCTGCAAGTGAACTATTTGGAAGCCTTGTTCAGGAGGAGGAAGGACTAAGTTAGGATTTGAGAGCTGGAATATCAGATAACTTTGCTACTCTGATTTTAATCCGTGCACCTCTAGTACTTTTTGCTCTGTCCTATAGGAAGGAGATTCCCAAAGCTACGCAGAGAATGAGCCAGTTTGGCTATGGATTTGTTATCGAAAGGAAAATCAACTACTAGTCTACTAGCATCCAAGATTCCCTATTGACAGTTAAATTCATCAAGTTCAAACTGATATGTTATGCTTCTCAAAGATGATAAAGACATCATCACACTAATGTGGTCTGTTCTGAAGGATTATAACACTGGTTGGCCAGTTTCCGGAGTTTTTTTTATTGTGATTCGGATAGGAAATTCGACCAAAGACAAATATGCATTGCAGTCTAGGTGGATCATGATCCTGGGACAAATGACATATAATAATCTAATCCGACGGGTATGATCGAGGAGATCTAATATGTTCACCATACGATTTTTGTTGCAGGAGAATGACTAACTAGAGTCCATTCTTGATCTTGCTCCTAGAGATGTCAAGTATATTCGCGAATCCAACTGGAATCTTCATTTCCCCAAACCCAAAATTTGAGGCTAAATTCAGGATCGTGAATACTATCTCCAACCAACGTCCTCTGAGGAAACAAAGATTAAAAGTCCAATTTTCTAGTTGTGAAACATTGAACAATGGAAAATGACCTCCAAAGAATGCGGGAAGAATTGCACCAATAGATTCCTTGGTGAGTCTGATATTATATCTTCTGAATTCTACGATGCGGAAAAATCCTATGAGTCCTTCTCCAACCTAGTAGTTGACTGAGAGATGGAGATTTCTCTAGATGCGGTCCACAAAGTACTGGCCAGCATTGAATTTGCGATCCAAGGGGGGCATGGCTATGTGGTGGGTGAGGAGAAGTGGAGTGGCTGCTCCCGGGAGCCTGTGGTTATCGATGTCGTAGTAGCAGGCGGCGAGGATGGTGGTCGACATAGGCCGGAGTGGCATATGGCAGGGGTTATGTGGCAAGGGCTAGGCGAGGGCGAGGACTTTGTTCCTAGTCATCTCTTCTTGCCAACTTCTTTGTTCTTTAGTTTCTATTGTGCTAGATGGTATAATGATTTTAGTTTAAAGTTAATTAACCTAGGGATAAGTTTTACAATCTAACAAGGATTGAAAAATGAGAACATAGGTTACAAAAAAGAAACAAAGAACTAGGCTATTCTATCAATGGAAACAAGGGTGACATGTCATTTGTAATCTTGGATGCCACTTGAAACTCTGAGGAGTGGGAGGTGTTGTCGCCGAATATTCTAGGATTTTGCTGCTATAACATTCAGTGTGGTTATGTATTTTTGTATTGGCTCCGGATGCACCGTCTCCCAAAAGCTTGGCAAATGAGTATTGATTGTAGAGGCTAGGGTGGATAGGGACAACGCAATAAAGCACACATGTGTAGCCAAACCTCTTTGAAGAAAGAGAAATAAAGGTTCATATACGAAGCAGACTCTAGGACTTGGTTACAATCATAATGGATGGGTAGCTAATGCAGTCACCAACATACATAAGTGTAAGCACGATTGGACCTTATAAAGGATGAACTACTCTCTATAGTCTCCTTGTAGCCTCTAACTATGTTATCAGGTTAGTACAAGTACCCAAATAAGCACAAACAAGGTCGAGGCTCCCGGGAGAGATAGTGGAGTGACAATGAAGATGGGTTGGATCAATGCAATCCGCTATGAAATATGAATGGGATGTATCAGGAAACACACCATCTCTAGAAAACCATGTGGGTGTCGAACAATACAAGATTCTCGTATTTGCGGGGAGGGGAGTTAGGGACAATAGTAATGTACTTGCAGAGGATATAAGATCTCATTACATATCCGGTGAAACTACACCACTGTGGACCACGCAGTAACTGAAAAAGGTGTACGAAGAGGAATTTCACTGTGTAAAAACTAGATCAATTGTGCCTCTTTTCCTCCTCAACCGTTTCAACTATAACCAACACTCACCTCACGAGGACCTAGGGTAGGACCTAGATTTTATAGTGCACAAGCAAAAGGGCCAAGTGGGGGACTGGGGAGTTGGGGATTATACATCGCCGAAGGCCTCCGCATCACTGGTCATTAGGGGGTCGTGGTGCCTAGCTCGCAGAGCCACTGGAGGCGAGACAAATGGACAGAGAGAGGGAAGATGTGAGAGGGCCAGAAGCAAACAAGCAAAGACTGACAAAGTCGCTCATGTAGTCTCCGCACGTAGGAAGCGCCTCCCTACACTACATGATGCCCTTTGAGATCCAGTATGGATTGCAGAAGGTTTCCCGTGCCTTTTCCCTAAGGAGTGACCCTAGGTTGTCGAACCCATGAGACGATGTGCACTACCACTACTAAGGAAAACCTTATGCACAGAACTTTACCAGTAGCGCTTGTTAAAAAAGGGCGCTAGTGCTAAATAGCAGTAGCGCGTGCAGGACAAGGACGCTATAGATACAAACTTAGCAGTAGCGCCTAACTATAAACGCTACAACTAAAATTCTCACGACTAAGCCGATAAGCTACACATAGTAGTAGCGTTTTGTTTAAACCGTACTACGGCTATGTCTATTGTAGCAGCGCGTTTCGCATAAAGGCGCTATTGCTAACGGAAAGAAAATAAATCAAACAACAATTAGAACAGTAAATGAAAATGAAAGAAATAGAGAAAGGAGAAAGGAAAAAATAAATGTAAAGAAAAAAAGATGAGAAAGGGAAAAAGAGAGACAGACTTAGCAGTAGCGCGTTTTGTGAAACGCGCTATAGCTAACTTAACTATAGCGCGTTTCCACTAACTCGCTACCGTTATGTTTCACTTAAACAGCTAGCGGTTTCCCTCCCCTCACCCGGCCACCACTTCTCCCCCAAATTCCTCGCCCCACTTCGCTGCTGTCTCCCCGATTCGTCGTCGCCCCACTTCCCCGCCGTCTCCTGCCAGTGTGGACGCCGCAACCTCATCCTCACCGCCACCGCCCGAGGCCGCCCTCAGCCTCACCGCCGCCGCCCGAGGTCGCCCTCAGCCTCACCGCCGCCGCCCGAGGCCGCCCTCGACCTCACCGTCGCCGCCCTCGACCTCATCGTGGCGGACCTCGACCTCACCGCCGCCCGAGCCCGCTCAGGACCGCCGCTGCCCGTGCCCGAGTCCGCCCTCCCCGCCCCTGCCTCCGTCGCCGAGCACCTCCCCGCCACCGTCTCTCCCCTCTCTGTAAGCCCCCACCACTCCTCTCTCTCTCTCTCTCTCTGCATTTTAGAGCAAAAATTAGTGGAGCAAAAGTTAGTTTATAGAAAAAAATTAGTTTAGAGCAAAAATTGTTAAGTAGTAGATGTTAGAGCAAAAAATTAGTTTAGAGCAAAAAATTAGTTTAGAGCAAAAAAATTAGTTAGGGCAGTAGGGTTTAATTAGGGTTTTTTGTTTTCATAGTTGTTCTTTTTAAGAAAAAAAGAAGAAAATATTGTAGCAGTGCTGCTTGTAGTATATAGTGATACTAGTAGATGTTAATTAGGTTAGGGCAGTAGTGGTACTAGTAGATGTTAATTAGATGTTTTTTAGTTAGGGCAGTAGGATTTTGCTAGGTTAATTAGGTTAGTAGTGCTGCTAGTAGTAGTGGTACAGTAGGTTAATTAGGTGAAGTTAAATGAATAACCTAAATGAAAGAAATTAGTAGTTAACTAATTTTTTTTCTTTCATCATTATAGAGCACTAAAGTTAACTGAATTTTGTTCTATTAGTAGTTAAATGAATTATCTTCTACACTTAGTTTTTGAATTAGCTTGTGAAATTTGGACCTGTATATTTGGACATGTGTTGCAGTGTCGAAGATGAATATTTGAACACTGTTTTCAGGGGATGAAGCCAAGTGGCCTATGTTTTGTCGGAATGTTGATTCATTTCCGTTCCGCAAATTTCAGGTTCTTGATTTGTCCACTTTTTAGTTAAGTTCATGCCGAAATTTTCCGTGAATTTCGGCATGACTTGTGCTACAAACTAGGACATATCGAGTGTCCGGATTTGCCGCACCGGAAGGAGTCAACGTTGCTGCAAAACAATAGGCCTTTTTATGTCATTAATCATTATATTAGGTCTAGAATTAATTGACTAGATTTAATCGTAGGAAACATGGCTAGCAACGATGAAGGACAAGGTTCGGTGATTGCGACGACGTCTACCGAAAGGCGCATTTAATTTTTGAGCCTTGCCGACGATCAACCGATGTTGTTGATGGGCCCACCGGTGGCATCGGGACTGAGACCGACACGTAGACCGGCGCTGAGATCGACACCGCATCGAGACCGACGCCGATCGAGACCGGCGCTGAGACTGAGACCGGCATCGAGACCGGCGCTCAGACTGAGACCGGCGCTGCCTCGGGGAGCGGAGCCGGTGTAGAACCGAAAGCAAAGAGGCAACGGCTTCCTAACAAGCTCAGGACTACTAGACTAGTGGTCACGGAGGTGGACGATGGCAATTTTGAGCCAAAAGCGCCCCAGGAAGCGTGCGCGTGCTACGGCAATCAAATAGGCAACATCTTACGGACAACCGCCACCATCAACGATGAGAAACTCCAGAAGATAGATAATATGAGGCCCTCCCTCCTAAAGAAGTTTCACCAGATATTCTTGTTCCCGGGCCGGAATGAAAAGGATTATAAAGATCCAGATAAGGACCCGGCAATGAAGAAGATAAACAAACACGCGATGACCAAGTTTAGCGATGCGTTGGCCACCTGGAAAACAAGGGTGAAAGCAAGGATCATCGAGAAGAAGGAACCCTACTCCGAGATTGTAAAGGATAATCCGACAATCACGGAAGAGTAGTTTCAAATATTCAAGGCGTCTTGCGAGGCCGAAGCTGCCAAAAAGAAGTCTAAGTACATGAAGGGGCTTCAAGAGAGGAATATTGGGAGCCACCACCTCAGAAGCCGTGGTTACGGCGGGAAGAGGTCCAAATGGGCCAAAGAGGACGCGGAAGCCGCGAGTCTGGGCATCCCAGACCCCTTGGCGGAGTTCACCGTCCCGCAGGAGCGTGACGTCCTCAGGGCCCGGCACCGTTGGGACCCAGTGAAGAAGGTTTTTGAGACGAACGCGGTCACGATGGAGTTCATGAGACTGCTGGTAATTTTGTTTCTGATCAATTAGACTGCATGTTATTCATATTTGTAAACGATCTTTGTGCCTTTTGCAGAGAGAGCAGCACATGATTGCGGCCGAAAGCGACTCGCTGTCTGAGGCGTTGGCGAGGCCCAAGTGGGACACTCCATTCAACCAGGCGTTGAACATATTGAAACAACTCCCGGTGGAGACTCGACCGTCGTATGGACGCGTGCACGGTGTCGGAGACGGTGCCACGTGGAATAAGTACTATCGTGAGACCACGGAGGAGAGAAAGGAAAGACGGAGGTTAACTGAAGAAAACATCGACAAGAAGGTTGAGATTGCGGTTGAGAAGAAATCAACTCAAACAGTCGCAACAGCGGTAGCTGCCACAAAACAGATGGTTGTAGATATGTCTACTTCCTTGGTTCCGGCCGTTTTCAATTGGACCAGGCAAAATCCAGAAAAAAAATGCAGCGGACTTTCCCCTTGGTGACTTCTTGGCGAGCAGCTCGACTAGCGTTGCACAAGCTCCTGCTCCCGCACTGGCTCCCGTACGTGCTCCTGCACCAGCTCCCGCACCTGCTCCGGCACCGGCTCCGGCACCGGACGTGCTTTCGGCGGTGCCGTCTTTGGCTGAGCTCGACGCCCTCACGGTATCTGTCTACACCGCCCCTTCAATAAATGTATAGTCTCCCGTTTTGTTTTCGGATGTCTCACATCACAGAATTTTCTTTGCAGGCCGACGCCCCGTGCACCATGTTGTACACCATCGGCGACCAGAAGGTGGACGTGGGGAAGGCGATGATAATGAAGCCGAAGGAACCGTTGTTCCACGGCCGGCCGATCCCCCCGAACGTCTTCAAGGTTTTCGTGGCGATGTCAAACCAGGCCACAAGAATTTGCCTCCTCTGGTACTAGTGGGGGATGACGACGAGATCCCGAGGCGGCTTGGTGATTGTTGCAATGGGTGGGGCCTGCTGTGGCCAAAGAGTCTACTTCTTCTGGAGGCGGCCGGGAGCACACCCACGAGCACGCAGCCTCAGCAAGGTATGAACATCAACACCTCACCTACCCAATTAGCGTTGAGTGTCGGGTTGCGTGATAGCGGCCGGGGTAAGGAAGAGGCTCCATTAGTCGCTGATGACGTCGCCATGGATGAGGATGAGGATGACGATGGCACTCAACAGGGTTTGAGCGTCATGAGTCGGTGCCTGAATTGCCGTCTCTAGAGGTTGAACGATATGGACGACCTTCCGTAGTAAATAAGTCTAGGAAGAGATCGAGGAAAGGCAAAAAAAAGCTGATTCTATGATCCAGCCGCCTCAGCAGCCTTGGATTCAAGACCGTATAGATATCCCGGTGCGGATAAATGGCATATCCCCGGTCAACCAATCCTACCTGCAGCAGCGCTAGGGGTCAGATTCGGCGATCTAAGGAGACTGCATGATGATGTGTTGCGGATAGAGAAAGGCCTCATCGCCTCGAAAGATCCAGGATACCCACTCTACGTGGTTAACGTTCCGCAGCAATTGTCGTACATCGACTTCTTCCCCGCGGATAAGTTCTTCCTTCGATTCGATTACATATTCGACATGTTTCACGTGAAGAAGCTGGATTTTACGTTCGTCCGCCTTTATGCCTTGCACATGAACTACATCATCGGGGTTGAGCAGATACCTCATATCTGTGTCACTGACCCGTACTTCATGCACGAGGGCTTCTTGGGAGTCTGTGCAAAGCACCGTGAATACGCGAGGGACTACATCGTCAATTTCATGGTCGCCAATAAGGACAAGGAGGCGATTCTCGTGCCTTATCATCCCCTGTAAGTCATCCGCGCGGATATCCTTCCTTCGATTTCAATCATTCATTTGCACGGTGGAGGCTAATTAATTTGAGGTGTACTTATTTTACGCAGCGGCGGGCGCGCCGTCCTCATCGTCCTCTACCCCCGATACTCCCATGCTCTTTATTTGGACTCGTCGAAGAACATTAACAAAAAGGATTACACCCACATCAAGGATGTTCTCGACAGTGCTATGTATTACTACGAAGCACGGGGTGGAGAGGTCAAGGTCAAGAAGAGAAGGGGCGGCAGGCTCGCCTTCGGCCATAAGACCGACTTCTGTTGCATCCAGCAACTGAGTGATTCTCTTAATGATGTATTCTATGTCCTACACCACATGCTGGAGTACAGACGGGATCACCAGAACCTTCGCATATCACCTACATCCGGCGATGCCCATATTTTGCAATGGGCAAAGAACGTAGAAGATATCGAGGATCATCGACTTCGAGCTGAGTTCTATCACATCCAGCGCGAACTTGCCCAAATCATCATGAAGGAGGTTGTCAGAAAAACAGGGATGTTTGTACGAAGAAGGACAAATGTTGCGGGAAGACGTCCGAACACGGGTAGCCTCTCAGCGTCTTGACCTGAAGCCTTTCACTAGTCTCGGGGACTATCTCCCTGACTTGGATGGATGGCACGACATGTTGGAGTGATTGTCGATATATGACAATGTGTCCATTTAGTCCATACTTTCTGTATGACGAAACTTTGAGTTATGCACACGAAACTTTATTTGTGATGTAATTAAATCGTCCTCCTCGACTAGCGACGATCACTCTAGTTAGGGCATTTTGGGTACGATCAACTTTGTTATTTATGCTTATGATATGTTGCTTCTATTTTTGCCAAGTTTGTCTCTTTCTGTTGCTCAACTATATATGTTGCATATCATCGACTCATGTGACGATGCAGGTGCATAGAGCATCAATGGTGAAGAAGTGCTACGCCAGGAGTATATATACGATGAGTGGCCGAAGTGTCAGGCCCAGGTGTACCGGTTTCCGGTTTCCGAGCAACAGGCAGTAGTTAGTTTAGGTTCACGCTAATGCGAGAGAGGGATACGAACTCATGTACTGCATAGATCCGCTCTCACTCAAAGTGATAGATCTTCTCGCGTATATCATTGTTTAGATGGATGACGATGTAGTTGCAAGTAATCGAGACTTGTATCGCTATTTTCGAGATGATGACGAGAGATCACTTTGTGTTGGATGATGATGACATGATTTCATGAGACTAGTTGTATGTATATGCTATGATTACATTTGTATGTGTATGATATGCTAAAGATTATTGTATAAAGCCTATTCAAATACAAAACAAATAATATGCAGAAAAAAACTAATAAAACTAGTAGTAGCGAGGGGAACAAAGTTAGCACTAGCGCTGCCTTACCAGTAGCGCTTCCCTGTAAAAAGCATTGCAGATATTATCAGCAGCGCTCTTCCTTAAAGGGCGCTACTGCTATCCATATATAGCAGTAGCGTGGAACGACAGGCGCTACTGCTACACGTTAGCTGTAGCGCCTTATCAGTAGCGCGACGTCCCGCGCTACTGATAGGCAAAATACCCGCGCTACTACTAGGGTTTTCCCTAGTAGTGTACATTAATGGCTCTGATAAGTTATTGCTAACAAATTAATTCTACTTTATCAATGGACCATTAAAAACCTTCTGGAGTAACACTAGTATTAAAATGGCATGGGTATGAGGTCTTACTCTCACAACTTTATATTTGTGCGTGGGATCTTAATTATATTAAACCATGCTCTCGAAGAAAACCTATATGATGTGCTGGCGACATGAAGATGTGGGGGTGTGTCCAAAGTACGTCTTGACCAGTGCACGACATGCATCAAGAGTCAGTTGTCCAACCGATGGCCCTTATCGTTGCACATGGTTACCTCCATTATTAGGAATAAACATTCAGATAAAAGCATTGGAAGTTTAGTGACTACACCTCATTTATCTCCAAGGAATAGCTTTCCGCTACCATACTAACCACTTTCCGCACTTCTATTCAGGATACTGTTCCACGTCCTCCTCTCTCTTTACCTTCTCCTTGATCGATGTACAGGATTCTGTGCACCTGTGGGGCCTCAGAACGAGAATAATACAAGATACAGTTCCATTGCAATCGGACACAAACAAATAACCTCAAACATATGTAGTCATTTCGACAATCCTTGGCATTCGGGTTGCAAGGTCGTGCCTAAACCCATTACCTAACTGAATTCCTCACACATGGTGACTGATACGTCCATTTTGCATCATGCTTTCATATTGATATTTATTGCACTATGGGCTGTTATTACACATTATATCACAATATTATGCCTTTTCTCTCTTATTTTATAAGGTTTACATATAGAGGGAGAATGCCGGTAGCTGAAATTCTGGACTGGAAAAGGAGCAAATATTAGAAACCTATTCTACACAACTCCAAAAGTCGTGAAACTCCACGGAGATCAGTTTTGGAATAAATAAAAAATATTGGACAAAGAAAGCACCAGAGGGGGGCCATCAGCCAGCCACAAGGGTGGAGGGCGCGCCCCCCTGTCTTGTGGGCCCCTTGGCAGGCCCCCGACGCCCATCTTCTGCTATATGGTGTCTTTTGCCCTGAAAACAAATCATAGAGAAGCTTTCGGGACGAAGCGCCGCCGTCTCAAGGCGGAACCTGGGTAGGACCAATCTAGGGCTCTGGTGGAGCTGTTCTACTGGGGAAACATCCCTCCAAGAGGGGGAAATCACCGCCATCGTCATCACGATCGATCCTCTCATCGAGAGGGGGTCAATCTCCATAACATCTTCACCAGCACCATCTCCTCTCAAACCCTAGTTCATCTCTTGTATCCGGTCTTTGTCTCAAAACCTTAGATTGGTACATGTGGGTTGCTAGTAGTGTTGATTACTCCTTGTAGTTGATGCTAGTTGGTTTATTTGGTGGAAGATCATATGTTCAGATCCTTAATGATAATTAATACTCCTCTAATTATGAACATGAATATGCTTTATGAGTAGTTATGTTTGTTCCTGAGGACATGGGATAAGTCTTGTTATAAGTAATCATGTGAATTTGGTATTCGTTCGATATTTTGATGAGATGTATGTGGTCTCTCCTCAAGTGGTGTTATGTAAACTTCGACTACATGACACTTCTCCATGATTTGGGCTTGGGGAAGGCATTGGGAAGTAATAAGTAGATGATGGGTTGCTAGAGTGACAGAAGCTTAAACCCTAGTTTATGCGTTGCTTTATAAGGGGCTGATTTGGATCCATATGTTTCATGCTATGGTTAGGTTTACCTTAATTCTTCTTTCATAGTTGCGGATGCTTGCGAGAGGGTTAATCATAAGTGGGAGGCTTGTCCAAGGAAGGACAACACCCAAGCACCGTCCACCCACATATCAAATTATCAAAGTAACGAACGCGAATCATATAAGCATGATGAAAACTAGCTTGACAGTAATTCCCATGTGTCCTCGGGAGCGCTTTGCTTTATATAAGACTTCGTCCAGTCTTGTCCTTTGCTACAAAAAGGATCGGGCCACCTTGCTGCACCTTATTTACTTTTGTTACTTGTTAACCGTTACGAATTATCTTATCACAAAACTATCTATTATCGAAAATTTCAGTACTTGCAGAGAATACCTTGCTGAAAACCGCTTGTCATTTTCTTCTGCTCCTCGTTCGGTTCGACACTCTTACTTATCGAAATGACTATGATAGGTCCCCTGTACTTGTGGGTCATCAGCGACATAAAGATAAATGATTGATAGATAGTATGTCTTACAATAGTTGCTGGATGTGATAACCGGTCACAAGTATGACTAACTTGGAGACAGATGGTTGGGAGGTAGCTATGAAGAAGAGATGGGAAATGGTGGCGGCTAGGGGGCAGAATGGAGGATCACCTCGATCTTGTGCTCCTCATGCTGGGCACGGAGCAGCTCCTCTTGCAGCTCGACGACCGTCATGGTCGGTCGCTCGTGGGTAAAACCTTGGTGGAGGGGAAAGTAAAACCTAGCTAGCAGGGGGTTGGAGAGGGAGAGGAGAGGGACGAGAGAACTATGGTGGGGGGAGGAAGGGAAGATACCCGCTTGACTTATGTGGTGGTCGGGTGAGTGTAGACTGGGCCTAAACTTTATTTTTTTTTAGGGTTAGGTGCGTAGACACTGTTGGTTCGAACTGATTTGGAAATGTTCGGTCCAGTTCCTTAGGCACATCTTGGCGATCTGGAAATTGCTTTGCACGAAAAAAAAGCATTTTTTGTGAGAGAAACATATTTGATTCTCCTGGATGCATAGATTTGTTTTCGCGAGAGGCATAGTTTTTCCTCTCGAAAAGGAGAAAAACGTATTTTCTTTTTCGTTTCTTCCGCGGGTGTCACATATTTGCTTCTCGTGGAGGCACAGAATTTGCTTCCACGAGAAGCATAGTTGTGCCTCTTAGAAAAGAAAAAATGACTTTTTTTGTGTGTGCATCCGGGAGAAGCACAGATTTACTTCTCCTGGAGGCATAGGTTTGCTTCTCGCGAGTGACTCAAAAAAGAAAAGGTCATGTTTTATTTTCTCTTTTCTTCCGCGAGGGCACATGTGTGCTTCTGCAAGAGGGGGGCGTTCTTCGACCTTGAGAAAGGGAAAAGAGGGGGGCGTTCTTTCGGCTTGGGGTCTTTTGTCTTGTTTTCCCCGGGTTTTTTTGTGAATTTTTTTTGTCAAAACCTATTATAATGGGATGTACTTTCGAAGATCTCAACATGAGAAATCCAACGATGAAAATGGTTCAGGATGTGGATGCACAGTTTAACAGATACAACATTTTGAATAAACGAATCTAAAAAAAAGGGAAACACCCGGTTTGCAACAAATGGATATATTCAAATTCACAATTCACATTCAGGATGTGGATGCTCTTATTAATACAGATATATTCAAATTCACAATTTCAAATTTTTAAATTTTTTGTTTATAAATATATGTATTTGCGAAATTTTCAAAATGAAAATAAAAGAAGAAACAGACAAAGGAAAAACAGGAGATTAGACGAACTTACTTGGAACCTACCTGGGCGCAATGGCCTAATGGGAGCAGTTGCTCCAGATCGCGTTAAGCAAGGTATAGGCGGAGCTCCTATGCAGCGCTGCAGGCGCCGTTAACAATCCGGCGCCTGTAGTGCTGCTAACATGGGCCAGCCCACTAGCGTGCTGCCCCAATGTTTTTAATTTTTGTTACGAAAGTAAAAATATGAAATAAAAAGGTTTACAGATTTAAAGAAAAAGGTTCATCCATTCAAAAAAGTTCATATATTTAAAATGTTTCAAAAATATTGAAAAGTTCATCAATTTGAAAAAGTTCATTCAATTTGAAAAAGTTCATCCAATTTAGAAAACGTTCATTAACTTTTTACAAAAGTTCATTAAATTTGAAAAGTTCATAGAATTCAAAAAGATCATGTATTTTTAGAAAAGTTCATTGAACATAAATAAAAGTTTATCCATTTTGAAAAGATGTTCATCAAACTTCAAAACAGTTCATCAATATTCGAAAAAATTATGAATCTGACAAAAAACTCTTGAAATTTTTAAAAAGTTCATAGGCATTTAAAAAACACAGAATTTTCAAAAAAGAAAATATCAACCGGCGCCTAGACGGGCTGGCCCATTTACGGACGCCACTGGCGCCAGTTAACGAAAATGCACGTTAACTGGCGCCTGTGCCGCCAAATAAGAAATACCGGTATAGGCCCCCGAGCGGCTATGAGCCGCTTAATGCAAGGCCGACGGTGGCTCGTCATGTTGATAACTTTAAAAAACATAGTGACAATGAAAAAATATTCCTGCATTTTAAAATTCATGATGTTTTTTTTTCAAATTTGTGAAAAAAATTCAAAATCAATTAACTCTTTCAAATATAGATGAAAATTTCCCAAATTCGTGAATTTTCTAAAAATTGATGAATATTTTTAAAATTTGTGAACTTTTTTTCAAAATTGATGAATGGTGATCCTTTTTCAAATTTGTGAAGTTTTTTCATCAAAATCAATGAACTTTTTTTCTATTTTGTGAACTTGTTTTCAAATTCGATGAGCCTTTTTTCAAAATCTATGAACTTTATTCAAGCTCATGAACGTTTTTAACTTTGTGGACATTTTTGAATTGTCGAACTTTTTTGGGGGATTTTTTCCAGGTTTTTTTGTCGTTTTTGAAAGTTAATGGTTAACCGGTCAAATGCAATCGAGCGACCAGGGAAATTGGTCAACTGCGAACAAATGAGACCACACTTTTTTTTTTGCTCGTGAAGGAACGATCGAGTGCTCACCTTAGTATTGAGATTTTCAATGGTATTATGTTGGTTTTATTTTGCATCAATGGTTGGAATGCGCTCACTAATCTTGCAGATGTAAACAAGGCCCGTCCTTATAAAGGAAAGTACATGCACCCAAACTAAGTTGAAAGGAAGAGAGAGAGAGAGAGAGAGAGAGAGAGAGAGAGAGAGAGAGAGAGAGAGAGAGAGAGAGCAATGACATTGACGATGGGTTGTGCATTGGGAAAAATATGGGAACACATCACATGCCACAATCTACATGGGTCTAGAAACAGCTCAACACCACGGATTTCCGAGCAGAGGAGGAGACAGTAGCAATGTAGCATAATATCGAGATGTGTGGAAGTATCCTTTAGAGGAGCGTTGTTGCTGACGAATAGCAGCTCGGTTGGATAGAGATAGGGAGTGTGGTCGAAGGGTGGAAGGGGACATAGGACATGTGCGCCGGCCACCCACAATCTACTCACCAATGGCCGAGATGTGGACCAAAATTTATTATACCACAAGGGGAAAATTCTCTGTCACACATCAGGAGGCTCGTCGAGTATTTAGTGAGAAGTGAGAGCAAATCCTCTGTTTTCCCTAATTTTCCTTAATACAAAATATAATATATGCAAAGCGGGGAGCTTTCTCACAAGTTATCTCAGGATAGTATTGTAGTTGACTAGGACAATTCCAGTGCATAGAAGCTCCCACACGAGATGAGGTCCGTGAGGGATTATAGGAACATAGTCTTACTCCTGCAAGTGCAATGTAGAGAGGCTGGAATGACATTTTCAAACTCATGGAGAAAACATGCAACATGCATGCATTTGGAAACAAAATCTGGAAGACTATGGAATGTCCCATTAAGATTTCGACTAGAGCACATGGCTGGGCGTTGAAAGTACTAGAAAACCTATATGCCAGTAGAATGAAACGAAACAAGACTAAAACCTCCGGTCCAAGATGACATGATGGAAGGCTCCTATTCATACCATCCATCCTATAATGAATGCTAACTACTAGTTTGACCTAGCTAGCATGGAATCGCTGCCAAACCCGCACAATGCCTTAGTGTCACACAAACCTCGGTTTCCTCAAATACGTAAACCATTGAATTAAAAAACCATGATGTTGAGATTTTATATTTTGACGTTAATTGACGAGAGATAAGATTTGCCACTCGTAGGGATCAAGGAAAACAGAGGCTACAAAGAAGAAAGATAGCAAGGCTCTTCATCAATTAAAACAGGGATGGCATGGAACCTGCTTCTGACCCGCCCTAGTGCCATGGTGCCGCACGGCTTCTCGATTTTACTCATATGCAGAGATATAACATTGAATTGAAGCACCTTAGTATCAAGATTTTATATTGTGCTAGATGGTATGTCGATTTCAGTTTGGATTTAATTGACACAGGATAAGATTTAGAACAACCTAGGAGGGATCAAAGGGAAAACAGAGGCTACAAATAAGAAAGACCACAGAGGCTATTCTGCAACTGCAACAGGAATGACATGTCATTTGCAATCTTGGACGCTATCTAGGACTCCGAAGGGCGGGAGGTAGTGATTCGAGCATTTCGCTCCTTCCACAAATTCCAGAAGGTGTATGAGGCATACTGGTTGCGAACGTGCTGTCTCTGAAAAGCATGGCGAAGTGTTGAGTGTAGAGTATAGGGTGAGCCTAGAGAATGGAGCAGAGCATGAGCATGACCGGCACTTATAAAGGGTACTTGAGGCTTAGGTACAATTGGTACTCAATGAATTGGTCACAAAATTAATGGATGGATAGGTAATGTGCTCACTAACTTTCCTCGGCCTAAGCATGACCGACACTTATAAAGGACCAGGTGCTCCTCTCTGTAGTCTCCATGTGGCCTGTAACTATGCTATCAGGATGGTACTAGCAGCCAAACAAACACGACCGGGGTCAAGGTTCCCAAGCAAGAGAGAGCAGTGACAATAATCAATGGGTTGAGTTAATGCAATCCTATGAAATATGAATTGGAGGCATATCGAAATGTATCATGTCAAAAATTCATCTCGGGTGTTGGAGAATTCCAGGAGGATCTATTTCGAGGAGGGAAGGCGGCAGGATCACTGATGGACTCGCATGAGCAAAAAATGGAAGATGGCAGTACAGCTCAGATGAATCCGTCCATAAGGAGATAGCCACGCAGAAAATCGAAAAGTGCACAAAAATTCACAGTGTAAAAACTAGATAAAACAAAAAATTTCCTCTGTTCTCTCTCGATTGCAACCCACACTCACCAGACGAAGTCCTAGTGGATTCTGATTTGGAACCTAGAGTTACAATATGCAAGCAAATCGGGGAAACTGGAACTTGGTGAGTGTACCTTGCCGCAGCCCAACCACCGTATCATTGATTGCCAGAATCGTTGCGGCCCTTCTGGGCAATGGCATATGTGGGTCAGGTTGGTCTCACGCGAGATAGAGAGCTGGAGGCAGTAGTGGGGGCGCGGTGTCCAGCTCACCGAGCCGATGGAGGCCGGATGAACAGACAGAGAGGGCGAAAAGGCCTGAAATGAACTAGCCAACAGCCCAACACAGGGAGAGGCGCTCGCTCGTATAGGAAGCGCTCGCACATACATGACCCCTCTGTAATCTACAACTCTCTCTCTTTTTCTCACAGCGGTACAATCTAGTATTTTTCGTCCCATAACATAAGATTGGTTTTGACACTAGTGTAGTGTCAAAACGCCTTATATTATGGGACGGATGGAGTAAGAACTTAGCAACGCATATGCATCAAAGTTGACCAGAAAAGCTAAGGTATCTCCAAGAATTTGCACCAAAATAACCAAGGGTGTGCTTGGTTTTGCCCCACAACAAATTTTGGTCACCTACAAATGGAAAAGATTAGCAAGAAAATGAATTGACAAGAGTATTGATACACCAAAAGTTGACAGCCAAACATACAAACCACAATTTTGTATCGACAAAGCTTCGTCACAGCCGCCAACCTCCAGCTCCGTCTTATTTTCTTGACATCCTCAACTTATTTCGATCCATGTGGCAAAACAAACTTGAAAGCTGTCTCAAAATATCACAATGGTTGTAGTTAGGAACAAAACCCAAAAGCTAGCTACAATGACATATTGCCTGAAACACAGAATGACATCAATTTGTAGCAAAATTTGGCACAGCTAATTCAGATTTTCCCATAAGAGCAAGCAGTTTGCTGATCATCACATGTAAAACGCCTCCAACACCTACATCTCCAAAAAAAAGGTGGCATTCACCTTGCTCTCGACAATGCTCTGGAGCCATGCCCACATCCGAAACAACATGCTCCAAAATACTAGTTTCAGCTTTCAACAGAGACAAAGAGCCTCCAATTCCGCAACTGCAACATTCAAGATGACATGACCAAAAGACAGCTTTGACGCAACCCCTGTTATCAGGGCGCAACTCCACCTTCCAGCACCTAGTTAGTCAACTCCATGACGGCACTAACTCCGCAGCCTTGAGCGCCTCCATGGCCTTGGATCTTGACACGGAGGCCTGCGTCATCACGAGCTCGACGTCCTTCTTGTCAACGCCCATCTCGTCGACCTCCTCGTCATCTTGGACTGCTTCCACGGACGGCTCACCTTCGAATTGACCCTGATCGGGCCCGGCGCCTTGAACTGGTCTGCCGCTTGTGTCTGCAGCTCAGTGTTCAGGTCCTCGAACTTGATCTCCCCGATAATGACATAGGTTTCTGAGTGCGAGCTCTTGTAGACATCTGGCTTGAGAGGACAAACGTAACCTGCAATTGTATTGGAGAAGGAGAACTTAAGAAAATATGATAACCGACAGCATATAATTACGCTTCAGGGAACAATGTCGTAAAGTGGTTAAGATGCTCACGATCTTGCTCTTTTTGAGAGTTAAACGGTTCACACCAGTAATGACCTTCATGCCAAGCTTCTCCCTGGCTTTCCTGCTCTTCTTCTCACTCCTTGTCTGCCTAGATCTTCCACTAGCATCACCTCCTAGTCCCAGAAAGCACACGCATAATGTCAGATTTTTAAAATTTGCAAAAGCCCAGAATTCTACAACTGGACATAGTTCACTTTGTGGATTATTATCTGTAATCGCTGAAAATGGAAAGTGTAACATCAGAAAGTTGCAGTGTAGCTGGAGCTCCACGGTACCCTTTATCCTGGGCGTCAATTTTTGTGTTGTGATTTGTGCGCATGTGACCCCTCCTGCCTGCGCCAGTGTCATTAGCCAGATTTGACCGGGCTTGCATGTCAAGTGCAACTGTTCCAGCAACTGTAGTCACATGGGTTGGTTTTCTACGCTGACACATAGGTGAAGAAATGGGAGGAGAGAGAGAACCCACACATCTTTTCATTGTGTGTCAGTGAAAGAGGGAAGGTGAGACAGCGTGTTTTCTGTGAAAGAGGTGACGTGAGAGAAGAGAGAGGAGCTATGAGTGAGAGTGCGTGTTTTTCTGAGAAAGAGAGCCCACAGAAAACATTTTTTTAGTGAGAGAGGTGATCTGAGAACGTATTTTTTCTGAGAAAGAGGTGATGTGAGAGAGGAGAGAGGTGCTATGAGAGAGAGAGCAGAGAGAAAGAGCATGTTTTCTTGAGAGATAGATTCTCATGAGAGAGATGTGATGTGAGAGATAAAGGAGAGGTGTTGTGCGAGAGAAACGAGAAGAGAGAGAGGTGACGTGCGTGAGTGAAAAAAGCTGTCATTTAAGGGTGAGAAAGTGAGCAAGGAGCGCACTGCTCCTCCTCTGTTAATTACAGGCAAGCTCTGACGGACCATGGACATGCGAGACAACTAGTCCAGATGCACCTGCTGATTTTCAGATCTAGGCACACATCCAAATACACTAGAGCCCAGATTGAACGGCTATGATAGAGGGTACCGTGTAGCTGGTCCTACAAAAAACTGCTCTCGTGTAACATTCATACAACACTTATTCAAGAGGATACAGAGTTGTCCACCCAGAGAGAGCTCTGCGACCTAGGCGACATCGACAGATGAGATCTAGCGCTATAACACCACCGCCGCAACGGAACACGCCGATCCAGGGGCCGAACGAGCAAGAGAGGCGAAGATTTATTATTATCTTTGAAATGTGAGGCGAAGATTTTTCAGTTGAACAGGGCACCAAATCGGAGACGGGGAGGGGTCGGAATGGAGGATCACCTCGAGCTGGGCGCGGAGCAGATCGGCCACCGTCATGGTGGCGCGCCGGAAAAAGCTTGTCGGAGGGGAAAGTAAAACCCTAGCCTAGCTAGGAGGTGGCTGGGAGCGGGAGAGGAGAGGGCCAAGGGAAGGGAGACTGCGACCGCAGGAAGAAAGGAAGAGACCCGCTTGACTCGTGCCCTCTGGTGGGTGTAAACTGGGCCTAGACCGTGCAATTTGGACCAGTTCGCCCATGGTTCGATGCCCGTTTTCTTGGCCCGTCCTGGCAATCTAGCAATAGTGCGTACCTCTTTTAGATGTCTCAAAAAAAAAACGTACCTCGTATAGTGGGTGTAAACTAGTTTCATGGTTGTTTCTCAAAAAAAATAGTTTCATGGTTTGAACTTCTAAATTTGGCTCTCCTAGCTAAACAGGCGTGGCGCATTCTAAAGCTAAAAAAAGCTAAACAGGTCTGGCACATCTACAAAACCCAGAATCACTCGGTGCAAGAATTTTATATTTCCATTCGTGCTCGATTTTGAATGCAGAACTGGGTAATCATCCAAGCCAGATTTGGGGAGCAACAGTAGAAGGACGTGATGTACTCAAGCAGGGATTGATACGGAGAATTGGCACGGAGCTTGGTCAAACAATTGGATTCCAAGGGACGTCGTGTTGTGCCCCTATGGATGCCGGGTAACCAATCCACCTTTGCTTGTCACGGATCTTATTGATCATACAGCTGCAAGATGGGACATGGAGCGACTATCAGAGGTGCGTTTACCAACTGATATTCCATCTATTCTTAATATCGCAAACTGTACAAGTGAGGTACAAGATATCTTGGAGTGGCACTTTGAGAAAAGTGGCTGCTACATTGTGAGATCAGCGTACAAAATGATGGTAGCTACAAAGTGCGGGCGGGAAGCTTGGATCGATGGTTCTGCTGGTTCCTCCAGTACTGGTAGAGATGTGGCCTCGTGGAAGGTATTATAGAAAACACCCGTACCAGGAAAAATACGTATGTTCCTTTGGAGACTAGTGAGGCACTCATTGCCAACCGAGGATGTACGGGCTCATAGGAAAATGCCCACTACCAGCATTTGTGCTCTTTGTGGCGCGACTGGCTCCTGAAGACACTCGTTGCTCGAGTGCAATATGGCGAGGTGCATTTGCGCACTTGTTGATGGTGATTTTGACGGAGTACTTATGTGACAATTGAACCGAGTGTCAGGCAATGGTTGTTTGCGATGATTGATTCATTATCACGTGAGGCATTTGTTAAGTTATCAATCACCTTATTGGTCAATGGTGGGCACAGACAAAAGTGATACATGAAGAATCAAAGCCCTAGGCTACACACGAGTTCATTAAAAGGTTTATAGTAGAACTCGAGATGAAAACAGAAAAGGAGACAAGGGTGCCAACTAAGATTAGAAGAATAGTGGCAAGCCCTAGGGTGCCACCTCGGGGTTTTGCAAAAATCCATGTTGGTGCAAGTGTGGAAAAGTCCGAGATGAGACGAGCAACATCCGCAGTGTGCCGAGATGATGTTGGACGGTATTTGGGAAGATCCTCTCTCGTTGTCCAAGGGGGTCATTGACGATGTAGCTACACTCAAAGTGATGGCATGTAGAGAAGCATTGGCTCTTGCAGAAGACTTGATGATTCAAAATTTTATAATCGCCTCCGACTCAAAGCGGGTCGTGAACGACATTGACAGATGAACTAGTAGTACTTATGGTTGTATCATTAGCGAGATAAAGCATCAAGCTACTTTAGTTAATTGCAAGTTTACTTTTGAAGGTCGCGCATCAAACACTAATGCAGATGGGTTAGATAAGTTTTCAAGCACTCTTGATCAGGGGCGACACCTTTGGTTGATCCATTTTTGTATACCACTTTATGTGGACAATGATCAATAAAGCTTAGCTATACCCCAAAAAAAACTAGTTTCACAAAAAAAAACTTTTCCTCTCAAAAAAACAAAAAAAAACTCTTTTTCACTAAAGAATACCTCCCTTGTTTTGCAAACAAACCCTGCTTGTATTAAAATGAAGTGTGGAAAATATCCTGCATAGAGACAGAGATACAACTAAGTATATCCTAATAAAACTAAGAGATAGCACTTGCATATAAAGGAAACATTGAAGCTTTGAAGATTGACTCTGCCATGATATAAATCTATAATTAACCTCATCAAAACTGCTTTAATAATGTGGTAGCAAGCTTTAGTAGATGCCTCATTGAGCCCATCTGGACCTAGTGCCTTGTCGGTGGGGAGATATTTAATAACCTTGTCAATTTCTTCAATTGTAAAGGGAACCTCCAGATTTATGAGATCAGCCTGACTCTTGAGCATGGTTTTCATGTCGTGCAATATACCTATGTTCCAAACCTCTTCTTAAATGCTCTTCATGGGATAAATATTTTTTTCTTCATGATAAGTGTGCTCCTCACCTTGCTCATCTGTTAGAGTTGATATGAGAATATGTATGTATTTGATGGTTGTTTTGCATTTAAGATTTTATTATTTTCTTCCCAAGCTAGACCCATCTCGATAGTAGCTATTTCTTTCCAATTAGTCCTCTCGTGACCCAAGAGTTTAAACATGTTCTCTTTTAATAAAGTTTTGTTGTTGTCTCCCACTGTCTCGAGGGGCTAAATTCTTAAGTGGTGTCGTAGTAAAGATTACGCCACTAGTATTTCGAATTGCTCCAGAGAGATTAGAGTGCCTTGGCCCACACATTGATACTTTTTCTAGGTCTTTTGAATTTTATAGTAATAATTTTGACATTGTCCACTTCATTGAATGGTTGATCCCATATATTCTTGACAGTCTACTAGAAGTCCGGATGTTGAAGTCAGTATTTTTGAAATCTGAATAGCATTAAATTAGGTACAAATGTGCCTATCTAGATAATACTAGGAGTGTGATCAGAGGTGGTTTTGGCCAATGTGATAGCTCTGGTATTAGGATAAGCAATAGTCCAAGCTTATGAAGAAAAGAATATAGGGATCTCTTGCATATTGCTCCAATTATAGCTTGTTCCCTTTGAAGGGATTTCGACAATGCTAGGTGATTAATGGCAGCATTGAAGTCCATCATGCCTTGAATGTTTCCCTTTTCTATTTCTATTATCAGGGTACTTGATGAACTTGAAGTCTCATGCAATGATCCAGTTTTTTGTCATCCAACAATGAAATATTTTTGAACCAGTACATAAATGCTTGCCTTTCTTTCGGTTGTAAGGGTCCATACGCATTTGTTAAGATCAAAGGGTCTGTTGAGTTAATGGAAATGAATGAAATAGATTAAAAAATCATTTTGAAGACTCTTCTCCCTTGAAAATACTATCATTCTATACAATACCAACCCCCTAAGGCCACTACTAAAGGAAAGAGTTGAATTTTTTTCGATCTCGAGGGGCAGTAGTTTTCAAGTATCTTTGGTAATAGTTCTCTCTTTGTTTCCTGATACACAAAATTACGCACCATTTCTTCAATTTTATTTGATATAGCAATCTAATTTTGGTCATAGTTAATTCCCCTAATATTCAAGTTTAATATTTTCCATTATGTATTCATGATACCAAATGAATACTTTCTCATAAAAACCATATACCAGATAGTGATGTCCGAAAAAATCGCGTGCGTAACATTTGATATAGTCCATATATTGATAACTAGTTTGTTGAATAATCAACCACATAATTATATAGGAGCTAAAGAGTCTTGAGTTATTGCATCCACGATAATATAAAATGAACAGACACAAACTAAGTTCTTAACGCAACTATGAACCCAAGAACTTGAGTCCTCATGTAGTCTTCAGTTCTCCCCCTTTTTGACCTAGCCCCCATCTTTCTACACCTTCATTTACTTCATGTGCTTCATGTTCAATTTCTCTACATTTGTGTCCTTGGGGACATCTTGCAAAAGTAAGTGTTAACACTTTTGGCCACTTTACATGGTAGGGGAGGGGGTCAACTGAGCAAGGCATGCAGTTTCTATCCACGCAACTCTTATGTCTGAAGCCTTTGTTTTGAGACTGGATTCTTGAACTTTTTCTTAACTCGATATCAATTAGGGGGTGGGGTGGGCTTGTTCCTTCTTTTACAGTAAACATGAATGGTACTGGTGTAGGAAGCATGCTCAGTTATGAGACCTCCAGGCATTGTTTTCTTCCCCTGTAGGTTATAGAAGGGTTGTATATCAACTTTATTAGGCTCCTTAGACAAAGACTAAAACTCATACTCCCTCCGTTCCACAATGTAGCGCATATAGATTTTTCTAAAAGTCAAACTTTATAAACTTTGACCAAGTTTATAGAGAAAATCATATACATCTAGAATACCAAATACATGTGCTTAGATACATCACAAGACATACTTTCATATTATATACATCTTGTATTGTAGATATAAATAGTTTTCTCTATAAACTTGGTCAAAGTTTATAAAATTTGACTTTGTAGAAAATCTATATGCACTACATTATGGAACGGAGGGAGTAGTATGGATTCAATGTAAAGGACCATGAATTGAGTTTAACAAAATCATTGAAGTGGTTGTATTCTTGATTCCTACTATGGTTTCCCATAATTTAGAGTCCATGAATTTTTTTCGCATAGTCAAGCCTTTATGCTCATAGGAGGGAAACTAAGAGAAAGTTTACTCATTCAAATGGTACTTTAATTACCTCATCAAATGGAGAAGAGGGAGCAAAGTGCGATTTCCAAAGTTTTGCTTTTGCTTTTCCCATCAAGACCTTTGCCATGGCTAGGAAACTAATATCTTCGTGAAAATAAGAGCTAAATCAGTCTGGTTGTGTTAAGTGCTAATTGTAGTACAATTCTGAATTTTTGCAAATAAAATAGTATCAAGCATAAGTGTTTCTTGGACCTCCTAGGAGACCTCAATTGCATTATTCAAAGTTAAGTGTGCAATCCAAGTTGTAGGGCCCTGTTGGACTTGTACTTGATTTGCCAATGAAACTGAAAACTTGGCACTTCAGTTCCATTAAGTTCATGTTGTTGACAGTTGGACTGGCTATCTAGAGGAGTTAGAATTGGCTGATATTGAGAATGTGGAGCTTTTGGCCAAAAATCAAATGATGGTTATGGAGGGGAATTAAGATCCAGTCCATGTGCTACGATGTGTTGAATATTCACCTAGTCTTCTTCAAATAGTTGCTGGAGAGGTTCAATTAGTTGGAACAGTGGTTGCACTAAGTTTAGATCCAGTGTTTGAGGCATGTTCATATTTTGATGTGGTATCTCTTGTGGATCAATCTCATGCTGCAAGTGAACTATTTGGAAGCCTTGTTCAGGAGGAGGAAGGACTAAGTTAGGATTTGAGAGCTGGAATATCGATAACTTTGCTACTCTGATTTTAATCCGCACCTCTAGTACTTTTTGCTCTGTCCTATAGGAAGGAGATTCCCAAAGCTACGCAGAGAATGAGCCAGTTTGGCTATGGATTTGTTATCGAAAGGAAAATCAACTACTAGTCTACTAGCATCCAAGATTCCCTATTGACAGCTTAAATTCATCAAGTTCAAACTGATATGTTATGCTTCTCAAAGATGATAAAGACATCATCACACTAATGTGGTCTGTTCAAGGATTATAACACTGGTTGGCCAGTTTCGGAGTTTTTTTTATTGTGATTCGGATAGGAAATTCGACCAAAGACAAATATGCATTGCAGTCTAGGTGGATCATGATCCTGGGACAAATGACATATAATAATCTAATCCGACGGGTATGATCGAGGAGATCTAATATGTTCACCATACGATTTTTGTTGCAGGAGAATGACTAACTAGAGTCCATTCTTGATCTTGCTCCTAGAGATGTCAAGTATATTCGCGAATCCAACTGGAATCTTCATTTCCCCAAACCCAAAATTTGAGGCTAAATTCAGGGATCGTGAATACTATCTCCAACCAACGTCCTCTGAGGAAACAAAGATTAAAAGTCCAATTTTCTAGTTGTGAAACATTGAACAATGGAAAATGACCTCCAAAGAATGCGGGAAGAATTGCACCAATAGATTCCTTGGTGAGTCTGATATTATATCTTCTGAATTCTACGATGCGGAAAAATCCTATGAGTCCTTCTCCAACCTAGTAGTTGACTGAGAGATGGAGATTTCTCTAGATGCGGTCCACAAAGTACTGGCCAGCATTGAATTTGCGATCCAAGGGGGGCATGGCTATGTGGTGGGTGAGGAGAAGTGGAGTGGCTGCTCCCGGGAGCCTGTGGTTATCGATGTCGTAGTAGCAGGCGGCGAGGATGGTGGTCGACATAGGCCGGAGTGGCATATGGCAGGGGTTATGTGGCAAGGGCTAGGCGAGGGCGAGGACTTTGTTCCTAGTCATCTCTTCTTGCCAACTTCTTTGTTCTTTTAGTTTCTATTGTGCTAGATGGTATAATGATTTTAGTTTAAAGTTAATTAACCTAGGGATAAGTTTTACAATCTAACAAGGATTGAAAAATGAGAACATAGGTTACAAAAAAGAAACAAAGAACTAGGCTATTCTATCAATGGAAACAAGGGTGACATGTCATTTGTAATCTTGGATGCCACTTGAAACTCTGAGGAGTGGGAGGTGTTGTCGCCGAATATTCTAGGATTTTGCTGCTATAACATTCAGTGTGGTTATGTATTTTTGTATTGGCTCCGGATGCACCGTCTCCCAAAAGCTTGGCAAATGAGTATTGATTGTAGAGGCTAGGGTGGATAGGGACAACGCAATAAAGCACACATGTGTAGCCAAACCTCTTTGAAGAAAGAGAAATAAAGGTTCATATACTGAAGCAGACTCTAGGACTTGGTTACAATCATAATGGATGGGTAGCTAATGCAGTCACCAACATACATAAGTGTAAGCACGATTGGACCTTATAAAGGATGAACTACTCTCTATAGTCTCCTTGTAGCCTCTAACTATGTTATCAGGTTAGTACAAGTACCCAAATAAGCACAAACAAGGTCGAGGCTCCCGGAGAGATAGTGGAGTGACAATGAAGATGGGTTGGATCAATGCAATCCGCTATGAAATATGAATGGGATGTATCAGGAAACACACCATCTCTAGAAAACCATGTGGGTGTCGAACAATACAAGATTCTCGTATTTGCGGGGAGGGGAGTTAGGGACAATAGTAATGTACTTGCAGAGGATATAAGATCTCATTACATATCCGGTGAAACTACACCACTGTGGACCACGCAGTAACTGAAAAAGGTGTACGAAGAGGAATTTCACTGTGTAAAAACTAGATCAATTGTGCCTCTTTTCCTCCTCAACCGTTTCAACTATAACCAACACTCACCTCACGAGGACCTAGGGTAGGACCTAGATTTTATAGTGCACAAGCAAAAGGGCCAAGTGGGGGACTGGGGAGTTGGGGATTATACATCGCCGAAGGCCTCCGCATCACTGGTCATTAGGGGGTCGTGGTGCCTAGCTCGCAGAGCCACTGGAGGCGAGACAAATGGACAGAGAGAGGGAAGATGTGAGAGGGCCAGAAGCAAACAAGCAAAGACTGACAAAGTCGCTCATGTAGTCTCCGCACGTAGGAAGCGCCTCCCTACACTACATGATGCCCTTTGAGATCCAGTATGGATTGCAGAAGGTTTCCCGTGCCTTTTCCCTAAGGAGTGACCCTAGGTTGTCGAACCCATGAGACGATGTGCACTACCACTACTAAGGAAAACCTTATGCACAGAACTTTACCAGTAGCGCTTGTTAAAAAAGGGCGCTAGTGCTAAATAGCAGTAGCGCGTGCAGGACAAGGACGCTATAGATACAAACTTAGCAGTAGCGCGCCTAACTATAAACGCGCTACAACTAAAATTCTCACGACTAAGCCGATAAGCTACACATAGTAGTAGCGTTCTTGTTTAAACCGTGCTACGGCTATGTCTATTGTAGCAGCGCGTTTACGCATAAAGGCGCTATTGCTAACGGAAAGAAAATAAATCAAACAACAATTAGAACAGTAAATGAAAATGAAAGAAATAGAGAAAGGAGAAAGGAAAAAATAAATGTAAAGAAAAAAAGATGAGAAAGGGAAAAAGAGAGACAGACTTAGCAGTAGCGCGTTTTGTGAAACGCGCTATAGCTAACTTAACTATAGCGCGTTTCCACTAACTCGCTACCGTTATGTTTCACTTAAACAGCTAGCGGTTTCCCTCCCTCACCCGCCACCACTTCTCCCCAAATTCCTCGCCCCACTTCTGCTGTCTCCCGATTAAATCGTCGCCCCACTTCCCGCCGTCTCCTGCCAGTGTGGGCGCGCAACCTCATCCTCACCGCCACCGCCCGAGGCCGCCTCAGCCTCACCGCCGCCGAGGCCGCCCTCACCTCACCGCCCGCCGCCCGAGGCCGCCTCGACCTCACCGTCGCCGCCTCGACCTCATCGTGGCGGACCTCGACCTCCGCGCCTCGAGCCCGCTCAGGACCGCCGCTGCCCGTGCCCGAGTCCGCCCCCCGCCCTGCCTCCGTCGCCGAGCACCTCCCCGCCACCGTCTCTCCCCTCTCTGTAAGCCCCCACCACTCCTCTCTCTCTCTCTCTCTCTGCATTTTAGAGCAAAAATTAGTGGAGCAAAAGTTAGTTTATAGAAAAAAATTAGTTTAGAGCAAAAATTGTTAAGTAGTAGATGTTAGAGCAAAAAATTAGTTTAGAGCAAAAAATTAGTTTAGAGCAAAAAAATTAGTTAGGGCAGTAGGGTTTAATTAGGGTTTTTTGTTTTCATAGTTGTTCTTTTTAAGAAAAAAAGAAGAAAATATTGTAGCAGTGCTGCTTGTAGTATATAGTGATACTAGTAGATGTTAATTAGGTTAGGGCAGTAGTGGTACTAGTAGATGTTAATTAGATGTTTTTTAGTTAGGGCAGTAGGATTTTGCTAGGTTAATTAGGTTAGTAGTGCTGCTAGTAGTAGTGGTACAGTAGGTTAATTAGGTGAAGTTAAATGAATAACCTAAATGAAAGAAATTAGTAGTTAACTAATTTTTTTTCTTTCATCATTATAGAGCACTAAAGTTAACTGAATTTTGTTCTATTAGTAGTTAAATGAATTATCTTCTACACTTAGTTTTTGAATTAGCTTGTGAAATTTGGACCTGTATATTTGGACATGTGTTGCAGTGTCGAAGATGAATATTTGAACACTGTTTTCAGGGGATGAAGCCAAGTGGCCTATGTTTTGTCGGAATGTTGATTCATTTCCGTTCCGGCAAATTTCAGGTTCTTGATTTGTCCACTTTTTAGCAAAGTTCATGCCGAAATTTTCCGTGAATTTCGGCATGACTTGTGCTACAAACTAGGACATATCGAGTGTCCGGGATTTGCCGCACCGGGAAGGAGTCAACGTTGCTGCAAAACAATAGGCCTTTTTTATGTCATTAATCATTATATTAGGTCTAGAATTAATTGACTAGATTTAATCGTAGGAAACATGGCTAGCAACGATGAAGGACAAGGTTCTGGTGATTGCGACGACGTCTACCGAGCGGCAGACGAATTTTTGAGCCTTGCCGACGATCAACCGATGTTGTTGATGGGCCCACCGGTGGCATCAGGGACTGAGACCGACACGTAGACCGGCGCTGAGACTGACACCGGCATCGAGACCGACGCTCAGACTGAGACCGGCGCTGAGACTGAGACCGGCATCGAGACCGGCGCTCAGACTGAGACCGGCGCTGCCTCGGGGAGCGGAGCCGGTGTAGAACCGAAAGCAAAGAGGCAACGGCTTCCTAACAAGCTCAGGACTACTAGACTAGTGGTCACGGAGGTGGACGATGGCAATTTTGAGCCAAAAGCGCCCAGAAGCGTCAAGGCGTGCTACGGCAATCAAATAGGCAACATCTTACGGACAACCGCCACCATCAACGATGAGAAACTCCAGAAGATAGATAATATGAGGCCCTCCTCCTAAAGAAGTTTCACCAGATATTCTTGTTCCCGGGCCGGAATGAAAAGGATTATAAAGATCCAGATAAGGACCCGGCAATGAAGAAGATAAACAAACACGCGATGACCAAGTTTAGCGATGCGTTGGCCACCTGGAAAACAAGGGTGAAAGCAAGGATCATCGAGAAGAAGGAACCCTACTCCGAGATTGTAAAGGATAATCCGACAATCACGGAAGAGTAGTTTCAAATATTCAAGGCGTCTTGCGAGGCCGGCTGCCAAAAAGAAGTCTAAGTACATGAAGGGGCTTCAAGAGAGGAATATTGGGAGCCACCACCTCGAAAGCCGTGGTTACGGCGGGAAGAGGTCCAAATGGGCCAAAGAGGACGCGAAGCCATGAGTCCGGCATCCTGCACCTTTGGCGGAGTTCACCGTCCCGCAGGAGCGTGACGTCCTCAGGGCCCGGCACCGTTGGGACCCAGTGAAGAAGGTTTTTGAGACGAACGCGGTCACGATGGAGTTCATGAGACTGCTGGTAATTTTGTTTCTGATCAATTAGACTGCATGTTATTCATATTTGTAAACGATCTTTGTGCCTTTTGCAGAGAGAGCAGCACATGATTGCGGCCGAAAGCGACTCGCTGTCTGAGGCGTTGGCGAGGCCCAAGTGGGACACTCCATTCAACCAGGCGTTGAACATATTGAAACAACTCCCGGTGGAGACTCGACCGTCGTATGGACGCGTGCACGGTGTCGGAGACGGTGCCACGTGGAATAAGTACTATCGTGAGACCACGGAGGAGAGAAAGGAAAGACGGAGGTTAACTGAAGAAAACATCGACAAGAAGGTTGAGATTGCGGTTGAGAAGAAATCAACTCAAACAGTCGCAACAGCGGTAGCTGCCACAAAACAGATGGTTGTAGATATGTCTACTTCCTTGGTTCCGGCCGTTTTCAATTGGACCAGGCAAAATCCAGAAAAAAAATGCAGCGGACTTTCCCCTTGGTGACTTCTTGGCGAGCAGCTCGACTAGCGTTGCACAAGCTCCTGCTCCCGCACTGGCTCCCGTACGTGCTCCTGCACCAGCTCCCGCACCTGCTCCGGCACCGGCTCCGGCACCGGACGTGCTCGGCGGTGCTTCGTCTTTGGCTGAGCTCGACGCCCTCACGGTATCTGTCACACTGGCCCCCTTCAATAAATGTATAGTCTCCCGTTTTCGTTGCCTTTCGGATGTCTCACATCACAGAATTTTCTTTGCAGGCCGACGCCCCGTGCACCATGTTGTACACCATCGGCGACCAGAAGGTGGACGTGGGGAAGGCGATGATAATGAAGCCGAAGGAACCGTTGTTCCACGGCCGGCCGATCCCCCCGAACGTCTTCAAGGTTTTCGTGGCCAGTGTCAAACCAGGCCACAAGAATTTGCCTCCTCTGGTACTAGTGGGGGATGACGACGAGATCCCGAGGCGGCTTGGTGATTGTTGCAATGGGTGGGGCCTGCTGTGGCCAAAGAGTCTACTTCTTCTGGAGGCGGCCGGGAGCACACCCACGAGCACGCAGCCTCAGCAAGGTATGAACATCAACACCTCACCTACCCAATTAGCGTTGAGTGTCGGGTTGCGTGATAGCGGGCGGGGTAAGGAAGAGGCTCCATTAGTCGCTGATGACGTCGCCATGGATGAGGATGAGGATGACGATGGCACTCAACAGGGTTTGAGCGTCATGAGTCGGTGCCTGAATTGCCGTCTCTAGAGGTTGAACGTATTATGGACGACCTTCCGGTAGTAAATAAGTCTAGGAAGAGATCGAGGAAAGGCAAAAAAAAGCTGATTCTATGATCCAGCCGCCTCAGCAGCCTTGGATTCAAGACCGTATAGATATCCCGGTGCGGATAAATGGCATATCCCCGGTCAACCAATCCTACCTGCAGCAGCGCTAGGGGTCAGATTCGGCGATCTAAGGAGACTGCATGATGATGTGTTGCGGATAGAGAAAGGCCTCATCGCCTCGAAAGATCCAGGATACCCACTCTACGTGGTTAACGTTCCGCAGCAATTGTCGTACATCGACTTCTTCCCCGCGGATAAGTTCTTCCTTCGATTCGATTACATATTCGACATGTTTCACGTGAAGAAGCTGGATTTTACGTTCGTCCGCCTTTATGCCTTGCACATGAACTACATCATCGGGGTTGAGCAGATACCTCATATCTGTGTCACTGACCCGTACTTCATGCACGAGGGCTTCTTGGGAGTCTGTGCAAAGCACCGTGAATACGCGAGGACTACATCGTCAATTTCATGGTCGCCAATAAGGACAAGGAGGCGATTCTCGTGCCTTATCATCCCCTGTAAGTCATCCGCGCGGATATCCTTCCTTCGATTTCAATCATTCATTTGCACGGTGGAGGCTAATTAATTTGAGGTGTACTTATTTTACGCAGCGGTAGCGCGCGTCCTCATCGCCCTCTACCCCGATACTCCCATGCTCTTTATTTGGACTCGTCAAGAACATTAACAAAAGGATTACACCCACATCAAGGATGTTCTCGACAGTGCTATGTATTACTACGAAGCACGGGTGGAGAGGTCAAGGTCAAGAAGAGAAGGGGCGGCAGGCTCGCCTTCGGCCATAAGACCGACTTCTGTTGCATCCAGCAACTGAGTGATTCTCTTAATGATGTATTCTATGTCCTACACCACATGCTGGAGTACAGACGGGATCACCAGAACCTTCGCATATCACCTACATCCGGCGATGCCCATATTTTGCAATGGGCAAAGAACGTAGAAGATATCGAGGATCATCGACTTCGAGCTGAGTTCTATCACATCCAGCGCGAACTTGCCCAAATCATCATGAAGGAGGTTGTCAGAAAAACAGGGATGTTTGTACGAAGAAGGACAAATGTTGCGGGAAGACGTCCGAACACGGGTAGCCTCTCAGCGTCTTGACCTGAAGCCTTTCACTAGTCTCGGGGACTATCTCCCTGACTTGGATGGATGGCACGACATGTTGGAGTGATTGTCGATATATGACAATGTGTCCATTTAGTCCATACTTTCTGTATGACGAAACTTTGAGTTATGCACGACGAAACTTTATTTGTGATGTAATTAAATCGTCCTCCTCGACTAGCGACGATCACTCTAGTTAGGGCATTTTGGGTACGATCAACTTTGTTATTTATGCTTATGATATGTTGCTTCTATTTTTGCCAAGTTTGTCTCTTTCTGTTGCTCAACTATATATGTTGCATATCATCGACTCATGTGACGATGCAGGTGCATAGAGCATCAATGGTGAAGAAGTGCTACGCCAGGAGTATATATACGATGAGTGGCCGAAGTGTCAGGCCCAGGTGTACCGGTTTCCGGTTTCCGAGCAACAGGCAGTAGTTAGTTTAGGTTCACGCTAATGCGAGAGAGGGATACGAACTCATGTACTGCATAGATCCGCTCTCACTCAAAGTGATAGATCTTCTCGCGATATCATTGTTTAGATGGATGACGATGTAGTTGCAAGTAATCGAGACTTGTATCGCTATTTTCGAGATGATGACGAGAGATCACTTTGTGTTGGATGATGATGACATGATTTCATGAGACTAGTTGTATGTATATGCTATGATTACATTTGTATGTGTATGATATGCTAAAGATTATTGTATAAAGCCTATTCAAATACAAAACAAATAATATGCAGAAAAAAACTAATAAAACTAGTAGTAGCGAGGGGAACAAAGTTAGCACTAGCGCTGCCTTACCAGTAGCGCTTCCCTGTAAAAAGCATTGCAGATATTATCAGCAGCGCTCTTCCTTAAAGGGCGCTACTGCTATCCATATATAGCAGTAGCGTGGAACGACAGCGCCATCGCTACACGTTAGCTGTGGCGCCTTATCGATAGCGCGACGTCCGCCGCTCTCGATAGGCAAATACTCGCGCTACTACTAGGGTTTTCCCTAGTAGTGTACATTAATGGCTCTGATAAGTTATTGCTAACAAATTAATTCTACTTTATCAATGGACCATTAAAAACCTTCTGGAGTAACACTAGTATTAAAATGGCATGGGTATGAGGTCTTACTCTCACAACTTTATATTTGTGCGTGGGATCTTAATTATATTAAACCATGCTCTCGAAGAAAACCTATATGATGTGCTGGCGACATGAAGATGTGGGGGTGTGTCCAAAGTACGTCTTGACCAGTGCACGACATGCATCAAGAGTCAGTTGTCCAACCGATGGCCCTTATCGTTGCACATGGTTACCTCCATTATTAGGAATAAACATTCAGATAAAAGCATTGGAAGTTTAGTGACTACACCTCATTTATCTCCAAGGAATAGCTTTCCGCTACCATACTAACCACTTTCCGCACTTCTATTCAGGATACTGTTCCACGTCCTCCTCTCTCTTTACCTTCTCCTTGATCGATGTACAGGATTCTGTGCACCTGTGGGGCCTCAGAACGAGAATAATACAAGATACAGTTCCATTGCAATCGGACACAAACAAATAACCTCAAACATATGTAGTCATTTCGACAATCCTTGGCATTCGGGTTGCAAGGTCGTGCCTAAACCCATTACCTAACTGAATTCCTCACACATGGTGACTGATACGTCCATTTTGCATCATGCTTTCATATTGATATTTATTGCACTATGGGCTGTTATTACACATTATATCACAATATTATGCCTTTTCTCTCTTATTTTATAAGGTTTACATATAGAGGAGAATGCGGTAGCTGAAATTCGGACTGGAAAAGGAGCAAATATTAGAAACCTATTCTACACAACTCCAAAAGTCGTGAAACTCCACGGAGATCAGTTTTGGAATAAATAAAAAATATTGGACAAAGAAAGCACCAGAGGGGGGCCATCAGCCAGCCACAAGGGTGGAGGGCGCGCCCCCCTGTCTTGTGGGCCCCTTGGCAGGCCCCCGACGCCCATCTTCTGCTATATGGTGTCTTTTGCCCTGAAAACAAATCATAGAGAAGCTGGACGGACGCCTGCCTCAAGGCGGAACCTGGTAGGACCAATCTAGGGCTCGTGGAGCTGTTCTCTTGGAAACATCCTCCAAGAGGGGAAATCACCGCCATCGTCATCACGATCGATCCTCTCATCGAGAGGGGGTCAATCTCCATAACATCTTCACCAGCACCATCTCCTCTCAAACCCTAGTTCATCTCTTGTATCCGGTCTTTGTCTCAAAACCTTAGATTGGTACATGTGGGTTGCTAGTAGTGTTGATTACTCCTTGTAGTTGATGCTAGTTGGTTTATTTGGTGGAAGATCATATGTTCAGATCCTTAATGATAATTAATACTCCTCTAATTATGAACATGAATATGCTTTATGAGTAGTTATGTTTGTTCCCGAGGACATGGGATAAGTCTTGTTATAAGTAATCATGTGAATTTGGTATTCGTTCGATATTTTGATGAGATGTATGTGGTCTCTCCTCAAGTGGTGTTATGTAAACTTCGACTACATGACACTTCTCCATGATTTGGGCTTGGGGAAGGCATTGGGAAGTAATAAGTAGATGATGGGTTGCTAGAGTGACAGAAGCTTAAACCCTAGTTTATGCGTTGCTTTATAAGGGGCTGATTTGGATCCATATGTTTCATGCTATGGTTAGGTTTACCTTAATTCTTCTTTCATAGTTGCGGATGCTTGCGAGAGGGGTTAATCATAAGTGGGAGGCTTGTCCAAGGAAGGACAACACCCAAGCACCGGTCCACCCACATATCAAATTATCAAAGTAACGAACGCGAATCATATAAGCATGATGAAAACTAGCTTGACAGTAATTCCCATGTGTCCTCGGGAGCGCTTTGCTTTATATAAGACTTCGTCCAGTCTTGTCCTTTGCTACAAAAAGGATCGGGCCACCTTGCTGCACCTTATTTACTTTTGTTACTTGTTAACCGTTACGAATTATCTTATCACAAAACTATCTATTATCGAAAATTTCAGTACTTGCAGAGAATACCTTGCTGAAAACCGCTTGTCATTTTCTTCTGCTCCTCGTTCGGTTCGACACTCTTACTTATCGAAATGACTATGATAGGTCCCCTGTACTTGTGGGTCATCAGCGACATAAAGATAAATGATTGATAGATAGTATGTCTTACAATAGTTGCTGGATGTGATAACCGGTCACAAGTATGACTAACTTGGAGACAGATGGTTGGGAGGTAGCTATGAAGAAGAGATGGGAAATGGTGGCGGCTAGGGGCAGAATGGAGGATCACTCGATCTTGTGCTCCTCATGCTGGGCACGGAGCAGCTCCTTCAGCAGCTCGACGACCGTCATGGTCGGTCGCTCGTGGGTAAAACCTTGGTGGAGGGAAAGTAAAACCTAGCTAGCAGGGGGTTGGAGAGGGAGAGGAGAGGGACGAGAGAACTATGGTGGGGGAGGAAGGGAAGATACCGCTTGACTTATGTGGTGGTCGGGTGAGTGTAGACTGGGCCTAAACTTTATTTTTTTAGGGTTAGGTGCGTGAGACACTGTTGGTTCGAACTGATTTGGAAATGTTCGGTCCAGTTCCTTAGGCACATCTTGGCGATCTGAAATTGCTTTGCACGAAAAAAAGCATTTTTGTGAGAGAAACATATTTGATTCTCCTGGATGCATAGATTTGTTTTCGCGAGAGGCATAGTTTTCCTCTCGAAAAGGAGAAAACGTATTTTCTTTTTCGTTTCTTCCTCGGGTGTCACATATTTGCTTCTCGTGGAGGCACAGAATTTGCTTCCACGAGAAGCATAGTTGTGCCTCTTAGAAAAGAAAAAATGACTTTTTTTGTGTGTGCATCCGGGAGAAGCACAGATTTACTTCTCCGGAGGCATAGGTTTGCTTCTCATGAGTGACTCAAAAAGAAAAGGTCATGTTTTATTTTCTCTTTTCTTCCGCGAGGGCACATGTGTGCTTCGCAAGAGGGGGCGTTCTTGACCTTGAGAAAGGGAAAAGAGGGGCGTTCTTTCGCTTGGGGTCTTTTGTCTTGTTTTCCCGGTTTTTTGTGAATTTTTTGTCAAAACCTATTATAATGGGATGTACTTTCAAGATCTCAACATGAGAAATCCAACGATGAAAATGGTTCAGGATGTGGATGCACAGTTTAACAGATACAACATTTTGAATAAACGAATCTAAAAAAAAGGGAAACACCCGGTTTGCAACAAATGGATATATTCAAATTCACAATTCACATTCAGGATGTGGATGCTCTTATTAATACAGATATATTCAAATTCACAATTTCAAATTTTTAAATTTTTTGTTTATAAATATATGTATTTGCGAAATTTTCAAAAATGAAAATAAAAGAAGAAACAGACAAAGGAAAAAACAGGAGATTAGACGAACTTACTTGGAACCTACCTGGGCGCAATGGCCTAATGGGAGCAGTTGCTCCAGATCGCGTTAAGCAAGGTATAGGCGGGAGCTCCTATGCAGCGCTGCAGGCGCCCGTTAACAATCCGGCGCCTGTAGTGCTGCTAACATGGGCCGGCCCACTAGCGTGCTGCCCCAATGTTTTTAATTTTTTGTTACGAAAGTAAAAATATGAAATAAAAAAGGTTTACAGATTTAAAGAAAAAAGGTTCATCCATTCAAAAAAAGTTCATATATTTAAAAATGTTTCAAAAATATTGAAAAAGTTCATCAATTTGAAAAAAGTTCATTCAATTTGAAAAAAGTTCATCCAATTTAGAAAACGTTCATTAACTTTTTACAAAAGTTCATTAAATTTGAAAAAGTTCATAGAATTCAAAAAAGATCATGTATTTTTAGAAAAAGTTCATTGAACATAAATAAAAGTTTATCCATTTTGAAAAAGATGTTCATCAAACTTCAAAACAGTTCATCAATATTCGAAAAAAATTATGAATCTGACAAAAAAAACTCTTGAAATTTTTAAAAAGTTCATAGGCATTTAAAAAACACAGAATTTTCAAAAAAGAAAATATCAACCGGCGCCTAGACGGGCTGGCCCATTTACGGACGCCACTGGCGCCAGTTAACGAAAATGCACGTTAACTGGCGCCTGTGCCGCCAAATAAGAAATACCGGTATAGGCCCCCGAGCGGCTATGAGCCGCTTAATGCAAGGCCGACGGTGGCTCGTCATGTTGATAACTTTAAAAAACATAGTGACAATGAAAAAATATTCCTGCATTTTAAAAATATGTATCTGAGTTTTTTTAAATCATTTACGCAATGTAAAAAAATTGCATAATTTTAGAAATGTTTTGTACCATTAGAAAATGTTTCAAAAAGTATTCCCATGTTTAAAAAAAATTCATGACATTTAAAGGAATGCTATATACAATGAAAAAAAGATTTGCTTAGGTTAAAAATATGTTTATTTCTATTATATTTTTTAAATGTAGTTTAGGAAAATGTTATTGGCACTAAACAATATATATTGTGTAGTTGGAGAATGATATCATGTTTCTGAAAAAGTGTTCAAAACATGTGTCTTAAAATAAAATGTACATCAGCGATGCAACCTGTGGTTGGATTATTAGGAGGACAATAATATATGCTCGCATTTTCTGGATTTATTCCAGGCATTGCGGCGACGAGCATTCAGTAAGAGGAGACGTTAACATCAACTACGGAGGCGTCTATAGCGCTTCGTCAATCTCTTAATTTCTCTGAGGTGCTCGTAGGGTAGGCTGTGCGTGCGTATGTTATAGGGGTGGGCATAAGTGCGTATGCATGAGCGTCTGCGCATGTACTGTGATGAAAAAAAATGTACATCATGTATTTAAAAAATGCCTAATATGTATCAGAAAAATGTTTTCACGTGTACTCTGAAAATGTGTGTACTAAGAAAAAGAGTAAACATGTGTTTAAAAAACCCAATAAAAAAGACAAGGAAACAAATAGGAAAGCAAAAAACGGAAGAAAACCAAGAAAGAAACAAAGAAAAAATTGTATTTTTTTTTTATGGAGGATAGCCCCTGGCCTCTGCACCCGAAAGATGCATATGGCCATAAGAAAAAGTTGTATGACGAAGAAAGAACGGAACCCCGAACATTTGAACATGAGACTATAATGTACAAGCTCCGAACGCATCATCTCCCACTAGCTTGGCAACCCAATGTTGAGGCTGAGGTCAAGCTCACCAACCTTCCCTCGTGAAAGCATGACACGCCTTAGCAAATACTCCTTTCCTAATATAAGTAGTCTTGGTCATCTATCCCCTTACCTAATATGTTGGCAGGATTGGGATAATTAACAGCCAAACAAACATGAACAGGGTCATGGATCTAGAGAGAGAGAGAGAGTGCATATCAGATCAAAACTAGCGCCATGATGAAGGTGCACAGAGAATTAAAGAAAAAAAAAGAGCAAGTTTATCGTGTACAAAATGGATCCATGTTTGCCTCTCTACCTCCTCAGCACCGTCCTCAAGTGCACACCGCGATAATCTCAGACATAGCATCGAGTCCACGCAAATTTGGAGTCGAACCAAGGGCTTAGAACCTGAGGAAAACGTTCATGAATGAAGAGTTTCACCTTGCTTAGGGCCGCCGTATTTGTTGTTGTGTTGTACGTGTGGCTCAAGGGGGTGGCCATGCTCTTGAGCAACTATGGGTGGATAGAGAGCGAGCGCGGCAGATAACGTGGGTGAACATCATCTGGTTATTGGTGTCTGTAAAAAGGGAGAAAAGAATTTGCACTTCTAGCATAAAAAAAATTCAAATTTGTATTTGAAGTTTAGAGTATGCAGATAACGTGTTTCTGTTTGCATTCATGTTTGTATTTGAATTCGATGATGGACGAGATATATGGGGCTTTGTATGAGGAAACCTTCTAACTGAAAAGATCTACTGTGCAAATTAATATGTTCTTTTTTGTACCACTATGCATGTTTCCCCTATTTCAAATATATATAATGTACCATTTTACAAATTCCAAGCAAACATTTAATACGTCGAATGAGAAATGTAAAGGGCAATCCTTGTGGTTGCGCATCTGCATTGGCATGCCCCGTGGGCCCCTCGACTATGCCATAGATAGGTCAATGTAGATGCACGTGTAGGTTTGCTGGGGCGTTGTTCGTTGACCCATCCCATTTGGCTGACATCATCTGGAGAGCAATGTTTTGTTGCTGGGGCGAAGCATCCGGATCTCCTCCTCGTGCTTATATGTCAACAATGATTGTGCTGAGTGATGAGTCTTGTTCTACTACTAAACTCGGAGCTTCCTTTTCGTTTTATGTCACATTTCATCGGCGGTTTGGTGCCACTTCTATGGTTTCTTTGCATTGTTGGCTATAGGTATAACAAAGTGTCATTGAGGACGGTGGAGGCGCCACCGCGATAAGTCTGTGGCATCAAAGAGGTGATTATCATAGATTTTACATGATTTTTGATTTTTTTTATATATAGATACATCACATGTGTATATACGATGGATTAGCAAAAAAAAAAGTTATGGGGCCAGCTGACCCCACAAATATAACGTTGATTGACGATGGCGATAAGGTTATGCTGGTGTTAACATTTGTCACTTCTTATGACGTGCGTCCGACTTTAAACTAACCTTACTATTGTGTCCGGGCAGTGGTTTCCCTTATTAACCGGAGAACTCTCTTTTAATAAAACTCCTATATAACAATGAAACTTCGTCCGTGGTTTTTAGGCAAGAAAAACGGGAGTAGGGCAACCTTTGGCTCACTTCATTTGAGAATCCCCGTCCACCACCGGCGCACTTGCCACCGGAATTCCCCACCGCCGCCGCTGCCCCGCCGTCGCGGCGTCATGCTCCACCTCCGGAACCGCATACTCCCCCGCCTCCTCTCAGCCGCGCCCTCTCCTTCTACATCCCGACTCCTCTCTCTCCACCGCCTCCTCTCCGCCTCCGCGCCCGCCGTTTCCCCGAACCCTAGCTTCGCCGTCGGCGACTACCTCGTCGACACCTGCGGCCTCACCCGTGCCCAGGCACTCAAGGCCTCCGCCAGGCTCTCCCACCTCAAGTCCCCCGCCAAGCCCGACGCCGTCCTCGCCTTCCTCGCCGGCCTCGGCCTCTCCGGCGCTGATGTCGCGGCCGTCGTCGCCAGGGACCCGAAGATCCTCTGCGCCGCCGTGGAGACAACGCTGTCCCCCGTCCTCGCTGGGCTCACCGGCCTCGGCCTGTCACAAGCTGAGATTGCGCGCCTCGTCTCGCTCGCCCCCGCCCACTTCCGCCTCAGATCCGTCGTCTCCAAGATAGACTACTACCTGCCGCTCTGCGGCTCCAGCCGCTCAAGCAAGGCTCCTCCATCCTCGGCTCTGACCTCGAGAGGGTGGTCAAGCCCAATGTCAATCTCCTAGCAGAGTGCGGGCTGGGTGCTTGTGATATTGCCAAGCTCTTCATCCGTGTGCCGAGGATACTTTATGCCAAACCAGCGCGTGTCCTGGAGATGGTTGCGTGCGCCGAAGGTATAGGTGTGCGCCGTGGCTCCGGAATGTTCAGGCGCGCTCTGCAGTCTGTTGCATTCCTCAGCGAGGAGAAGATCGCCACCAGAATGGACTACTTGAAGAAGACGGTTAGGTGGTCGGATGCGGAGGTTGGCGTTGCTGTGTCCAAGGGTCCATCTGTGCTCGTGACGTCAAAGGACATGCTGAGGCGCAGGTCTGAATTCCTTATCTCTGAGGTGGGGTTGGAGCCGGCGTACATTGCCCGCCGCCCATCATTGCTCAGTTATAGCTTGGAGGGCCGGCTCAGGCCCCGGCACTATGTTATGAAGTTTCTTACGGAAAACAGATTGCTCAAGCGTGCCACGTGCTACTATACATTTGTCAAGGCCACCGAAATGGAATTCTTGGACAAGTTCATATGCCCTTACAAGGAAGCTGCACCACACCTTGCTGAAGACTATGCAGCTGCTTGCAAAGGGGAAGTGCCAACTAGATTCAGATTTACATTAACCAAGAATGGTCTATGAATTTGGTAAACTCTGTATGGTGCAACAAAGTTTTCATTGTGTGGTAAGCTGGTAATTCCTATTTCGGTGTACTTTGCCTAATTGGATGTTGGTCTTCCACCCTGTTAGATGCGGTCATGGTCGTTGCTAACTGTTGGTTAAACTGATGATTTGAATCCTGAATCTTAGTGTATCATCTGGTAGAGAATAAATCATGGCTTGTTGCCTTGTTATGAACTTGTTCATCCTGATGCTGTTATTTAACACAGATATTGAAACTAGGAAAGTGTGAGAACAGGCCATTCTGCAATGCATTAAAAATTCTGTGCTGGCTTACATTGCTTATCTCCTGGCAATGCTTCATTATAGCCTGGAGGGCTGGTTGAAATCCCAGTTTTGTGTTGTAAAGGTTCTTAATGAAATTAAAATTCTAAAATCTTTACTGCACCACAAAGATTTTGGTTGGCGCAGTAAGCTGGCAAGCTTTGTTTCAGTGTGGTTGCCTAACTAGATGTTCTTCTTTGCTGCAGTATATGTTTGTTGCTATCGGCTGATGAAGCTAATAATTAGATTCATGAGTACTAATATGTCCATGTCACCATAAATTTCTGCTCCCCCCTTCTCTCTTTTTTGGGGGGACTATTTTGGACCTGTTGATGTTCATAATATGTTGATCAATCTGAGGATGCAGTTTTGATGAAATATCCATTCTTTCTGCAATATCTTTGTTTGAAGGGATTAAATGTTGTGAAAGTAATCCATGCTTTACTAGTCTGTCTTGTATTTCTTATAATGCCCTATTGGCAGATTCTTTCAGTTGAAGGGACAAATGATCTCAAAACTGAATAATACAGTTGTACATTTGTATACACGGCCTATCATCTAGTCCAAATACTATGGCTGGTTAAAACCAAGACTCCTCAGTTTTGCACCAATCAAGGGTTTACATGTGTCTAAAGCTATGTTTTTCTATCATGATTTATGCTAGAAAATGGTTAGAATATTTACCTCTGTTTTGTGTGCTTTACTATGGCTGTTTAAAACCATATGCCTCCTCAGGTTTGCACCAATAAGGATTTACATGTATCTAAAGCTATGTTGTTGTACCTTGATTTATGCTAGAAAATGGTGAGAATATTTACATCCCTTTAGTGTGGTTCCCAATCTGCCTAGATTGATGTTACAATCTAGGGTGTTACATTACAGGCTATGCTTTATGCAAACCAGAGTTAGCTATTTTTAGTTTCAAGAATATATCTTCTAGATGGCATCTATTTCTGAGCGTTGTAAAAATATATCTTCGCAACTATATCAAGCTTGTGCTGCTGACCTTTGTACCAAAACTTACAACTACTGGACGGCATGAATTATTAACTATGGTGTTTTACTGTCCCGAGAACAGATCACTAAATCTATATGCACATTTAACAATCTCTGCATACATTGCTTTGCTTCCATGGTTTGTAGGGTTCTGAATTCCAGTTTGCATTGAGACATGAATGTGCTTCTTAACTCTATACTTTTTTGTTGATATTTGTTAGGTTATGAGATGACATCAAAATTATATGCTTGTCCTCCACAAAATCCCATGTCTTTATATTGTCGTTGATTGATGCACTATAATGCTTGAGAGCTTTAGGTAGTGTTTTTCCTTCGATTAAATAGGTAATCTTGCAGTTGAGCTGTAAAGAATCAAGAGATAAGTTGTAAACAATCATTTAAATTTTCTGTCTATGGCTGATGTGGTTGTCTTTGCAAAGACCATCCTCCATTGCTATATTACAGTTCTCATTTATTTAGTATACGTTTAACATTTCCGAATACATGCTTAACATTTTTTGTAATATCACATACATTTTTTAAAATGCGTAAACATTATTTCAATGGTTGAAACATTTTTTGTCTGCTATAAAAAATTCACATATTTTTGAAATATTTATTTTATATATTAATCAAATATTTTAAAATATTTGATTAACATTTTCATAAGTTGCAGACATTATTTGAAACAAGTGAACTTCTTAGAAAGGTCACCAATGTTGTTTTAATATGCTATCAACATTTTCGTTGAATTAAGCTAACAATTGTTTAACATTGTATTGATTATAATTTTCAAATTAATGATTCCAAAATTTTAATTTTTTTTGTTTGGAAGTGGGGCTTTTGCCTCACAGTGTTCCGTAAAAAAATCAAAAATGAAATTAAAAGAAGAAACGAAGAAAGGAAAAAACAGGATTGCAGACGAACTTACTTGGAACCTATCTGCGAAATTACGAGTTGAGGAGTACTCGTTGCAAAGATCACTCCAACTCTACAGGTTGCGATAAGTGGCGTACATGTAGCGGATCCGTTTATTCAGAACGTTTTATCTTTCAAACTGTGCGTTCAAATCCCGAACCGCTTTTACCGTTGGATTCCTCGCGTCGAAATCTTCAAAACTAAATCCCATGTCGATAGGTTTTACGAAGTTTTTTTTCACAAAAAAACCCGGACGAAAAGACCGAACCGGAAGTATTGGTTTTTTTCCTTTTCCGAAGAGGCACGCCCGTGCCTCTCGCGGAAGCAAAACCATGACTCGCGGAAGGAAAAAAAAGAAGAAAAAACACGTTTTTTCCGTTTTCGAGGAGGCACGGTCGTGACTCTCGTGAAAGCACACCCGTTCCTCTCGCGGAAGCAAAACCGTGACTCTCGTGAAAGAAAAGAAAAAGAAAAAACGCGTTTTTTGTTCGTTCCGAGAGGCACGGCCGTGACTCTCGCGGAAGTAAAACCATGACTCGCAAAAGGAAAAAAAGATAGAAAACGTGTTTTTTTCCGTTTCGGAGAGGCACGGCCGTGACTCTCACGAAAGTACAACCGTGCAGAAAACGTGTTTTTTCCATTTTCGAGAGACACGGCTGTGACTCTCGCAAAAGCAAAACCATGACTCTCGCGAAAGAAAAAAAAACGCATTTTTTTCATGCAAATTTTTTTTGAATTTTTTTTGTCAAAAAGCTAAGGAAAACCAAAACGTCGAAAACAACCAGGAAAAAAAACCGTTTCAATAGCCGAAAACGCGTGCGGAAAAATAAAAAAAGTTTAAAGAAAGCGTCCAAAGCGCGACACGTGACGAATGGCTAAGAGCGCGCCAAGTGGTGCTTATAAGACCCCAGAAGAAGCGCTCGTTAACTAGTAGCTCCCACCGGCCTGGGCGCAGTGGCCTAACGGGAGCGGTCGCTCCAACTCCAATGGCCTATGGGCCGCTTATTGCGAGGCAGACGCCGGTGGTTGGCTGGCCTAGTAGGAGGTGGCTCGTCATATTACTCAATATCTTTTTTCCTATTTTTACATTTATTTATAAATTAAATGCATATATTTCACAAACTTAAGTTTACTTAAGAATTTAGAAACATGTATATGATTTTTTTTAACATTGAATAAAATTTGTTAGAGCATTGTTTTTAAAATGTGATAACTTGAAAAAAAGATCATGATAATGAAAAAATATTCCTGCATTTTGAAAATATGTATCTGAAAATTTTAAAAAGCATGTATGTGATGTTAAAAATGTTAGCGATAATTTTAAAAAAAGTTTCATACCAGTAGAAAATGTTTCAAAAATTATTCCTATGTTTCAAAACGTGCTCATGACATTTAAAAAAATGATATATACAATGTAAATAAATGTTCGTGTAGATGAAAAATATGTTTATTTCCATTATAGGATTTTTTTTAAATATAGTTTAAGAAAATGTTGTTGGCACTAAACAATATACAATGTATAATTGGAGAATGTTATCGTATTTCCAAAAATTGTCCAAAACATGTATCTTACAATAAAATGCACATCAGCGAACCGAACTGTGATTGAATGGTTAGGAGAAGAATAGTATCCCAACCCACCAGAGTTCAAGTCCTAAACTTGACACTGATGCTCGCATTTTCTTGAGTTTATTTCAGGCATTCCGGCGATGAGCATTCAGTAATAGGAGACCTTCCCATCGACTAGGAAGGCGTTTGTGACGTCATAAAAAAATATACATCATGTATTTGAAAAATGCCTAATGTGTATCAGAAAAATGTTTTCACGTGTACTCTGAAAATGTGTGTACTACAGAAAAGAGTAAACATGTGTTTAAAAACCAATAAAAGCGACAAAGAAACAAAAAGAAAAGGAAAAAAAACTGAAGAAAAGGAAGAAAACCAAAAAAGAAACAAAGACAAAAAGTATAATGAAGAAAGAACGAAAAACCGAACATGAGGCTATAGTGTTGAGCATGACTCTGTCTTTAGTACAAGCTCGGAACGCATCATCTCCCACTAGCTTGGCAAATGAATGTTGAGGTTGAGGTAAAGCTGCAGACAATGGAGCAGGTACACACATGTGACCAAACCTCCATCGAGAAAAGGAAATCAAGACTTATGTGGTAAACATATTCCAGGACATGGTCACAAATGTAACAGATGATTGCCAACTAATAAGCTCGCCAACCTTCCCTCAGTGTAAGCATGACACACCTTATATATGGAGTCTTGGTCATCTATCCCCATGCCTAGTATGTTGGCAGGATTGTGATAGCGGCCAAACAAACATGAACAGAGTCATGGATCTAGAGAGAGAGAGAAAGCGATGAAAATTACAATGGGTTAAAGCAGTGCAATCTGTTGTGAATGGGAGGCATGTGTAAGCACCTCATCCGCCACAAGTAGAGTGGCCGTACAGAAAGCTGAACTCCATCGATTTCCTAAGACGGAAGGCAACCTAAATCTGCGGTGACAGCAAAGGGACCACCAGACCAGTGGAATAGAGCAGTGCATATCAGATCAAAACTAGCACCATGATCAGGGTGCAGCGAGAATTAATGGAAACACAATGGAAGTTTATGGTGTACAAAATGGATCAATGTTTGCCTCTCTACCTCCTCAGCTCTGACCTCAAGTGCATACCGCGTTAATCTCACACATAACATCTAGTCCACGCAAATTCGGAGTCAAACCCAAGGGCTTAATTAGAACCTGAGAAAAATGGTCATGAATGGAGAGTTTCACCTTGCATCTGTCATTGTGTTGTACGTGAGGCTGAAGGGGGTGGTCATGCTCTTGAGTTCTCTCTCTCTCTCTCTCTCTCATCTCAAGGTGCATCCCCTCACAAGACACTGGTTCAGGGTTAATGTCAAAAATGAACTTGGTTGGCAACTTGGCATGGCCATGCTAGCAACATTCCAAGAAAGGACCAAAAACATCACTCTAAAAGACCAAAAATGTAGAGTTACATACTATCTTGAACACAGAGTGACAAGCATTTCATTTGGAACAAAGCTGCAGGAACCACAGCTAGACTAGACCACACCTGCCAGCGACACCGACACCTCATTGGCCACCTACAATCACTAACTTATTATCTCACTTCGCTATATCATTTAAAAGATAGCTCTCTGTTTTCATTAGAGGCAAAATCATCGATATGAGGCACCTTAATATTGAAATTTTTAATTGTACCAGTTAATAATTTTTCGTATGGGGTTAATGAATGGATAGCTAACACGCTCACCAACCTTGCAGATATAAGCATGACCCACCCTTATAAAGGATGCACTACCTCTGCAGTGTCATGCCTATCTTATCAGGACAGCACTAGCAGCCAAACTAAGTTGAACACAGTCGGGGCTCTTCGAATAGTAAGAAAACATCACTTACAACAATCAATATGGGTGTAGAAACAGCTCAACATCACACATTTCCGAGCCACTAGGAAATAGTGCAATACTGAGACGAGTGGAACAAACCATTGGAGGAGTTATGTTGCTAAGGCTAGTCATAGTGGGGAGACTAGTAACATACATATGTTATTAGTCCATATTACTACCTTCATAGTGAGAAGTGTCATAGGTATAGTAACATATATATCTTCATTTATTGCTTTGTAGACTCATTTTGTATTGGGAACCACAATGTGATGGTAACATATTATGTTACTCTATTTGTCTCTTTCCTCTTTAATTACATGACACATCATTTTTTTTGCTTATGTGGCATCTATGTTACTATTTATGTTACTCCCACTATGACTACCTATGGTTAGTAGGGTAGAGAAAGGGAGGGGCCAACTGGGCGGAGAGATATAGAGTGCGGGTGTCGGCTCCCCACAATCTTGTCACCGTAGATGCAGATTACAAGGCTCCTTGACTTTTCAAAGACTACTCAGAGAAAATCCTCAATTTTCCTATCATTCTATGTAAATTTCCATAATGAAAAATATAGTATATGATCATCAAGTATTCTGCATAATTTACGATTTTGAAGGGAGGAGGGTACTGAAAAGTTGTCTCGGCATACAACAATACTTGAAGTTGGGAAGAAATCCAAAAGGTAAAATGACGTTTTCAAACACATGGAGAAGCAATGCAACCTGCATTTCAAAACAAAACTCATAAAGTTATTAAACTGCAAATTTGCATTCCCACTAGAACACATCATCAGACATTAAAAGGCCTATAAAACGGACACCTACTTGCCAATAGTTTGAAACGAAACACGAAAAAATCCTCCAATTCAAGATGAGGATCAGGTAAGCATTCTTGATACAAGTCTACCCTTCTACCATTGAACCAAACACTGACGAAACTCTTGAAGATTGGTGGGTTCGATCCAGAAGCTTGCTGCCCAATATTAACATAAAAGGTTGTTACATGCTCGTGATCTCGGTTGCATGGATTCTTTGGAAACAGAGGAATGCTTGAGTGGTTGGTAATATGCATCAACGGATCAATGAGGTTACCTCACTCTACCATTTATTGGATTGATTCCAGCGATAGAAGTTGGCCATGGAGGTGGGGAGTCAAATCTTAAAGAGTAACTAGTGGAGTAACTAGTGCGTGCGTGCGTGCACGCGCGCTCTAGCCTATTGACAGTAATGGGGATGAGCTTCTTGTAAAAACATTTTGCTTCCTTCTATTAAAATATGTTACACCAATGCGACGCTAAAAACACGATGACAGGACTGAAGGCTCCAGACCCTCCAACGACAAATGCTAACTGTCAAACACATATATTGTGTCATGTATGTATGGCGCATACACCTGGTCACGTACATCATTAGGAGAGATAGAGTATAGGTTGTAACCGAATACCTCTTTGTAATCTCTCTCTCTTATCTCTTGTTCTCCAAGATGTAATGTTCTTATCTCCCTAGAAGATCTCCAACTACATTGTATGCGTTGTTGCCAGGGAGGTGCGCCCCTGATTATATAACACGTAACGTGTCCCTCTCATCGAGGTAAGACGCTTCTGCCTATTCACACATGGTAATCAGAGCTGCCTCCTCCAAACTCATCTAGGGTTCCAGTAGCAATAGCCTCCATGTCTTCCTCCTCCGCCACCTCCCATTCAAGCCTAAACGGTCAGGTCACGGAGAATCTCTCCCGCACAAATTATGTGATATGGCAGACACAGATCACGCCCTAGCTGAGAGGGGCCGGTCTCTTTGGCTATGCGGACGGCACCATGCCGGGACCAGCTAGCCTTCTCGTCACCAAGGACAAGGACGGGAAGGAGACCTCTGAGCCCAACCCTCTCCACCCCATCTGGGTCAGGGAGGACCAGCAGGTGCTCGGCTTCCTGCTAAGCAACCTCTCCAAAGAGGTGCTCGTCACGGTGACTGCGATCACCACCACGCACGCGCTCTGGACGGCGCTGGCGGGCATGTTTTCGTCGCAGTCCTTGAGCCATGTCAACAACATCCGCACCGCCCTCATCAATGCCCAGAAAGGTAATCAATCAGTCACCGCCTACTTCGCCTCCATGCGTGGCCTCGCCGATGAGCTCTCGCCTCCACCGGCAAAGCCATCCAGGATGACGAGCTGATCTCCTACATCATCCATGGGCTGGACATGGACTACCAGCCCCTTGTCTCGGCCCTCGACGCCCGCGTCACACCCGTCTCCCTCGGCGAGCTCTTTGCCATGCTCAGCAACTTCGATCAGCGCGTGGCCCAGTTCCAGAACTCCGGTGGCGGCTTCAAGTCGTCTGCAAACGCGGCCACGCATGGCCGTGGCGGCTACTCCTCGCACCACCGTGGTCCTCCTCGTCCCAAGGGCAAGCACGGCGGTCCTGGCAACTCCACCAACTCCAGCCCTCGCTCTGGGCGCCCCAACTCCACCAACACCAGGGGGCGCCGTGGTGGCTATGGCAAATCCCGCCCCGATGCTGTCCGTTGTCAGATCTGCGGCAAGCCTGGCCACACGGCCAAGAACTGCTGGTACAGATTTGATGAGGACGCTGCATCATCTGAAGAAGATGACAAGGTGGCCGCAGCCGTGGAGGGAGCATATGGCGTGGATACCAACTGGTATCTCGACAACGGCGCCACCAATCATCTTACGGGCGAGCTGGAGAAGGTGACTCTCCGTGAGAAGTATCAAGGGAAGGATCAGATCCACACCGCCAGCGATGCAGGTATGAGGATCCGTCACATAGGTCATTCAGTTTTTCGTACCCCTTCCCGTAAGATCCATCTTCGTAAAATCTTCCATGTTCCTAGTGCCAACAAAAACCTTCTGTTTGTTCATCGCGTCACCATTGATAATAATGTGTTCATTGAGTTTCATCCCTTTTTCTTCTTGATCAAGGATCAGGCCACGAGGAAAACTCTCTATCGAGGTAGATGCGTTCGAGGACTTTACCCATTGATTCCGGAGTTTCGAAGACACAATAAACAAGCTTGTGGTGCTATCAAGGTTTCGTCCACACGATGGCACGATCGTCTAGGACATGCCTCCTTTTTCCTAGTTGAACGTTTGCTTAGGAAGAATAAGCTCCCGTTTGTTGGTGAGCGTAATGTTAAAACTATTTGTGATTCTTGCCAAAGAGCAAAATGTCATCAATTGCCTTATCCCATCTCTACAAGTGTCTCTACTAAACCTTTGCAATTAATATTTTCTGATGTTTGGGGTCCTGCCCCTAGCTCTGTTGGGAGACACACATACTATGTTAGGTTCATTGATGACTATAGCAAGTTTTCTTAAGAAAAGATCCGAAGTGTTTCAAGTCTTTAAAAACTTCCAAGCACTCGTTGAACGCCAGTTTGATAGCAAAATACTTGTTGTCCAATCCGACTGGGGAGAGGAATATGAGAAACTCAATTCCTTCTTCCAAACACTTGGCATTTCCCATCATGTGTCATGCCCTCACGCTCATCAACAAAACGACTCAACTGAGCGCAAGCATAGGCACATAGTTGAAGTTGGTTTAGCTCTTCTAGCAGGTGCCTCAATGCCATTAAAATTCTAGGACGAGGCCTTCCTCACTGCCATACACATTATCAACATGCTTCCAAGTCGTGTCATAAACAATGAAACTCCCACCGAAAGACTACTTCATGTCAAACCAGATTATACATCGCTTCGTGTCTTTGGGTGTACATGTTGGCCAAATCTCCGTCCTTACAACACTCACAAACTAATGTTTCGCTCAAAACAGTGTGTTTTTCTTGGGCATAGTGCTCAACACAAGGGGGTGAAGTGTCTTGACGTCTCTACTAGCCGTGTCTACATTTCACGAGATGTGGTTTTTGACGAGACTAAGTTTCCCTTCTCCGAACTTCATCCCAATGCCGGTGCATTACTCCGCAAAGAAATTCTTCTTTTCTCTCGTAGTCTCACCGGGCTTACTCAAGGGGCACAAAACTGTGATGATTCTATGACTAACCCTCTCACTGCGTTGCATGAGTTGTGTGATGATGCAGGAGACGGTAAAGAAAAAAATGGACGAGAAAATCCTGAAGAAATTGGTGCAGCCGGGCCTTATTTCATGTGTCCAGAATCTGGGAGCAAATCCCCCTCAGGATCGGAGCTGGTAGGCGCTGCAGATCCGTCAGCCGAATCCACCCCGGGATCTGCACCCACTGCACGCCTGGGCCGATCCGCCCCGACAGCTGCCTCAGGTGCGCCCGACCGAGCGACAGGAGCCGGTCCCGCGCCTGACCCGCGCCAGACGGCGGCTGGCGACCGCGTGACTGCCGTCCCGCGCCAATCCCGCTCGCCCACGCGTCCGCCGCCTGTGAGTGCCCGCTTCCCGGTCCAACCGGTGTGTTACAAGCGGCCCGACCTGCGTCGTCCGACCGGCGCGGGCTCCACAGTTGACGCAAGGGGGCCGAGCCTGGATCTTCTGCGCCTCGTCTGCACACTAGTGGCTCGTGCCGCCACAGAAGATCCGGCGCCTGACACAGCTAATCTGGCACCCGACACAGCTGCTGCAACCGCATCCTCCTTGGGATCCGCGCCTGGTGCAACTCCTGTAGATGCCGTGGGATCCTCTACACCAGCACCACGACGTACACGACTGCAGCAAGGGGTAATACAACCTATTGATTATAAACATATAACAAAATATGGTATGATCTGCTCCACAGGAGAACCAGGAGAACCATACATGCTTGAGGAAGCACTTGGTGATGAACATTGGAGAGAGGCCATGAAAGAAGATTACATGGCCCTAAAAAGGAACAAAACCTGGCATTTGGTCCCTCCACAGCAAGGTGAAAACCTCATTGATTGCAAGTGGGTATTTAGGATCAAAAGGAAATCTGATGGAACCATTGATCTCTACAAAGCACGGCTTGTGGCAAAGGGTTTTAAACAACAGTATGGTATAGACTATGAGGACACCTTTAGTCCTGTTGTTAAAGCAGCCACCATCCGTCTTGTCTTGTCTATTGCAGTTTCCAGAGGTTGGAGTCTTAGACAACTAGATGTACAGAACGCGTTTCTTCATGGTGTTCTAGGAAGTGTACATGAAACAACCACCTGGGTTTGAAAATAAGAATACACCTCTTCATGTGTGCAAACTTGATAAAGCACTATATGGACTGAAACAAGCTCCTAAAACATGGTACTCACGTCTCAGTCACAAAATGCAGGCACTTGATTTTATACCTTCTAAGTCAGATACCTCACTGTTCATTTACAATAAGTGCAACACACATATATTTGTTCTCATATATGTTGATGATATTATTGTCACAAGTTCATCTGATGAGGCTATCTCAGGACTCTTGCAGGATCTTAGTGCATAATTTGCCCTCAAGGATCTTGGAGAGTTGCACTACTTTCTAGGGATAGAGGTGAAGAAGCATGAAGATGGCATTCATCTATCTCAAGAAAAGTATGCAACATATTTGGTAAAAAAAAGGCTGGCTTGCAAGGTTGTATACCCTCACCCACTCCATTGTCTAGTTCTGAAAAATTATCTCTCACAGAGGGGCAACCGTTGAATTCAGATGACAGCAGAAAGTACAGAAGTCTAGTAGGTGCACTTCAATATTTAACACTTACAAGACCTGATATTTCGTTTGCTGTCAATAAAGTTTGCCAGTTTCTTCATGCACCTACTACATTTTATTGGACTACTGCAAAGCGCATAGTCAGATATGTTAAGCACACCCTTAATGTTGGTCTTAATCTTAGTAAGTCATCATCTACACTTGTGAGTGCCTTCTTAGACTCAGATTGGGCAGGATGCCTGGATGATAGACGTTCGACTGGTGGCTTTGCAGTATTCTTTGGTCCTAACCTGATTTCATGGTGTGCAAGAAAACAGGCCACAGTTTCCAGATCCAGTACAGAGGCAGAGTACAAAGCATTAGCAAATGCTACAGCTGAGATTATATGGGTACAATCCATGCTGAAAGAACTTGGTGTAAAAAGGGCAAAAGTTCCCTGCCTATGGTGTGATAACTTGGGTGCTACATATCTGTCCGCTAACCTGTTTTTCATGCCAGGAAAAAACACATAGAGATTGACTTCCATTTTGTCAGAGAAAGAGTGGCTCAAAAGTAGCTCGACATTCGCTTTGTGCATTCTCAGGATCAAATTGCGGATGGATTCACCAAGGCTCTTCCCGTTAAAAGTTTTGAAGACTTCAAATATAATCTAACTTGATGAAGTTGTGATTAAGGGAGGGTGTCAAACACATATATTGTGTCACGTATGTATGGCGCATACACCTGGTCACGTACATCGATAGAGTATAGGTTGTAACCGAATACCTCTTTGTAATCTCTCTCTCTTATCTCTTGTTCTCCAAGATGTAATCTTCTTATCTCCCTAGAAGATCTCCAACTACATTGTATGCGTTGTTGCCAGGGAGGTGCGCCCCTGATTATATAACACGTAACGCGTCCCTCTCATCGAGGTAAGACGCTTCTGCCTATTCGCACACTAACTACAAGTTTCACCTAGCAAGGACCATCATGTTAAGATTTTCTGTTGTGCAAGATGGTATGTTGAATTCGGCTTGGAGTTAATTGACATGGGGATAAGATTTACAAAGGAAAACAGAGGCTACAAAGAAGAAAGAATGGATTAGGCTATTCTATCAATGCAAAGATGGATGGCATGTCATTTCCAACCTCCACCTGCCACTGAAATTAAGGCTCGGGAACGAAGTAGACTCTAGGACTTGGGCACAAAATTAATGGATGGGTAGCTAATGTGCTCACCAACCTTCCTCAGGCGTAGGCATGATTGACGCTTATAAAGGATGCACTGCTCTCTGTATTCCCTTCCTATCCTCCAACTACATTATCTGGATAGTGCTAGCAGCCAAACAAACGCGAACAAGGTCAAGGCTCCCAAGCGAGAGAGTGCACTGACAATAAAGGATGGGTTGGATCAATGCAATCCTTTATGACATATGAATGGGAAGCATATGGAAACACGTCGTCTCAAAGAATCATACGTTTCGTAACCAAACAAAGTGACAACGTATTTACGAGGAGGAAAGGCATGTGCAACACTAATGTACTCACACGAGATTGCGGTATGAGTCAAAACCACTCCATAGACAAATAGCCACATCAAAAAGTGAAAGTGGACCAGAAATTTCAAGTTGTACAAACAGGATGGATCAGTTTTTTTGCCTCTCTTCCCCCTCAAATGCAACCACGCCTCGCGAAGACCTAGGGTTTATGCGCATTCAGAATCGAGACCTAGATTTTTACAATACGCGAGCAAAGGGGGGGAATGCGGACAAGAAGTGTAGCTACCCACATGACGATGCATCATTGGTCGCTGGAATCACAGTGCCGCTCCTGGCCAACGGCTGGTGGGGGGTGCGTAAGGTAGACAGAGAAGGGCGGTGGGCGTGCAAACAAGAGGGGGGCAGTGGAGATTGAGAAAGGGGCGCAGGAGGCAAGACGGATGGACAGAGGGAAAGGGCAAGAAAAATGGGCGGAAGCGAACCAGCGGAAGACACAGAAAGTCACACAGCACAAAAAGCAGGTAGGCAACTCAGGGTCGAAACTGAAAAGGAAAAACAACGAATTTGCACGAATCCGTCGGACCAAACACTAGATAGCCAGAAATTTGGTTGAAATTTTGTTACCCGTTTAGTTAGAAGTTAGAACATTGGTAGAAACACGAATTAGGGTTCACAAAAAGGCATTATTATGACAAAAACTTGGCTACTCCATTTATAAATCCATGTTTTGGTCATAGCATCGAACTTTGATAAGCTGCACTTCGGTCAAGATCCAAACATATCCCAGGACTTTGATAAGCGACAGCAAATCCTCGCCCGCAAAGCTGCACCACAACAACGACAGACCCCGGCTCTATCACAAGATGGAGGAGCCCACTTATTTTGATCCATGTGGCCAAACAAACAGGAAATTCATCTCAAAATCTCACAGTGGCTGTAGTATGGAATAAAATTCAATAGCTAACTAGAACGAACATATTGTCTCAAAACAGAGTGACATGCAATTGTAGCAAAATTTGGCACAGTCGAATCAGATATTTCCCATAAAGAGCAAGCAGTTTGTGATCATCAGATGTTTAAAACGCCAACGAAACCTACATCCCAGTGCTAGTTTCAACAGAGAGACAGAACCTCCAATCCCGCAACTGCAACATTCAAGATGGCATACCAAAAGACTGCTTTGCTATCCAAGACCCTATTGTCAGGACACAATTCCACCTTTGCGCACCTACCTAGTTAGTCAACTCCATGATGGCGCTGACGATGTCGCCGCCCGCAGCCTTGAGCGCCTTCACGGCCCTGGATCTCGGCACGGAGGCCTGCGTCATCACGAGCTCAACGTCTTTCTTGTCGACACCAGTCTCATCAACCTCCTCGTCGTCATGGGCTGCTGCCACGGACGGCTCGCCCTTCAAGATGACGCTTCTCGGGTTAGGCGCCTTGAACTGCTCCGCCGCTTGTGAATGCAGCTGAGTGCTCAGGTCCTCAATCTTGGCCTCCCCGAACATGACGTAGGTATCTGAGTTTGAGCTCTTGAAGACATCTGGCTTGGAGAGGACAAACATAACCTGCAATTGTGTGGAGAAGTTAAGAAAATGCAACAACCAACAGCATATAATTATGCTACAGGGAACAATGGCATGAAGTGGCAAAGATGCTCACACTCTTGTTCTTCTTGATAGTTACACGGCTCACACCAGTAATGGCCTTCATGCCAAGCTTCTCCATGGCTTTCCTGCTCTTCTTCTCACTCCTACTCTGCCTAGATCTTCCACTAGCATCAACTCCTAGACCCAGAAAGCACAGACGCATAATGTCAGATTTTCAACATTTTGCACAAGACCAGAACTCTACAACTTAAGACATAGTTCATTTCATGGATTATTATATGTAATCATTGGAAATGGCAAGTGTAACATTCATATAACAGTACAACAAACAACTTTTCTCAAACAAGACTGAACAGAAACTGTGACAGCAATCAAGTCTTCTTGGTAGACATTATCAATTTTTGAATTTTGAACAAGATATCCCTATTAGGGTAAGGTACAAAGGATTAGCTACTCGCATAATGGATAATGGAAATTCCAGCATCATATCATACTAAATGCATTGAAATGGATCACCTACCAAGATTACACTTGCAAAAGCAAGATTTTACATTCACGATTTGCTCCTACCAAACTAAATGCTATAGCTGAACATTCATGTACATGTTAATCCAGGTTGAAATTGATACAAGCCCTGAATATGATACGGTTCCAAAGAATTGAGAATATAAACCACAAAGGCATAGTGATAGTACAGAAAACAGAATATTAGAGAGTACAAACTGGTCAGTATCTATTCTTGAAATAAAAAAACAGGTCAAGGTGAACCAAAATAGGTAAGTACAGAGTTTGTATCAGTGAGGAACAGATCAGAAACAATTTCTGTATTATGGAAATGCCAAAATTTAGCCCAATAGAAATACATAATCCATTGATTCAGGAGTTGAATACGCAACGTTTAGTTTAAAATTTGGGTATGGGCAATAACTTCAGGTGTTTAAATTTATTTATGTTAGAACTTAGAAGGCAGCATTACAATAAGAAATGGGCTTATCTTGAACTAAGTAGCTACTTGAACTGAATAGACGGAACTGCAGAACTGAATAGACGAAACTGCAGAATTTCATCATACCCGCAACGCCATCGTCATCTTTTTCATCCTCATCCTCATCATCGTCTTCATCGTCGTCATCATCATCCTCAACGATAGGCTCATCTCCCTGAGAGTGTGCATTACAAATATCTTATTACTTGAGCGTCAAAGTATTAAACACTAAGCAGCACTCCCTCAGAACAGAGGATATGCAGATGGGGGAAAGCAGAGTTAGCCACATTCAGAAATGAAAAAACAGAAACGGTTTACCCACAGTATTATCTTTCCAGCATGATGATGTGAGTACATTCTAAGTAGCATCAGCACAAGATAAACATAAATGAACTCCAAAAGCAAAAGAAGGAAGAGTGTGTACATTACAAAGGAACTGTTTGTCTGCATTGACAACAGAAGCTATGTTCACAAATTTAATATTGTTGGTACAGGAAATGTGGCAGACATCATATAAGCATACACAATTACACACATGATACTCAGATCACAACTGACTTCCAAAACTAATTAACAAATATAAGTCGCATTTCTACTGTAGCAATCACCAAAGGTGACTGATTTATCCATGCTCACTTCAAATTCCTTTCAGGTTGTGCATCCATAAGACAAAGCAGCAGCATCTCAGTTTTTCAGCACTACAGATCTCTCAGAAGGGAACCGCAAACCGTACATAACAAGGGCATCTGACAAACAAGTCACAACCCACAAGGCCTAAAACAACAAGGATATACTGGCATTACCAACCCCTGAAATTAAGCTCGTAGCCGCACAAGCAAGCACGAATTCCGCACAAGAATAGCGAAAAATACTGCGCCTCCAGCTACCACGGTGGAGGGTCATGGAGGCCAGGCCTGGCCTGCTTCTCCGCGAAAAATCAGAGGATGCGCAGAAAGTTGGACAAACGCGCAGGCTGGCCACGGCGCAGCTCTCGGAACAAAGCTGTGCGACCTAGGCGACATCGACGGACGAGATCTGGCGCCCTAACGCCACCGCCGCAACGGAACGCGCCGACCCAGGGCCCGAGCAGGCATGAGAGGCCAAGAAATTTTCGGTGGACGCGTCACCGAATCGGAGAGGGGGAGGGGGAGGGGGGTCGGAATGGAGGATCACCTCGATGCTCTGCTCCTCGAGCTGGGCGCGGAGCAGCTCCGCCTGCAGCTCGGCGGCGGTCATGGTGGCGGGGTAAAAGCTTGGCGGAGGGGGAAGTAAAACCCTAGGATGGATTTGGGGGAGACGGAGAGGAGAGGAGAGGAGCCAAGAGAAACTGGAGGAAGAGAAGAAACCGGCTTGACTCCTGTGGGGTTTTGGTGCCCTCAGGTGGTCTTCGGTGGGCGTGGACTGGGCCAAGACCGTGCCGTTTGGGCCGTGGGATTATGGGTCGAACCCGTTTCCTTAGCCCATCTTTGCAATGTAGCCCAACTGTGCTCGCCTCAAAAAAAAAAATAAAACTGTGCTCGCCTTTGAGAGCAACTAATTAAGGAACGAGAGCACCTATACGGCGCTTTAAGCGAGAGCGGCGACGTAGCTGACGAGCTCGCTTGCTCTCGCTTCGTGTACAAATAGAACAAAGACGCGTCTCGCGTGTATTGAATGCGATTGGGTGGGGCAGTAGGAAGAAAGGTACGCTGAACAGTGAAATATGGTGAGTCCGCCGTTCGACTTAATGATGCCGTGACCAAGACCTACATCTGTTCCAATGGTACATGACGCATCTACCGGGCTACCTTCACTTACCTAGCCTCCCCGGCAACGGCGCCAGAAAAAGAGCTTGATGTCTACTACACAACCTTCTTCTTGTAGACGTTGTTGGGCCTGCAAGTGCACAGATTTGTAGGACAGTAGCAAATTTTCCTCAAGTGGATGACCTAACGTTATCAATACGTAGGAGGCGTAGGATGAAGATGGTCTCTCTCAAACAACCCCGCAACCAAATAACAAAGAGCCTCTTGTGTCCCCAACACACCCAATAAAATGCTAAATTGTATAGGTGCACTAGTTCGGCGAAGAGATGGTGATACAAGTGCAATATGAATGGTAGATATAGGTTTTTGTAATCTGAAATAATAAAAACAGCAAGGTAACAAGTGGTAAACGTGAACATAAACGGTATTGCAATGATAGGAAACAAGGCCTAGGGTTCATACTTTCACTAGTGTAAGTTCTCTCAACAATAATAACATAGATAGAACATATGACAAGCCCTCAACATCAACAAAGAGTCACTCCAAAGCCACTAATAGCGGAGAACAAACGTAAAGATTATTAAGGGAGTCCTAGACTAGGGGGTGTCCGGATAGCCGAACTATCATCACGGTCGGACTCCAAGACTATGAAGATACAAGATTGAAGACTTCGTCCCGTGTCCGGATGGGACTTTCCTTGGCGTGGAAGGCAAGCTTGGCGATACGGATATGTAGATCTCCTATCATTGTAACCGACTCGTGTAACCCTAACATATCCGGTGTCTATATAAACCGGAGGGTTTTAGTCATGGGACGAACAACAATCATACCATAGGTGGCTTCTAGGGTTTAGCCTCCTTGATCTCGTGGTAGATCTACTCTTGTACTACCCATATCATCAATATTAATCAAGCGGGAGTAAGGTATTACCTCCATCGAGAGGGCCCGAACCTGGGTAAAACATCATGTCCCTTGTCTCCTGTTACCATCCTCCTAGGCGCACGCTCGGGACCCCCTACCGAGATCCGTCGGTTTGACACCGACATTGGTGCTTTCATTGAGAGTTCCTCTGTGTACCAGCGATAGGCCCGATGGCTCCCTCGATTATCAACAACGACGCGATCCGGGTGAGACTTTTCTCCCGGACAGATCTTCGTGTTGGCGACTTTGCATGCGGGCAATTAAGCAGCCATCTGGAGCGGATCGAAAGCTACGCCCCAGCCATCAGTCGATTTGAAGTTTGAACTATCGGCCGATGTCGCGGAGACTTGATGTTCGACGGATTCGAGCCACGCCAAGCGAGCCGCCTTGTCTCGATGGGCATGATCTAGCTCTGCTGCCGAGCGATTGCCACGGAGGACGCACCAAGATCCGCTCCGACCCTTAATCCGGGCGGATTCCCGATCGAGGGCGAGTGGTTGGACACCGCCTCGGGGCTACGATCTCTGGGCGATTGAGCGAACTCCATCCTGTCGCTGCGAAGACCTCGACTCCGGGTGCGGACTCCGAACCCTCCGCGCCCCAATCGAATCCGATTGGGCGCCGGTCATGGAGTTCACTGCCGCGGACATCTTTCGGCTTTTCGCCCTTTGGCGACATCCTGAATTCACTAAAGTCTCTCTTTTATCCGGAGAGCCTGGCGGACTACGGACGGAAGGTTGGGATGCGACGGCGAAGAAATTCAACGCCCACCCACCACCCACCGTAGCCACTTCCGAAAGCTTACACGGCGTGCTCGATTTCGACTCGAAGACATCGACGGTATGGATGGCGATGTTGGAGACAACCATGAACCAGCGCCTATAGGATCTGGACAACCACCTCATCCCACGATGTATACATGGTGGATACACCTAAAGGAAATGAAGATGAGGAACAACGGGGCGCTTCGAAGGATAAATTCCTCGGCGGTCAAAAGCGGCAGCGTAAACGCCGAACCAAGTCCCGCCTCAACAGAGACCCAGCCATAGAGCGAGGCGAACGGTGGACGCACGAACATGCTATCGAGCAATCGTCCGAACAAGACAACTTGGATAAACAACCCGTCCCGGCGAAGACAACAGTCCGGACGATCTCACGCCGGACAAATTGTTGGAACAAAATAACCTCGAGAAAAGGCTCTCGCCGCCATCTGCGCGTAGCCTGAAAAAGCAGTGGAAGCTCAAAACAGCGGAAGATGCACTCGAGAATCGATGGAGCGAGTATTCAACACATGAGACAAATCTGGCGACGATCGCCGAACAAAAACTACCAAAGAAAGCTACTGCCCGAATTTGATGAGGAGGCCATAGAGCCCCACAATAAAAATTAAGAAGGCCACCGGTCGGATGGGCGACCCACGGCAAAAAGAGAGCGGCAATGGCGCCGCACACAAGCCGATCTGCGATACACATAAGGATTCACATCAAAAGGATGGCCCAGTTAGGTCCATCTACGGGCCGAAAAAGCAAGCTCTTCAAAGCAATGCAACCGCCAAATATCCGAACATCACGGCACACCCAAATACTGGGCGCGGACACCCCTATGTTTCATCGATGAGGTCTTTGGATCATGAATTTCAGTGGATTCAAACCCGTAAACATAGAGGCATCTGACGGAACAACAGACCACAGAGTGCGGATTGAGGATTACATCCTCCACATACACATGGCTAGAGGAGACGATCTCCATGCCATAAAATACTTACCCCTTAAACTCAAAGGGCCAGCTCGGCATTGGCTTAAAAGCCTCCCCGAAAATACCATTGGAAGCTGGGAAGAGCTCGAGGATGCGTTTCGGGCAAATTTTCAGGGGACCTATGTCCGCCCTCCGGATGCAGACGATCTAAGTCACATAACTCAACAGCCCAAAGAGTCAGCTCGGAAATTCTGGAACAGGTTCCTTAATAAAAAGAACCAAATAGTCGACTGTCCGGACGCCGAAGCCTTAGCAGCCTTCAAACACAACGTCCGAGACGAATGGCTCGCCAGACACCTCGGCCAAGAAAAGCCAAGAACAATGGCCGCATTAACAAGCCTCATGACCCGCTTTTGCGCGGGAGAGGATAGCTGGCTAGCAAGATGCAGCACCAGCGACCCAAGTACATCCGAAATCAGGGATGGAAATGGGAAACCACGGCGCAACAAGGACCAACGCCGGATTAAAAGGAACGGTCCAAAGAGCGCGGTAGTCAACGCCGGATTCAAAAGCTCACGACAGAACAATAAAAAACTGCCCCTCAAGGACAATAGCGATGAGCTATCCAACTTAAACAAAATCTTGGACAAGATATGTCAAATCCACAGTACTCCGGGAGGCACAAACCATACCCACGAGATTGTTGGGTCTTCAAACAGTCCGCAGACTCAACGCCCGAACACAAGGGCTCGACACACCAAGTGAAGATGATGGCGAGCACCACAAGCGAGCCCCGGAAAACAAAAGAATTTCCCACAAGAGGTTAAAACAGTAAACTCACTTCACGTGATCAAAGGGAAAAACAGAGCGGCGCCCACTAGAATGCACGCCGCACAAACTACCCTAGCGGAGTACCAACACTGGTTGTCAAAACCAATCACCTTCGACCATCAGGACTATTCCGAAAGCATCTGGAACGCAGGATGGACTGCCTTGATATTGGATCCTATAATCGACGGATTCCAATTTACACAAGTCCTCATGGATGGTGGCAGTGACATAAACCTGATATATCAGGACACAATCCGCAGGATGGGGATAGACCCAACCAAAATTCGCCGTAGCAACACCTCCTTTAAAGGAGTAATGCCAGGCAGATATGCCCATTGTACGGGCTCCATACTGCTAGAAGTTGTGTTCGGTTCATCCGACAACTTCCGTCGCGAAAAGTTAGTCTTCCATGTCGCCCGTTTAAAAGTAGCCATCAAGCACTATTGGGACGCGAAGCTTTCGCCCGCTTAAACGCAATACCACATTATGCATCTCTAACACTTAAAATGCCCGGTCCACGCGGCGTCATCTCATTAAAAGGGAGTATTAAGTGTTACTCGAGCACGGAAGAACGTGGGACTGCCTTGACAGCCCCACACCTATCCGGCTCCGCTAGTCAAAGAACCTGAATAGGTCATTCAAGCCTCGGACACGGCTAGACGAGTCCGGCGCCTACTAGCGGCATACCCCATACAAGGGGCTGCATGCATGTATAACAAGAGACAATAAAGCTCAATTTTATTCACTTCTTCGAATCGTACTCTGTTTATTTAATATAAAGTACATCTTTTGCACGATCCTTTTTCTTTTAAACTAAGTTCCTCTCTTTTACAGATGAACAACATGCTACACCCGTCCGTGATACGGCTGCTTGGAACACAGCGCAGACGTGCAGAGGGACCCGTTGCAAGGATTCTTTTGATTAAGACCTGCGTAAACCTTTTTACTGTCTCTTGTTGATATACATCCCCGGTTTCTCACTATAACCGAGGAGGAGGATGGCGTTTTGGCATTGGCCGCACCAGAATTTTTGCGCGTGCACGGACACGGGGGCTTAGGGCATTATTCTGCTGTTTTATAAAGACCGAATACCTTAGGGAGTGTTCGGCGTCTCGAGTTAGGCCTTATATGCATCAGCTCCGAATCATGTCTTTGGTCAAATGTTGGGTTTGCCCGGCTCCTGTGTTTTGCTGCCTTACGTTCCGTTTTATCGGCTAACGCGGCACCAGGAGAACTACTGCGATTGTGCCCCGGTTCGGCCGGGCGAGCACCTCAGTAGAGAAAGCCGAAAACTGACTGTCATGATATAGCGAGAGACTGGTCAACCACTCGATGACTCATCGGAATGTTTAGAATTCCTCCGCATTAACGAAGGACCGGTTTTCGGTCAGGCACATACGCACCCCGAATTCGGGAGAGTGCGGTGCCCCCAGGGGCTATATAGTAGCCCCACCCTCGAACTCCTATGGCTAAGTGAAAGTGATAAAGCATTATAGTCCGGTTGCCTAGTTTGCTACGCTACCACCTCCTTAACAGGACCAAGACGTTGGATTAAGTGTGAAAAAGCGCTTTCTTTGCAAACACCCCCGCACTATGTGCGTGGGGGCTGAAGCCAAGGACTGCCATCTTTCAGTTATATATACATATACATAAGCGGCCGCAGACAGGAGTAGTTTGCTACTTGAGCGCACAAGTATAAAAGCTCTTATATTATATTGAAACATTGTTTTCACAAATCATACATGTCATTTAAACATAATACCCTTGAGCATCGCGTCTCTATTAAGCAGCGCCTGCAGAACTTCCTCAAAGTAATGCTCGGCGGTACTAAACTTCATCCGAATCTTGGGATGCAACGTCGGAGGCCTTCATCTCTGTCTAGTATGTCTTGACACGGGCCAGAGCCATCCGCGCTCCCTCAATACACGCCGACCGCTTCATTGCGTCGATATGCGGTACCGCACCTAGGAACTGCTGCACTAAACCAAAATGACTCTTCGGCTGGGGTCCGCCCGGCCACAAATGAGTCATGACATGCTTCATGGCAAGTCCGGATAGTCGATTCAGCTCGGCCCATTCGGCCAACCGTTCGGTCAACGGAAGAGGACGCTCCGGACTATGGAATTGCGACCAATATAGTTCTTCCCTTCTATGCCCCTTCTGGCCTCGGAAGTGCTCAATCGCGTCCGCAGCGCTTGCCGCTAAGTCCAGATAAGCATCCTCCAAACTCCACAACTTGTCCAATTGAGCATACTTTGGATCTGTATATTTCCTCCGCAGCAGAAACGGTTTTCCAGCCGCAATTGCCCCGGCCTGACTTAGCTCCTCCTTGGCAGCTCTCAAAGCCGAACGGACATCCTTGGATTCGGCGGCGGCCTTTTTCAGGCCCTCTTGCTCCGCTGGACGTTCCTTTTCAAGAACCTCGCAGCGATCGGTAGTATTCTTCAACTTTCTGGCCATATCGGCCATTTCCTCTTTGCTTTGGCAGTGAGAAGCCCGTTCAGCTTTTAGCTCTTCGGCCGCCCTTAAAGCGGTCGCATTACTATTTCTGGCTTGCTCTTTCGCTCGGGCGAGTTCCGCTCGCAGCTCCTCCACAGCAGCGGCACCATCTGCATTAAGCATACAAGTAGTAAGACATGGGCGTCAAGCTCCCTTACCAGGTGTCCGCGTAGAAGTCGCATACCTTGTGACTCGTCAAAACGTTTATTGACCAGTGCGATGTCCGCAGCCGCCTCGTCAAGTTGCCGCTTTAGTTCGGCATATTCATCAGTCCGGCTGGCCACCGGACGCCCCGCCACCTGTTTAGGAACGGCGATATGTTATAACTGAGATTTTGATCCTCGGCTCGCTGTCAATTTTGACAACATACCGACTCTCAGGGGCTACTATCTATACAGGGCGCATTTTATATGCATAACTGTCAGAAGGTACATCTTTTTTTGCGTACCTCGAACCCCGTCAGTAAGCTTCTGACGGCTTCATGCAATCCGCTCTCCGCGGATGCAATTCTTTCAATCACCATACCCATTAGAGCACGGTGATCTTCTGAGATAGCCGCTCGCCCGAGTAGATCCTTCAGCTCCTCCGACCGCACACCACTTGGCGCCGGACCTTCCGGTCCCGCCGGACTTGGGGGAACCCTCCGCGACGACACCACAGGGTCGTCCGCCTCGCACGAGGGTGCGACAAGTGGAGGCGTTTCGCTCTCCATCATCTCCGGAAGAAGATCCCCCGAAGACGAGTTCTGCTGAGAAGGGCTGAGATCCGAACTACAAGGTACAATTTCGGTTATCTTTAGAAATAAATACAGGGATGTTCCTTATTTACAAGACCCCTTCTTTTTACTTACGGCTCGCTGGAGGCCTGATCCCCTTGGGGAAACAGTGCGGCTGGGTTGCTTCCCAACGTCGGACTCTCTGACGAAGATTTCTTTCCTCTCTTTGAGGCCTTGACCTCCGGATCTTCCGAAGCAGTCCTCTTCTCTCCTTGGAGGGTGGGACTTTTGATTCCTCCTTCCTCAAAAGCCTCCTTCGTGGAGGCAGTTGCTTCCCCGCTCCCCCCTTCGCCTTCTTCAAAAGGCGCGGCCTTCAACATCTTGGCCAGCATGGGATCCGACGTGGTCTCTAGGAGGGGAGCCGGACACCTTATTAACTTTGCCTTGGCTATCCACTCATGTTCAAGAAACGACTCCTTTAAAGGGCATACATATGATAAATGAATGAACAGCCTGTCCGGTTACAGGACTACTTACTTGAGTATCTGGGCGATTGCAGCCTAGCCCTGCGTCCTCAGTCAGGTCCGGACACTTCTCTTGTGATCCGAAGAACAGTTTATACATCTCCACGGGCGTCGTGCCCATAAAATTTTGAAGAGCTCGTGGTCCCTCCGTATTAAATTCCCACAGGCGGAGGGGGTGACGTTTGCAGGGTAGAAGGCGCCGAATCAACATAACCTGTGCCACTGCAACCAGATTGATCTCTCTTTCTTGGAGGTCTCGAATACGGCCCTGCAACAAAGGAACGTCTTTGGACGGCCCCCAGTCGAGCCCCTTGTTGACCCATGACGTCAGCCGCTGTGGTGGACCTGAGCGGAAGGTGGGAAGCACCACCCATTTGGTGCCCCTGGGAGCGGTGATATAAAACCACTCCCGTTGCCACAAACCAAGCTCCTCTTGAAAAGAGCCCTCGGGCCACGGAGCATCAGCACATTTGCTTATAACCGCCCTCCGCACTCTGCTTGTTGCCCCTCGATCATCTTTGGCTCCACCTTGAAGGTCTTGAGCCACAATCCAAAGTGAGGGGTAATATGGAGGAAGGCCTCCGTACGACAATGAATGACGAGATATGGAGGATGGACTCCGGATTCAAGTCATGGAAATCCAGCCCATAATAAAACATGAGCCCCCGCACAAAGGGATCCGTCGGGAAGCCTAAACCCCGAAGGAAGTGAGACACGAACACCACGTTGTCGCCGGGCTCGGAGTGGAATGACCTGCCTGGATCGGGCAGCCTATCGAGATCTCGCCGGTTAGATACCGGCATCTCGCGCTTTAGCACATCTTCTTCGTGGACGGAGGAAGACATCCATCGGCCGTGCTGGTCGGAGCCGGACATCGTCGAAGGTCCGAAGCGCCTAAATCTGAAGCTTTGGGTGTTAGAACTCGAAGCGCGAGGCGAACTCGATGGAGGGTGTAAAAAGAAGAGGGCCTTGGTCTCATTATAAAGAGGTTGAATACCAAGAGCCCACCCCGTGGTCGATTAGGACTCGCCTTTGATAGAGGAGGCGTGCCGACGGGCACGGTTGGGTTACCCACGTCCGTATTGATGGGAATCCCGGAATAAGGGGGCACGATCTATGCTTTGATAAGACGTGCCAAGGAAACCGCCTCGCTAAACACGCTGAGGTGGAACAGTAAAAAACAATTCATATAAAGACCTGGCCGCGGTGTGATGTCACGCCACGGAATACGTCAGCAGATCTATGCAAAAATTATTCTCTCTACGGTGGTATGTGGAACTTGTTTTGCAGAGCCGGACACTATCCTTGTGTTCAGAACCTTCGATGAAGTATTCGGAGAAGGAACCCGCCTTGCAATGCCGAAGACAATATGCGCGCCGGACTCGTCGTCATTGAAGCCTGGTTCGAGGCTCTTGAGGAGTCTGGACTAGGGGTGTCCGGATAGCGAACTATCATCACGGCGGACTCCAAGACTATGAAGATACAAGATTGAAGACTTCGTCCCGTGTCCGGATGGGACTTTCCTTGGTGTGGAAGGCAAGCTTGGCGATACGGATATGTAGATCTCCTACCATTGTAACCGACTCATGTAACCCTAACCTATCCGGTGTCTATATAAACCGGAGGGTTTTAGTCCGTAGGACGAACAACAATCATACCATAGGCTAGCTTCTAGGGTTTAGCCTCCTTGATCTCATGGTAGATCTACTCTTGTACTACCCATATCATCAATATTAATCAAGCAGGAGTAGGGTATTACCTCCATCGAGAGGGCCTGAACCTGGGTAAAAATATCGTGTCCCTTGTCTCCTGTTACCATCCGCCTAGACGCACAGTTCGGGAACCCCTACCCGAGATCCGCCGGTTTTGACACCGACAATTATGGTCGGGTACGAAACCACCACAAAGTTATTCTTGCAGACGATCTATAAAAGAGTTCGTACTAGAATAACACCTTAAGATACAAATCAACCAAAACCCTAATGTCACCTAGATACTCCATTGTCACCTCAAGTATCCGTGGGCATGATTATATGATATGCATCACACAATCTCAGATTTATCCAACCAACATAAAAGTACTTCAAAGAGTGCCCCAAAGTTTCTACCGGAGAATCAAGAAAACGTGTGCCAACCCCTATGCATAGGTTCGCAATGTCACGAAACCCGCAAGTTGATCACCAATACATACATCAAGTGTTCTCATAAAAGACTCAATCCAATAAGATAGCTTCAAAAGGGGAAACTCAATTCATCACAAGAGAGTAGAGGGGGAGAAACATCATAAGATCCAACTACAATAGCAAAGCTCGCGATACATCAAGATCGTGTGAAGTCGAGAACACGAGAGAGAGAGAGAGAGAGAGAGAGAGATCAAACACATAGCTACTGGTACATACCCTCAGCCCCGAGGGTGAACTACTCTCTCCTCGTCATGGAGAGCGCCGAGATGATGAAGATGGCCACCAGTGATGGATCCCCCCCCGTGAAGTCCGGAAGGGGTCCCGATTGGTTTTGGTGGTTACGGAGGCTTGCGGCGGCGGAACTCCCAATCTATCTTCTGTTCGGAAGTTTTAGGAGTGCGTAGGTATATATGGGTGAAAGGAGTGCGTCGGTGGAGCTACGGGGGCCCACGAGGCAGGGCGCGCCCGGGGAGGGCACGCCCCAACCCTCGTGAGCACCCCCCGTATCTTCTGACGTGGGGTCCAAGTCCATCAGGTGGGTTTCCTTCCAAAAACAACTTCTCCAGTTGATTTTTTTCCGTTTTGACTCCGTCTGATATTCCTTTTCCTCGAAACACTGAAATAGGCATAAAATAGCAAATCTGGGCTGGGTCTCCGGTTAATAGGTTAGTCCCAAAAATAATATAAAAGTGGATAATAAAGCCCAATATTGCCTAAAATAGTAGATAAAGTAGCATGGAGCAATCAAAAATTATAGATACGTTGGAGACGTATCAGCCGCCTTCATGGTCTCTTCCTCTCCTCCTTGGCCGGGGTCCTTCTGGGACGAAGCCTCGGTGCTATGCACCTGTTTGGAGGAAGGGGCCTTTGGGGGTGTCCCGCTCTCCATAGCATCCGATCTCAGCGAATCCTCTGATGAGGATTGTTTGGTACGGGACCTTGCCGGACTACAAAAAATACGGTTAGGGCTAAAATACTATGCCATGATGAGTCTGGACGCATAAACGTACTCGAATTTTATATACTTACAAGTTCACCAGGGGCTGGGCCCTGGGATCCCACGCTAGGCCACTGTCGGCGGCGGCAGGGGACTCCTTCGGAAGAGGAGCCTTTCCCCTTTTGAGCGGCTCGGCATCCAAGTGTACGGAGGCTGCCCTCTTCTTTCTTTCCCCCGCAGGGGATTCATCTTCCTCCTCCTCCTCGTCCTCTTCGGAGGCGGAACGGGCATCAGAGCCTTCGGATATTGTGTCTGAAGTGCCGCGGTGACGAAGGCCGCCCCGGGTCTTTTCGGCCTCCTTCCCGGCCATCTTCTTTGGCACCTTGTAAGGCGCCGGGACCAACATCTTCGTCAGAAGTGGGACGACCGGTTCTTCGGGCAGTGGGGCCAGACAATGGATCCGCTCTGCCTTCTTCCTCCAGCCCTGGGAGATTTATATAAAACATGTTAAGCACCTCCTTTGGGTTGCGCGGATAAAAAGTTTGATGACTTACCGAACTTGCAGGGCGGGACAGTTGGTACCCGCGGTCCTCGGCGGAGTCCGGCCATGATTTGCTAGACTTGAAAAGCACCTTCCAGATGTCCTTGTGCAAGGAGCCGAAAAGTTCTCGCAAGGTTTGGTGCCTGGCCGGATCAAATTCCCATAGATGGCAAGTCCGGTGCTGACAAGGCAGAATCCAGCGAACTAACATCACCTGGACTACATTAACAAGTTCAATGTTCTTGTCGCCCATATCTTTAACGCGCGTCTGGAGCACCGACAGTTCGTCGGACGAGGACCAGTCTAGGCCCTTCTTGACCCAGGATGTAAGCCGCAGAGGGGCGCCGGATCAAAACTCGGGAATAGCGGCACATTCCTTGCTGCGTGGCTAGGTGATATAAAACCACTACTGTTGCCACTCCTTGACAGAATCATTAAAGGTTCCTGTTGGCCATATGACATGGGGCATCTTGCTCACCATAGCGCCCCCACACTCGGAGTGCTCGCCGCCCACCACCTTGGGCCTCACATTGAAGATCTTCAGCCATAAGCCGAAGTGTGGCGAGATGCGGAAAAAAGCCTCGCACACGACAATGAATGTCGAGATGTTGAGAAAAGAATTAGGGGACATATTGTGAAGATCGACCCCATAATAATACATATACCGCGAACGAACGGGTGAAGGGGAAACCCTAACCCGCGGACAAAGTGAGGGAGGAATACAACCCTCTCGTGGGGTTCCGGGGTAGGGACGATTTGTCCCGCCGTCGGAAGACGGTGGCTGATTTCTTGGCCAGGTACCCGGCCTTCCGAAGCTTTTTAATATCCTTCTCTTGGATGTTAGAGGCCATCCATTTGCCTCCTGCTCCGGACCCGGACATCTTCGGAGGACCTCTTGTGGACGGAGAAGAGGAACGCTTCTGCGTTAGAGCTCGAGCAGAAGGGAAAGAGCTGGAGGAAGGCGTGGGTGAGAAGAATAAATCACTGTCCCCTTATAAGGGCAGGAGAGGCGATGCGCCTCCCCACTTACCTGGAAGAACCTCTTATTCCCCAAACGTCGTAATTGATGGCGCGGTTGGGTTACCCACACCCGTACTGATGAGAATCCCGTGATAAGGGGACACAATCTCTGCTTCGACAAAGACGTGCCAAGAAAACCACCTCGCGATATGTGTGGGGGCTGATTGTGAAAAATGGTTCGAAATGACCGGGCCGTGGTGTGACATCATACTACGAAATGCGTCAGCAGATTAGATTTGTGGAAGTATTATTCTCTCTACGGTGGTATATGGAACTTGTTTTGCAGAGCCGGACACTATCCTTGTGTTCAAAATCTTCCATGGAGTATTCGGAGGAGGAACCCGCCTTGCAATGTCGAAGACAAACTGCGCGCCGGACTCATCGTCATTGAAGCCTGGTTCAGGGGCTACTGATGGAGTCCTGGATTAGGGGGTATCCGGACAGCCGGTTTAAATCCTTTGGCCGGACTATTGGACTATGAAGATACAAGATTGAAGACTTCGTCCCGTGTCCGGATGGGACTCTCCTTGGCGTCGAAGGCAAGCTTGGCAATACAGATATGTAGATCTCCTCCCTTGTAACCGACTCTGTGTAACCCTAGCCCCCTCCGGTGTCTAAATAAACTAGAGGGTTTAGTCTGTAGGACGACAACAATCATACCATAGGCTAGCTTCTAGGGTTTAGCCTCTACGATCTCGTGGTAGATCAACTCTTGTAATACTTATATCATCAAGATCAATCAAGCAGGAAGTAGGGTATTACCTCCATCGAGAGGGCCCGAACCTGGGTAAACATTGTGTCCCCCGCCTCCTATTACCATCCGCCTTAGACGCACAGTTCGGGACCCCCTAACCGAGATCCGCCGGTTTTGACACCGACACCATAATCCCTCTTCCTCTTAGAATGCCAAAGCATAAGCTTTGCCTGCTTCTTGTTTGCATAGAAACGCTTCAGGCATGGAATGATTGGAAAGTACCATACAACCTTATAAGGAGTACCGCTAGTGGGTGCTTTATCATCATCATTGTTCTCCCGACTGTTGTCTCCCCGCTTGAATTGGGGAAACTGAATGTTGGACACCTTTTTTGGCTGGATTACCCGTTCCAGTAAACGATGTAGTCATTTTTGCGTGCACGGTACTTTACCCTCTCCATGTCAAGAGGATACAATACCTTCCTTGCCTCATCAATACTTTTTGACAACACGTTGCCTATAGGCAGAACATCATCCAAATACGTCAAATTCATATTGACGAAAGTGTCTGTGTTATTGCTTTTTAGCTTAATGTCCATAAGATTCATCATGACACTAAGTCGGGTGTGATTTGCCTTGCGACTAGCATACAAAGGAGTTGTTGAGTCCTTCACAAGAGTCGCTAGTTTGGTAGCCTCTCTATGAGAAGCTGTCTCAGTGCTCAACATTCCTGCTAATTTGCCCGAGATTATTGCCTACTCCATTTCGGCCTCCTCACTTTCATCAGAATCTTCACCGGACTCATTGTATTCATCACCGTCAGATTTCTTATCATGTCCATCCATCATCCATTCTTGTTCTCCGTCATGTTCCGCTCCTTCACATTACATCCCATCCTCACCATGACTTGTCCATCTCGTATAACCAGGCATGAAACCACTATCCAAGAAGTGCTTATGCAACTCTCACAATTCAATTGTGTACATAACATCATTCTCACAAACAACGCACGAACAACATATTTTCTGCAAACCCCTTTTCCTAACATGTTCCTCTGCAAACTGTAAGAACACTATCAAACCATTAACAAAATCATTGGATGCCTATGGTATGGAGTACATCCAACTATGATCCATCATTCGACGCTGAGGGAGTCCTGGATTAGGGGGTGTCCGGATGGCCGGACTATGACCTTTGGCCGGACTCGTGGACTATGAAGATACAAGATTGAGGACTTCGTCCCGTGTCCGGATGGGACTTTCCTTGGCGTGGAAGGCAAGCTTGGCGATACGGATATGTAGATCTCCTTCCATTGTAACCGACTCTGTGTAACCCTAGACCTCTCCGGTGTCTATATAAACCGGAGGGTTTTAGTCCGTAGGACGAACAACAAGCATACCATAGGCTAGCTTCTAGGGTTTAGCCTCTCTGATCTCGTGGTAGATCTACTCTTGTACTACCCATATCATCAATATTAATCAAGCAGGAGTAGGGTTTTACCTCCATCGAGAGGGCCCGAACCTGGGTAAAAACATCGTGTCCCTTGTCTCCTGTTACCATCCGCCTAGACGCACAGTTCGGGACCCCCTACCCAAGATCCGCCGGTTTTGACACCGACATTGGTGCTTTCATTGAGAGTTCCTCGGTGTCATCACCTTTAGGCCCGATGGCTCCTCCGATCATCAACAATGATGCGGTCCAGGGTGAGACTTTTCTCCCCGGACAGATCTTCGTATTCGGCGGCTTTGCACTGCGGGCCAATTAAGCAGCCATCTGGAGCAGATCGAAGCTCGCCCGCCATCAGGTCAGATTTGGAAGTTTGAACTACACGGCCGACGTCTGCGGAGACTTGATCTTCGATGGGCTCGAGCCACAGCCAAGCGCGCCGCACTGTCACGATGGGCATGATCTAGCTCTGCCGCCGAACAGTGCCCTGGAGACCTCATCAGTGTCCGCTCCGACCCTTAGCTCGGAGCCGAATGCGCCAATCGAGGACGGGTGGCTGGACACCGCCTCGGGGGCTGCAATCTCCACGGTGATCGAGCGAACACCATACCTGTCCTTCTGGCTCGTGACTCAAGGTCCGGACTCCTCTCCGGACTCAACCTTCCGCGCCCCTGCCAATCGAATCCGATTGGGCGCCGATCATGGAGTTCACCGCCGCGGACATCTTTCAGCACTCACCCTTCGGCGACATTCTGAATTCACTAAAGTATCTCTCTTTATCAGGAGAGCCCTGGCCGGACTATGGTCAGCAAGGTTGGGATGCAGACGGCAAAGAAATTCAAACCCCACCCACCACCCACTTCGTAGCCACTGTCGATGATTTAACCGACATGCTCGACTTCGACTCCGAAGACATCGACTGTATGGACGACGATGCAGGAGACGACCAAGAACCAGCGCCTACAGGGCACTGGAAGGCCACCTCGTCGTATGGCATATACATGGTGGACACCCCAAAAGAAGGGAACGACGATGGAACAACGGAGGATGACCCCTCCAAAAAACAGCCTAAGCGCCGGCGTCAGCAGCGCCGCTCTAAATCCCGCCATAGCAAAAACGGCGATTCCGGCACCGGAGACAATAACACCCGGACAGGTGCGAAGACAACCCCTCCAAAGTAGGATTCTGCACAGGAGGATGGAGAAGCCAGCCCTCATGAGAGAGCGGCAGACAGAGAGGTAGAGGACGATAATTACATGCCTCCCTCCGAAGACGAGGCAAGCCTCGACGACGACGAATTTGTCGTGCCTGAGGATCCCGTCGAACAAGAGCGTTTCAAACGCAGGCTTATGGCCACGACGAGCAGCCTCAAGAAAAAACAGCAACAGCTTAGAGTTGACCAAGACTTGCTAGCCGACAGATGGACTGATGTCCTTGCGGCCGAAGAGTACGAACTCGAACGCCCCTCCAAGAGCTACCCAAAACGCAGGCTGCTACCCCGATTAGAGGAGGAAGCACCTAGACCTATATCACCAGTGCATGATGCGGCCGATCGGCCACCTCGTGGCCGCGACAGAGAGGCCTCTCGGCCCTCCACTCAAGCCGCACCCCGGCGTCGCTCAAAGAATACGAAGGCACGAGGAAATGCGCTAGACCTGCAAGATATATTGGAGGATAGGGCAAGGCAAACAAGATCGATCTATGGATCGCGTGGGCGCCCCACGACACGTGACGATAACCGTCACGCCGGATATGATAAATCCGGCCGGGCCGAACACAGTAGACAAAGCTCATTTGAGCTACGTCGTGATATAGACCAATACAGAGGCACCACACACCCACTATGCTTCACAGATGAAGTAATGGATCATCAAATCCCCGAGGGTTTCAAATCCGTAAACATCGAATCATACGATGGCACAACAGACCCCGCGTTATGGATCGAGGACTACCTCCTTACTTTGCATAAAGAATGCCTTACCCGCCGCTATTCTTCTTCATCGCCTCAATTTCCTGGAGGGCTTTTTGGGCTTCGGCCTTGGCAGATTTGGCGCTCTCAAGCGCCGAGGAGAGCTCGGACTCTCGAGTCTTTGAGTCAAGCTCCAAACTCTCGTGTTTTTCCACGAGAGCCTGGAGCTCTTGCTGCACCGCCGCCACCCGTGCCTCCTGCTTCTCTCACTCGGTGCGATCCACGGCCGCATTGTTTTCGGCCTTGGACAGCGTTTCCTTCAGGGTCGCCACCTCGTTCGTGGCCCCTGCAATACCCACGTTGGTCCTGTCAATTTTTTGCAACCACATATTTTTATGTACTTACATAAGGTATTACTTACCTTCCTTGTCCTCGAGCTGCTTCTTGGCAAGGCCGAGCTCGTTCTCGGACCGCCGAGGCTCGCTTCAATGCATTGACCTCCATGATCGGTCAGAGGTCAGCAGCACAGCTTGCATTCCCATATTGACATACTTATGTTAGACTCCTGCGTATATCTTTTTGATCCTCAGTTCGGCTTTTCTTTTCGAACACCAAACTGAGCATCAGGGGCTACTGTCTATGAGGTAATATTTTTACATATCTTAAATACATACCTCAAAGCCTGTTAGAAGGCTGGCACATGCTTCGGTCAGCCCGCTCTTGGCGGACTGAACCTTCTGGATCACCACACTCATAATAGTGCGGTGCTCCTCGTCGATGGAGGCGCCGTTAAGCACCTTCAGCAGATTATCCGGCGCCTCCGGTTGGACGGAGGTCACCGGCATCGTAGTTTTGCCCTTCCTACTAGGGGGGTGCCCACCGGACTCCGGAACCACTGAAGGTTCCGGGGCGGTGTCCGGCCTAGGGCCGGACCTGGAGCCCTTTGGGGTTTTATCCCCTTTTCGCCTGGAGTCCGGGAGGTCGCCTTGCGGTGCCTCCAGGACCACCTCCTCCTGGCTTGGCGCCTTTTGGGACGCCACCTCGGCGTCATCCACAGCGCGAGGAGAGAAGGCGGTCAGAAGTGAAGTGCTGTTCACATCCAACGAACCCAGGGAACCGCTCGACGAAGCGTCGAGCCCGGCCTTGGGCGGACTGCATGATTATATTCGGCGTCAGAAGGTACTGTGCAATAAAGGAACACCATGAGTTATTCTGGTATCCGGATACTTACGATTTCACCAGGGGCTTGGCCCTGGGTGGCCACTCTTCTTCGCCGTCATCGGCGTTGGTGGAGTAGTCCGGAGGGAGGGTCCTTCCCTTCTTGGGCCCTCAGGCCCCCCCAGTTGGGGCGGCCTTCCTTTTCTTCTCTCTCCTGGGAGAGGCCTCTCTTCCTCCTCCTCGTCTTCACGGAGGAGTCCGCCGAGTCATCGGACGATGAGTCCGACACCACTGGCGCCGGAACTCTTCGAGTTCCCGTGGCCTTCTTCTTGGCCTTCTTCTCCGGCACCACGTAAGGTGCCGGGACCAGCAGCCCCGTCAAGTGGGCGTCTGCTGGATCTTCGGGCAAAGGAGCCGGACAGTCGATCTGTCCGGTCTTCTTCTGCCATTCCTGTCAAAGGAACGGGAGCTTAGATCCCGCATAGAGTTAAAACTATGAAAAACAAGTATCCCGTAAAGGGTAAAATAAGCTTACCACACTGGCTTGGCGCTTCGCGCGGAATCCGCGATCCTCGGTGATGGGAGGGGGAACCTCGGCGCTCTTGAATAGCACCTTCCAGGCATCCTCGTGCGTTGTGTCGAAGAGGCTGGTCAGAGTTTGGTGCTGGGCTGGGTTGAACTCCCATAAGTTAAAAGCCCGTCGTTGACACGGGAGGATCCGGCGGATGAGCATGACCTGGACTACGTTGACGAGTTTAACCTCTTTATTCACCAGGTCTTGGACGCAGGATTGGAGTCCAGTCCACTCTTCCGAATTACCCCACGACAGGCCCTTCTCTTTCCAGGAGGTGAGCCGTGTGGGGATGCCAGATCGCAATTTGGGGGCCGCTGCCCATTTAGGGTCACGCGGCTCGGTGATGTAGGACCACCCCGATTGCCACCCCTTTATGGTCTCCACGAAGGAGCCCTCGAGCCATGTAACGTTAGGCATCTTGCCCACCATGGCGCCCCCGCACTCCGCTTGTTGGCCAGCCACTACCTTTGGCTTGACATTGAAGGTCTTCAGCCATAAGCCGAAGTGGGGCTTGATGCGGAGGAAAGCCTCGCACACGATGATAAACGCCGAGATGTTGAGGACGAAGTTCGGGGCCAGATCGTGGAAACCCAGGCCGTAGTAGAACATGAGCCCCCGAACAAACGAGTAAAGTGGGAAACCTAGTACGCAGAGGAAATGGGTGAGGAACACCACCCTCTCATGGGGCCTGCGGGTGGGGATGAGCTGCCCCTTGTCTGGGAGCCGGTGCGCGATGTTGTTAGATAAGTATCCGGCCTCCCTCAGCTTTTTGATGTGTCCCTCCGTGACGGAGGAGACCATCCACTTGCCTCCCGCTCCAGACATGGCTGGAGAAGGTTGAGGTGGGAAGTGCAGACTTGGGCACTGGAGCTCGAGTGCGCGAAAATGGATAAGCAAAGTAGGAAGAAGGCGTAGATGGAAAAGGTGGATCCTTATCCCCTTATATGGACGGACGAAACTATGTGCCCCCACCAGCTTGGTAAAACTCGCTTATCTCCCAAGCACCGCAAATTAATGGCGCGGTTGGGTTACCCACGCCCGTATTGATGAGAATCCCGGAATAAGGGGGAAACGATCTATGCTTTGACAAGACGTGCCAAGGAAACCGCCTCGCTAAACGCACTGTGGTGGGACAGTAAAAACGATTCGAATAAAGGCTTGGCCGTGGTGTGATGTCACATTGCGGAATACGTCAGCAGATTGTATTTGTGCAAATATTATTCTCTCTACGGTGGTATGTGGAAATTATTTTGCAGAGCCGGACACTATCCTTGTGTTCAAAATCTTCTATGAAGTATTCGGAGGAGGAACCCGCCTTGCAATGCCGAAGACAAACTGCCGCACCGGACTCGTCGTCATTGAAGCCTAGTTCAGGGGCTACTGAGGGAGTCCTGGATTAGGGGGTGTCCGGATGGCCGGACTATGACCTTTGGCCGGACTCCTGGACTATGAAGATACAAGATTGAAGACTTCGTCCCGTGTCCGGATGGGACTTTCCTTGGCGTGGAAGGCAAGCTTTGCGATACGGATATGTAGATCTCCTTTTATTGTAACCGACTCTGTGTAACCCTAGCCCTCTCCGTGTCTATATAAACCGGAGGGTTTTGGTCCGTAGGGCGAACAACAATCATACCATAGGCTAGCTTCTAGGGTTTAGCCTCTCTGATCTCGTGGTAGATCTACTCTTTTACTACCCATATCATCAATATTAATCAAGCAGGAGTAGGGTTTTACCTCCATTGAGAGGGCCCAAACCTGGGTAAAAACATCGTGTCCCTTGTCTCCTGTTACCATCCGCCTAGACGCACAGTTCGGGACCCCCTACCCGAGATCCGCCGGTTTTGATACCGACAGACGCCAAAACCTGCAACATGCGCACATAACATAATAGATTACTTTTTGATATAAGAATATGGAAAATCAAAAAAATTGGCATGATCTTTGCTAAAAAAATGGACATATTGAGTGACACCAACTAGACGAAATGGAAACTAATCAACATTTCGACGAGATTTGGCACTCATTTGTATTCCCTAAATTTTTTGAACAAAAGCATGCGATCAATGAAAAGTCAAATCGCCCAACACGTCCACCACGCCACACACCAACTATCAAGTATGCATGTATGCTCATATGTACATACATAGGATGTGAATTTAGAAAATAATTCTCACATAAAACGTATCTCCTCGTATCTCTCCCGTCGTGTCTGATCGATCGCGTGAAAACAAGAAGAGAGAGAGAGAGAGAGAGAGAGAGAGAGAGAGAGAGAGAGAGAGAGAGATGTGGTGGATGACCAATGGTTAGAGGAGTCGGAGGAAGAGGAAGAGGGCGTCGTCGGACAAGAAAAGGAAATTGGGGAGAGGGGATGAGGCCACTCGACAAGCAGGAGGCATACATTATATACGATCTTATCATTGGCGGGCGGTGCAAAACGACCGCCACCAATAAGTGACATGCATAGCACCCCGCGCGGGACAAATATTTTGTGGCGACCAAAAACTATAGCCCACCACAGTTATTTAACTAACCTCTGGAGGGCTCTACGATGGCCCCGCCACAGCTATGTTCTGAAAAATTTGGGCATCCGGCCAAAATATGTAGTGGCGGATGATTGTCACTGCTCACCACTGCAAGGTCATCTACTTTTGGTGGGCCTAGGTTGTGGCCTATCACAGCTGAGTTACGCAAACAAGTCCCGTCCGGGAGATCGTACCAGTGGTGGGTTTCCTTCCTTGCCCGCCACAGTTGAGCTTCTAGCTGTGGCAGGAGGTGTTTGCTACCCGCCGTTGCTTATTTTCAAAAATAGTTGTGGCGGGTAACCCACTACGCCCGCCACTCATTAGTGTTCACCTATAAGCCATTTCCCAGTAGTGACCCTAGCCGCTAGTATAAGTAAACACAAAGTACTATTAGATCTAAGAAGCACAACACGAAGTATTCATGTTAAACTGTAAGCACGACATATCTACATTAAAAGGAATCTGCAGCTGCAAAGTGCCTAGAAAATTAGCAAAAATGACTACCAATTCTCTGCATGATCCAAACCAAATCTACAGATCAAGTTCTAAACTATACATTCCACAGCTTGCTTTGTTACGGAGCAAGCTGTGGAATGGAAGAATTGATCCCAGCTGGTTAAACTCCACAAAATTGGAATATTTTTTAGCGACAATAGCCCCACTTATTTTCCCAAGTGATTCTGGCTCAATTTCAAATTACGGTGATTATCATTACAAAAGTGGGTCCTGATACGTCTCCAACATATCTATAATTTTTGATTGTTCCATGCTATTATATTATCTGTTTTAAATGTTTAATGGGCTCTAATATGCTCTTTTATATTATTTTTGGGACTAACCTATTAACCGGAGGCCAGTGCCAATTTCTGTTTTTTCCTATTTTAGAGTTTTGCAGAAAAGGAATACCAAACGGACTCCAAACGGAACGAAACCTTCGCGATGATCTTTCTGTCAGGACCCCGATTCCAAGTCACATTGATCTAGCTGGTAACACCTCATATCACTTTGCGGCCTCACGCACGGTATTCCCACGGGTGTCGCCTTACCATGGCCTGGGACCGTTTGTGCCTTTTGGCTCACGTATATGATTGTGTCGCTAGCATCCATATGACAGAGAACCCGGGCCGACATGGCTAGTCGTGAACCCAAAGCGGCACTAACCCATGGGGACAGGCATACATGAATCAACTTCGAGCATGTCGGTCAGCAGCGTGTGAATCCGGGCTGTAGCACTGGGCTAACAGGACTCCGGGAACCCGGGCTGTAGCAGGCTAGGCAGGACTTGGGATGTCACCGCGTGACATTTCCCCGAAGGGACAGACACAGGAACGAAGTGAAAAACATGCCGGCCAGTCAAGCGTCCTTAGAAATAGTGCTGGGCTAGCAGGACTCCGGTGAACCGGGCTGTTGCGGACTACTATGGCTCAAGGAAGCACTAGACTACATTTCCCCATAAGATAGGCTGCCAAGGATAAACAACTAGATTGTCGGATACCACACATACCAAGCATTTCAAACATACACACAATATGCTCGATATGTGTAAATACAACATGGCATCACAACATAACTCTACGACTCAAATATTTATTCATTAGGCTCCGAGGAGCGAGATATTACAAACATGGGTCTCATGACCCAACATACAGAGCATACAAGTCAAGGCACAAGCGGAAGCTTAACATGTCTGAGTACAGACATCTACAAATGAAAAAGGCTGATAAGCCTGACTAACTACCAGATCCTGCCGAGGGCACAAGATCGTAGCTGAGGTATCAAGCTAAACGTCAAAATCCACACGGAACTACTAGCAAATGTACCCAGCAAGACTTACATCAGAACTAGCTACATATGCATCATTATCAACAAAAGGGGTGGTGGAGTTTGATTGCCGCAAGCCAGCTTTGACTCGGTGGCTATCCTGAACTACGACTGCAAGTAACTCTTTAGAGGTGGCGCACACGAGTCCACATATTCACCATATCAATACACCACTATGGATCCGCTCCCGTCTCCCTACGAGAACGCCATCCATAGCACTCACGCTTATCTTGCGCATTTTAGAGTATCCACTATCACTTGTCTATGAACTGTACAGGCAACCCAGAAGTCCTTTACCGCGGACACGGCTATTCGAATAGATGATGCTAACCCTGCAGGGGTGTACTTCTTCACACACGCTCTCGCCACTTACCACCATGTACACGTCGTGTATCTCGGCAACCTTCAAGCGGAAGCCTTGCGAGGGAGTCAGCCACGACCTGACTAACCACACAAGTCTCTAGTCCAGGTTTATCGCCTATTCGGGTTCCATCCGCAAGGAGATCCGGCCGGGGTGTCGCTCACGGCCCCAAACAATGTGTGCAGGGTTCCCGAGACACCAAACGGGCGCTCGGTACACTGGGCCACGGTGTATCTACCGCATCATAGCCCACCCCTAGGGTCAGCGCTACGCACGACCTCCAACACATATCCTACAAACACCAAAAACTAGTTGCAACTGCTAGACAGAGATCGAGGCGATTAATAAGCCGAGAGGGGACGAGTTACCGGAACCCAATGTGTGGTAGTAACTTTTTCATGGATCACAAACACAGAACTCAGTTCCTGATGACGGTTGCAATGAGACAACCCACCATGTACTCCTACATGGCCTCTCACCGCTACCTTTACCAAATCGTGTTCACACACTTAGCTCACACACAGTAGGACATGTTCACACACCTCCGATTCATCCCGGATGAATCAGACCTGACACAACTCTAAGCAATAGCAGGCATAACAAACAAGCATGAATGAGTAGGCACATCAGGGCTCAAACAACGCCTACTCATGCTAGTGGGTTTCATCTATTTACTGTGGCAATGACATGTCATGCAGAGGATAAAGGGGTTCAACTACCGCAGCAAGTAACAGATGAATCATTGTTGTCCTAATGCAGTAAAAGAGGGCAGGAGCGAGAGAGTCGGATTGTATCAGAATGAACAAGGGGGTTTTGCTTGCCTGGCACTTCTGAAGATAGCATTGAGTCTTCATCAGTGTCAACGATCACAACGTCAGTACAACGTCTACCTTGGGGGAACAACACCGACAAACAGAGAAGAAACACGATCAATGCAATGCACAATATGATGCATGCTATGACATGGCAATATGAATGTGTTGGGCTAGTGCAACTACAACAGGATGGTTTGAGCTATTTTGAACCAAAGATTCAAAGTTCAAACTCATCCATGGTCATTATTAGTGCTTTATCTTGTTCTGCACTAAACAGTAGGTTAACTTGTTTAAACATGCTTGGAACCAGTACAGATGGATAGATTGAATGTTTCTGATCATTTTTCATATATAAATTATTTCATTCTGAGCTATGGTTGAATTTCTATGAATTTTAGAAGTTTAGATCATTTTCTGGAATTTCCTGTATAAGAATAAATCCAGAAAATAAGTTACTGCGTCAGCATGACATAGGTGTGACGTCAGCAGGTCAACTGTTTCGGCCTGGTCAAACCTGACCTGTGGGACCCATATGTCAGTGTAACAACTAAATAACTGGGTTAAGTTAATACTAACTAAACTGTCAGTGGGGCCTGGGCCCGCATGTCAGTGACTTAGTGTGTTAACTAAAAGTTAATTAGTGCTAAGCTAAAATTAGCAGGGCTCTGGTCCCACCTTCGTTGACCCAGGGGAGTCAAACCCCTGGTCAAACGGGGTCAACTCACCGGCGGTTTGACGCCGGCGACGACAGACGCGGCGGAGGGCTTCGGATTTGCGTCTCCGGTGACCAAACGGGCGGCCGAGAGTACGCGCGGGGAGCTGGGGCTCGCCCGCATCCAGGGAGGCAAGCGGCAGCAGCGGGGACGGCCGGAGCTCGCCGGAAACAAGCTCGGGGCGGCGCCGGCGTTCGGTGTTCGTGGCTACGGGGCTGCAGTGGCCGTGGTATCGCGTTCGTGGCACCTACAGCAGCTACGCGAGGCGGCGAGCATGTTGGACACGACGCCCGGACCAAATGGTCGCCGGAGTCGTGTCGGCGGCGAGTGCAGGCGGCGGCGCAGTCGGGCGAGAGGGGCGTGGCAGTTACGGCGTGCAAGAGAGAGAACGGAGAGGGGGAGGATGATCAGAAGCTCACGTAGAACACAACGAGCGAGTCGGTGAGCTCGGGGAGGCATCGGAGACAACGGACGGGCGCTGGCGATCTCCGGCGGCAGAGGAGGAAGAAGACGAGGTAGCCGGCGATGCGGGGCGTCCGGCGTCGCGTGGCTCCTCGCAGATGATGAAGACGACCCCGCGGTTCTGCTGGGTGGGCCGGCGAGGCGAGGGGAGCTCGGTGGGCACGGCTATGGCGAGTGGCGGCGACGGCGATGCCCGGGGAAGAGAGGGGGAGAGAGCCAGAGGAGGGGATGAGCATGGGGAGAGTGAGAGAGGGACCAGGGGGGCTGCATGGCGCCTCCAGGCGCGTCGGGGAGAGGGCGGCAAGCAAGCAGGAGGTGGAGGCCTCGGGCGCCCGTACGTCGACACGCCTCTGCCTACTGGCAGAGGTTGAAGACGACCGCTTCGGCCAGTGGGTTGGGCCAGCTGGAGGGACTGGGCCAGCTGGGCTGCCAGGTAAGTCAGGTGGGTCTCTCTCTCTCTCTCTCTTCGTTTATTTGTTTCTGTTTTCTAATTTTTCCTGTTTTGTTTTGGTTTAGTAAAAATACTAAACCATTTTATAAAATCCTGAAAATAATTATGTGGCTAGAACTAAAATATACCAAACCACATAAATTGTTCCAGAATTATTGGACATATATTAATTATAAAAAATATATATCCAATGCAAATAGTTATTGAATTAATTCAAAGGCCCAAAATAAAGGTTTCAGTCACTCCAAAAATATTGGTTTGCATTTTACCTCATGCCAATATTTTTACAGAATAACAGGAACATTTTCTTGGACTCATTTGATGAGATTTAAATGTTGGTTATTTTAGATGTTTTCTGAGGCTTTTGAAAACTCCTCAATTCAAGTTTCATTTGAATTTAAACATGATGCTCACATGGAAGCTAGCATAGGTCAGACCAGAATTTGGGATGTGACAACTCACCCCCACTAAACAAGAATCTCGTCCCGAGATTCAAGACATGAGGTAAGGAGACAGAGGGGGTACAAGACCAACACAATCTTCACGATCCAAGTTGCACCTCATAAGGTTTTTGATTCGCTGCATACATTGATTTTGACATCCTCGCTTTTGAGATCTCCATCCACGCGATGACGACGGAAAGAAACTCTACTAGGATTGATTTTCTCAAAGATCAAGCTATACAAGATCAACTCGCGGAATGAGATGTTGAAACATCTCGAGTTGAGACTCAAAACTCATCGAGAGGAATGGAAGAACAAACGACGGGGTTTGATTTGGTGGGCAACAATTCCACGCTTAGAAAGATGGTGGATGGTGTCAAGGTGGCGAGGAAATAATTGCCATGATCCCGTAATGGGGCACCTTGGAAGAGGTGACTCGTTGGACTGCCCCCTTAAGTGGCAAAAAGAATTACTTTTGATCCATAAATCATTAAAACTCTTCATACCAGCTTAAGGCAATTTATAATTGATCGTTTGGCAGAGTTCAAAGGAATGGCATATCCGGATTCGAATGGATGATGTGGTCTACCTTGTTGAAGACAACGCGATGGATGATTTTGCTTATCATCGGAAATGGATGGGACCCATGGTAGGACAAGGCGATCCTGACCAGAAATTACCGAGAAGGGTAGTCCATGGGAAATTGGCACAAGGGCGGTGCAGGCTGGGAACAAGATGCAACTGATGGGAATGTTCCAACCATTATATCTGCCTGAAATTTAGATCCGATTGGTGATGGGATACTTCAGACTCAGCATGTCAGAAACAAAGTTTGCAACACGATTCGACGAGATGGCGTTGCGAGATCCTTGAGGAATGAACTAAGATAGCAAGCTCCAAAACATGAGCTGGTTCTGCTAAACACATGTGAACACGCTGTCCCAGACAAGCATGACCACATGGTAGTCTTACAACAAAACACTACCGAGTTCAGGTGGGGAACCATCATCAAGGATAACGAAGTCTTTACGCAAGTCCATGGATTAGATCCCAAGCATAGACTTCTCTTCCTTGAACAAATCGGTCAGTGGCTTGGTGTGCTAGGAAATACATATGGAATGGAGATGATCAGTCTATCAAACCACAGAATACTTTGCACATGCTTGACTGACTTGGGATGATTCCAGCGGGAGCAAAACAAACTTTCTCGAATTCACGGCGACAACTTGCTTCAAATGCACATGAACTAGAGGAAGTCACTTCTTTCATCCAAACATATACCTCATGAATGGAACACGAAGGCAATGCTTAAAAAGTTTCCAACACTATTTAATGTTCAACATGAATCACGGACGAGATGAAATGCTGCTTATGGGCTCAATAGCAACTCATCGAAATTTTCCATATCACTGGACTTCCACCATCATGTGAACACGGTGATAGTATTGGTCAGACCAAAAGGTATAACGGTGTATGCTCGAGGAATCAACCACGAGTAAGACAACATTATGAATATCATTGGTTCTAACTTGATTTGACGATAGCCCACACTCAAATCAAAGTTTTGACAAGGCAATAGATCCAACAACTGATCACGAGGACCAATCGATGGAGATATCATCTTTCTTCAACACACACACACACACACAAAGATATCCCTTAACATGTACTAAGCCAGATAAGCTTTTATCTTCCAACTCTCCAAGTTGTTGTTTGGCTTAACCAATTAGCTCAGGGGTATCCCAAAGGATTCTTGGAGAAGGGTTGGTTACAAGAAAACCAACTCGATCACGAGCTCGACATAACAGTCAGGGGACAACCCGGTGATACTTCCGAGAAGATATTCAAAAAATCACGAACCACCGATATGTTACTAAGCTCAAGAACAATCTTGCTTCTCAGGGCAAGATGATGTGATCAAATAAGCAAGGGATTGAATAATCCTAACTCATTGATCGAAGAGTGCACCGTAAATAAGGAGTAGGTAGCAATCTATCTTAGAGTGATGATTCAATAACCAACACACTAAGAATGAGAATATTGTCCATTTACTAACAAGCAACGAGTTGCTCGGAGTATTGATTTCGCGCATCACAGTACACTTGTCGGCATTCCGGTTACAATAACATGGGAACCGAGGAATGAACAATGATGGCATGAAGTATTACTGCGTCAAGAATTCATAAGAGGTGGTGCAATTCTCATGACACTCTTGACATAAAGATGGTAACACTCCAAGGTAGAACAGAACAAAGCTGGATTGGCATTTGATCTGCGGAATACAACTGCTTTGACCCAATCCTAGAAATGGACAATGTACTGGAGTTTGTTTCTCCTAGTCATTCCAGAATAGAATGGCTCGACGGACCACAAGAATAATAGGCATCGATGGACACGGTTGCACAACTACTCCTGGCTATCAATTGACAGACGAGGGTCAGAAGACAACCAAGAGGGACAACTCAAGGAACATATAACTTTTCGAGTTGTGGAGGCATGGGTTAGTATGCCGAACAAGTTCAACATATTTCTTCCGGATAACCCATGCAGAGAGGTAAAACTGGCAGATTCACAATTATGAATGGAGAACTCCTCAAGAGTACTCTGATTGTGATCCTTCGGTTCAGCGAGGAACTTCTGCCATAAGCTGTTCATAGTATTTGGAAGAAGGAAATACCACGGACCTCGAGGACTAATGCAAAGGTTACTAATAACCTAAAGGAACAAGCAAACACTATCAACATGAAGTAAGTAGGGTGAATCTCGGGTTCAAGAACCCAGGAATAGAATACCTACTAACTAATAACATCACGGGATGCTTTCGGGAATAATGGCCAGAATCATCACACCGGAACACAAAACATGGCTAGATTACTAGGTGACTCCCTAAAACACCTAGGTTCATAATAATAGCTCCAACATATATGCCGAGGCAGCGGAGTACCTCAACACACTAATTTGTGTGATTAATCTGACCCAAATGAACATTAGAAACGGAGAGAAGGGATTTGCAAATGCATCAGACTATATAGAAATCTGGGATGACTCGGACAGCATAACGGCTGTAAATTCTCAAAATGATTTGAGACATCCTGCAAAATAGTGGCATGAGCACTCAACATCACAATAACAAGGTTCTGAGATCAACTAACAACACACGGAGATAGTAGGCACTGAACTGGGGCGTAAAACCAACAATCTTAAAGGTCTATGGATTAGTAACACGTCATCCTGATAGATAGACACTAGTAGAAAAAGGGTCAAACGTGAAGCACATTAGTGCCGGTTTGCATTAGAGCCGGCACTAATGTGTATATTAGTGCCCGTTCGTGGCGGCGATCAATAGTACCGGTTCGTGGCGAACCTGTAGTACCGGTTCGCACCACGAACCGGTACTAAAGAGGTCGTGTCACCGCGGTCGCTATGGCCCCACCATCACCATTTAGTGCGGTTCGCACTACGAACCGGTACTAATGAGGTTGTGGCAGGCTGTTTTAGTCCCACCTCGCTCCCCTAACAAGCCTTTTACCACCTTAAATATGTTACTTCTCAAACTATCACCAGCAGTTGGTCTTCATTGAACTCTATGTGTAGGATCTGTGGCTGCAATAGGAGTCTTCGCCAGTTCTTAAATTGGTGGTAGATTCCTATTGACGATGTAGATTCTATACAAAAGATCGTTGATGATCAATGTATTTTTATATGTACTTGTCAGAGCAGTAAGAGCTGCTTTTGGCTGAAAGGCGGTAATCGACCAATGTATTTTTTCTCGCTCAGATGCACAATTTAAATATGTTATTTTTCAAACTATCACAAGCATTTGGTCTTCATTGAACTCTATATAAAGAAGAAGAAGAAGAAGAAGAGGAAGAAGAAGAAGAAGAAGAAGAAGAAGAAGAAGAAGAAGAAGAAGAGGAGGAGGAAGAAGAAGAGGAAGAAGAAGAAGAAGAAGAAGAAGAAGAAGAAGAAGAAGAAGAAGAAGAAGAAGAAGAAGAAGAAGAAGAAGAAGAAGAAGAAGAAGAAGAAGAAGAAGAAGAAGAAGAAGAAGAAGAAGAAGAAGAAGAAGAAGAAGAAGAAGAAGAAGAAGAAGAAGAAGAAGAAGAAGAAGAAGAAGAAGAAGAAGAAGAAGAAGAAGAAGAAGAAGAAGAAGAAGAAGAAGAAGAAGAAGAAGAAGAAGAAGAAGAAGAAGAAGAAGAAGAAGAAGAAGAAGAAGAAGAAGAAGAAGAAGAAGAAGAAGAAGAAGAAGAAGAAGAAGAAGAAGAAGAAGAAGAAGAAGAAGAAGAAGAAGAAGAAGAAGAAGAAGAAGAAGAAGAAGAAGAAGAAGAAGAAGAAGAAGAAGAAGAAGAAGAAGAAGAAGAAGAAGAAGAAGAAGAAGAAGAAGAAGAAGAAGAAGAAGAAGAAGAAGAAGAAGAAGAAGAAGAAGAAGAAGAAGAAGAAGAAGAAGAAGAAGAAGAAGAAGAAGAAGAAGAAGAAGAAGAAGAAGAAGAAGAAGAAGAAGAAGAAGAAGAAGAAGAAGAAGAAGAAGAAGAAGAAGAAGAAGAAGAAGAAGAAGAAGAAGAAGAAGAAGAAGAAGAAGAAGAAGAAGAAGAAGAAGAAGAAGAAGAAGAAGAAGAAGAAGAAGAAGAAGAAGAAGAAGAAGAAGAAGAAGAAGAAGAAGAAGAAGAAGAAGAAGAAGAAGAAGAAGAAGAAGAAGAAGAAGAAGAAGAAGAAGAAGAAGAAGAAGAAGAAGAAGAAGAAGAAGAAGAAGAAGAAGAAGAAGAAGAAGAAGAAGAAGAAGAAGAAGAAGAGAAGAAGAAGAAGAAGAAGAAGAAGAAGAAGAAGAAGAAGAAGAAGAAGAAGAAGAAGAAGAAGAAGAAGAAGAAGAAGAAGAAGAAGAAGAAGAAGAAGAAGAAGAAGAAGAAGAAGAAGAAGAAGAAGAAGAAGAAGAAGAAGAAGAAGAAGAAGAAGAAGAAGAAGAAGAAGAAGAAGAAGAAGAAGAAGAAGAAGAAGAAGAAGAAGAAGAAGAAGAAGAAGAAGAAGAAGAAGAAGAAGAAGAAGAAGAAGAAGAAGAAGAAGAAGAAGAAGAAGAAGAAGAAGAAGAAGAAGAAGAAGAAGAAGAAGAAGAAGAAGAAGAAGAAGAAGAAGAAGAAGAAGAAGAAGAAGAAGAAGAAGAAGAAGAAGAAGAAGAAGAAGAAGAAGAAGAAGAAGAAGAAGAAGAAGAAGAAGAAGAAGAAGAAGAAGAAGAAGAAGAAGAAGAAGAAGAAGAAGAAGAAGAAGAAGAAGAAGAAGAAGAAGAAGAAGAAGAAGAAGAAGAAGAAGAAGAAGAAGAAGAAGAAGAAGAAGAAGAAGAAGAAGAAGAAGAAGAAGAAGAAGAAGAAGAAGAAGAAGAAGAAGAAGAAGAAGAAGAAGAAGAAGAAGAAGAAGAAGAAGAAGAAGAAGAAGAAGAAGAAGAAGAAGAAGAAGAAGAAGAAGAAGAAGAAGAAGAAGAAGAAGAAGAAGAAGAAGAAGAAGAAGAAGAAGAAGAAGAAGAAGAAGAAGAAGAAGAAGAAGAAGAAGAAGAAGAAGAAGAAGAAGAAGAAGAAGAAGAAGAAGAAGAAGAAGAAGAAGAAGAAGAAGAAGAAGAAGAAGAAGAAGAAGAAGAAGAAGAAGAAGAAGAAGAAGAAGAAGAAGAAGAAGAAGAAGAAGAAGAAGAAGAAGAAGAAGAAGAAGAAGAAGAAGAAGAAGAAGAAGAAGAAGAAGAAGAAGAGGAAGAAGAAGAAGAAGAAGAAGAAGAAGAAGAAGAAGAAGAAGAAGAAGAAGAAGAAGAAGAAGAAGAAGAAGAAGAAGAAGAAGAAGAAGAAGAAGAAGAAGAAGAAGAAGAAGAAGAAGAAGAAGAAGAAGAAGAAGAAGAAGAAGAAGAAGAAGAAGAAGAAGAAGAAGAAGAAGAAGAAGAAGAAGAAGAAGAAGAAGAAGAAGAAGAAGAAGAAGAAGAAGAAGAAGAAGAAGAAGAAGAAGAAGAGGAGGAGGAAGAAGAAGAAGAAGAAGAAGAAGAAGAAGAAGAAGAAGAAGAAGAAGAAGAAGAAGAAGAAGAAGAAGAAGAAGAAGAAGAAGAAGAAGAAGAAGAAGAAGAAGAAGAAGAAGAAGAAGAAGAAGAAGAAGAAGAAGAAGAAGAAGAAGAAGAAGAAGAAGAAGAAGAAGAAGAAGAAGAAGAGGAAGAAGAAGAGGAAGAAGAAGAAGAAGAAGAAGAAGAGGAAGAAGAAGAAGAAGAAGAAGAAGAAGAAGAAGAAGAAGAAGAAGAAGAAGAAGAAGAAGAAGAAGAAGAAGAAGAAGAAGAAGAAGAAGAAGAAGAAGAAGAAGAAGAAGAAGAAGAAGAAGAAGAAGAAGAAGAAGAAGAAGAAGAAGAAGAAGAAGAAGAAGAAGAAGAAGAAGAAGAAGAAGAAGAGGAAGAAGAAGAATAAGAGGAAGCAGAAGAAGAAGAGGAAGAAGAAGAAGAAGAAGAAGAAGAAGAAGAAGAAGAAGAAGAAGAAGAAGAAGAAGAAGAAGAAGAAGAAGAAGAAGAAGAAGAAGAAGAAGAAGAAGAAGAAGAAGAAGAAGAAGAAGAAGAAGAAGAAGAAGAGGAAGAAGAAGAAGAAGAAGAAGAAGAAGAAGAAGAAGAAGAAGAAGAAGAAGAAGAAGAAGAAGAAGAAGAAGAAGAAGAAGAAGAAGAAGAAGAAGAAGAAGAAGAATAAGAGGAAGAAGAAGAAGAATAAGAGGAAGCAGAAGAAGAAGAAGAAGACGAAGAAGAAGAAGAAGAAGAGGAAGAAGAAGAAGAAGAAGAAGAAGAAGAAGAAGAAGAAGAAGAGGAGGAGGAAGAAGAAGAGGAAGCAGAAGAAGAAGAAGAAGAAGAAGAAGAAGAAGAAGAAGAGGAAGAAGAAGAAGGAGAAGAGGAAGCAGAAGAAGAAGAGGAAGCAGAAGAGGAAGCAAAAGAAGAAGAGGAATTATATTTGCTATTTTTCAATCGTTCACAAAATGACCGTGAAATTGAAAGTCACTACAAAATGAACTCTGAAAATGTTGAATTTTGGCAAACTAGATGAAAAACTACTCACAAATAAATATAACAGAAAAGAAAAACTATACAAAAACTACGAAGAAATAAATAGAAGAAACAGAAAAGAAAAAATATAAAAAATTGGGCGCTGCCCTCAGGGCTGCTACGCCACAAAGGCAGTAATTACAGCCCTAAAGGCCCAAAGCAGACTCACTGTGGCAGCAGCAGAATTTAGGCCCACAAGCCTGCTATATAGAGGAGTTCAAAGAGGCAGCCGCGACCGGCTTATAAACCAGTGCGGCTGCCCTTCACCCGGGAGGTGGGACTAAACTTTGCTAATCGGTAGCGCTGAGGTTTTAGTACCGTTGGTGGCTCCAACCGGTATTAGCAGGATTTTAGTACCGCTGGAGCCACCAACCGTACTAAAGGCCTGCTTTTCCCGCCTCCTGCTCGGTTAAAGTTGGTTTTAGTACCGTTGGTGGCTCCAACCGTACTAAAGGCCCATCATATATATATAGCACTTACGAAAATTTCAGTTACATATCCCCACTTCGCTCCAACCTTCGCGACATCGCCGCTGCCGCCGATCCTGTTGCCGCCGCTTGCCGCCTGTCAGTCTGTCAGTCGTTGTTGCTGTCCCCGCCGCCGCCGTCGCTGCTGCTCGCCGCCGCCACACCTTTAACGCCGCCGCTGCCCATCGTCAAGCCGCCATGTCCCAGACGCCTTCGCAGACTAAGGCTGCGCCGCCCAGACGGCGGCGCCTGGCCAGACAAGACGATGGGCGACGTATGCACGGGCGTATGCATACACACATACACACACATATATACACACATACACACACTAGACACATACACACACACATTTTTTTACTTATTTTCTGTTTTCTGTTTTCTGTTTTTAGAAAATTTAGTTAGATATTAATTAGCTAGGTATGTGAGATTTGTACTAGTTGAATAATTAATATAACTAGTTTATTTTAGTAAGAAAATTGTCTAACTAGTTTATATATTTAGGTATATGAGATTTGAACTAGTTCAATAATTAATATAACTAGTTTATTTTTAGTAAGAAAATTTAGTAAGTGCTTAGTATAACTAGTTTAATAATTAATATAACTAGTTTATTAATATAACTTGTTAATGATTTTTTTGTTTATTTAATTTTTATATATTTTGAGTTTATATAAATTATTCTATTTTGAGTAAGTACTACATTATTCTATTTATAGTAAGTGCTTAGTAGTTGAACTAGTTGAAGTAGTTTATTTTAGCAAGAAAATTAATAGAACTAGTTTCTTTTTAGTCAAATTGAGAGCACTATATGCAAGGCATATGCATATGATTAGTTGAATAATAATGATCTAATTTAGTCTTTGAATTATGAACGATAGAAAATGTCATCATCGGATTACTTAAAGTCTCCTGGGTGCGATCGGTGCCACGACGATCGAGGTGAGTGCGACAGGCCTCACCGGACGATGGTCGGCGCTCAAAGATTAAGCTCGAGGAGACTTTCGGTTGAAACGGTAATTTTCATCTTTTACAATTCGAGTATAGTTTTTTTTCATAATTAAGCATGACTTCAACTATTTCAACGTAATTTTCATCTTTACAATTCGAGTATAGTTGATCCCATGCCATGCAAGACGCTATGTCTTGGAGAGGATGGATTTTGAAGACCATGAAAATTTTGAAACAAATAAAATTCACCTAGGGACCCATCATGATGTGGATTTTGAAGTAAAGTTGTATAATGCTGAGAGCGTGAATCCATTTTGGTTGCAAAATTGGGAAGCATTTTGCAAATTGTATGGTTTTGATGAGGGTATGCTTGTCACCATGGATCTTGGTGATCCTGAAATCGAGCAAGACAATATGGACATTTGGGTCCTTGTTGATACTCCTCCAGTTCTACCGCTATGTGAGTTTCTCAAACATAGTTAATTATTAATAGAACTTATATTGTTAATTTCAAAATAGTTGACAGCTTATTTCCATTGACAGCTTATTTTGAAGTATCAAAGAATGTGCGAATATGGTAGATAGAACTTACTACACCGATGGCTCGAGTTAACTTACAAGGAGAAAACTCATCTGGTTGATTTTGTAATGATATTGAGAATTACAATATCTACAATCGAACTCCTCAACATTATGGTCAATACGCGCCACTAGTGCACGTGTTGAATTACGGTAACTACCATGGAGATACCCCGTAAGTTTTTTTACTATTACGACATCCGCAGCATCTTTTTATGCATTTCTAATACTAGTACATCATTGCTAATTACGGGTTATTACTATGTTTTTCAACAGCTTATCCCAGAGAATTGTGTGCCTCATTTGATGTATCGTAATGGCGGCAGCGCTCGTGTTTTGAACATATATCCAGGTCATCCTATTTAATCTCAACTGTCCATACCGGATTTCTAAAAGAAGTGGAGACATGACAATCAAAGGATGGAAAAATGTATGGATAGTCGTAAGGAGCTTCTTGAAGCAAAAGGAAGCGAGGCGCAAGAATTGAGATGGATGATCTCCATTCTTCATAATGGAGAGTCGGGTCTATATTGTTTTATGCTATTTTACCTTAAGTGTGTTTAGGTCCGATCCTACCGACATCGATGATCATGTGCTAGGAACAATTATGTAGGGTTGGGTTCGATGACTATGAGGATGATGATCGATGACTTATTATTAATAACGAGTAGAAGTTGTATGATGATGCTTGATTAATTAGCTAATAGGACTTGTTATTATATATGATGATGTATGATGCAGCATGCATGAGTTATTATATATATATCTCATGGGTGAAACGAAAAAGAATTAAAATGGAAAACACAAAATTAAATGAAAAGAAATCATAAAACCAAATACCCCCAAATATTTTAGTACCGTTGGTGTTACCAACCGGTACTAAAGGGCTCCCTGCCCCGAGCTGGCTCGTACATGTGGTGGCCCTTTAGCACCAGTTCGTGCTGAACCGGTACTAAAGGGGGGGGGGCTTTAGTGCCCACACTTTAGTGCCGGTTCCTAAACCGACACTATAGGGCCTTACGAACCGGTGCTATTGCCCGGTTCTGCACTAGTGAGATGAGAATGCCTAGTTCTTAATCCCCGTAGAAGAGAAAAGGTTGACTCAGATCAGAAGGCCATGAGGTATAAGAAGTAAAAAGAGCCTTACGTTCCCTTCCACAATCAATTCCCTTACATAACTAAAGCATTTCTAGACACAACTTCGACCGGTTTGGCTTGGTAATCCAACAGGCAGTCAGGCTCTGATACAAAAGCTGTCAGGACCCCGATTCCAAGTCACATTGATCTAGCCGGTAACACCTCATATCACTTTGCGGCCTCACGCACGGTATTCCCATGGGTGTCGCCTTACCATGGCCCCGGACCGTTTGCGCCTTTTGGCCCGGGACCATATGACAGAGAACCCGAGCCGACATGGCTAGTCGTGAACCCAAAGCGGCACTAACCCATGGGGACAGGCATACATGAATCAACTTCGAGCATGTCGGTCAGCAGCATGTGAATCCGGCTGTAGCACTGGCTAACAGGACTCGGGAACCCGGCTGTAGCAGGCTAGGCAGACTGGATGTCACCACGTGACATTTCCCCAAAGGGATGTATACAGAACAAAGTGAAACACACGCCGACCAGCCAAGCGCCCCAAGCAGAGTGTCAAGCTAGCAGACTCGTGAACTGGCAGAAGCGGACTACTATGGCTCAAGGAAGCACTAGACTACATTTCCCATAAGATAGGCTGCCAAGGATAAACAACTAGATTGTCGGATCCCACACATACCAAGCATTTCAAACATACACACAATATGCTCGATATGTGTAAATACAACATGGCATCACAACATAACTCTATGACTCAAATATTTATTCATTAGGCTCCGAGGAGCGAGATATTACAAACAAGGTTCTCATGACCCAACATACAGAGCATAAAAGTCAAGGCACAAGAGGAAGCTTAACATGTCTGAGTACAGACATCTACAAATGAAAAAGGCTGATAAGCCTGACTAACTACCCGATCCTACCGAGGGCACAAGATCGTAGCTGAGGTATCAAGCTAAACGTCGAAATCCACACGGAACTACTAGCAAGACTGACATCTCTTTGCAAAACATAAAATAGCTAGGAAAACGTGAGTACAAATGTACCCAGCAAGACTTACATCAGAACTAGCTACATATGCATCATTATCAACAAAGGGGGTGGTGGAGTTTGATTGCAGCAAGCCAGCTTTGACTCGTGGCTATCCCGAACTACGATCGCAAGTAACTCTTTTGAGGTGGCGCACACGAGTCCACATATTCACCATATCAATACACCACTATGGATCCGCCCTCTCTCTACGAGAACGCCATCCATAGCACTCACGCTTATCTCGGGCGATTTTAGAGTATCCACTTTCACTTTTCTATGAACTGTACAGGCAACGCAGAAGTCCTTTACCATGACACGGCTATTCGATAGATGATGTTAACCCCGCAGGGTGTACTTCTTCACACACGCCTCGCCACTTACCACCATTTACACGCCGTATCTCGGCAACCTTCAAGCGGAAGCCTTGCGAGGGAGTCGGCCACGACCTGACTAACCACACAAGTCTCTAGTCCAGGTTTATCACCTATTAGGGTTCCATCCGCAAGGAGATCCGCCGGGTGTCGCCACGGCCCCAAACGATGTGTGCAGGGTTCCCGAGACACCAAACGGGCGCCGCACACCGGCCACGGTATCTACCGTGATCATAGCCCACCCCTGTGGTCAGCGCCACGCACGGCCTCCAACACATATCCTACAAACACCGTAAACTAGTTGCAACTCCCGGACAGAGATCGAGGCGATTAATAAGCCGAGAGGGGCCGAAAGTTATCAAACCCAATGTGTGGTAGTAACTGTTTCATGGATCACAAACACGTAACCCAGTTCCCGAGGACGGCTGCAATGAGACAACCCACCATGTACTCCTACATGACCTCTCACCGCTACCTTTTACCAAATCGTGTTCACACACTTAGCTCACACACAAGAGGACATGTTCACACACCTCCGATTCATCCCGGATGAATCAGACCTGACACAACTCTAAGCAATAGCAGGCATGACAAACAAGCATGAATGAGTAGGCACATCAGGGCTCAAACAACTCCTACTCATGCTAGTGGGTTTCATCTATTTACTGTGGCAATGACAGGTCATGTAGAGGATAAAGGGGTTCAACTACCGCAACAAGTAACATATGAATCGTTGTTGTCCTAATGCAGTAAAAGAGGGCAGGAGCGAGAGAGTAGGATTGTATCAGAATGAACAAGGGGGTTTTGCTTGCCTGGCACTTCTGAAGATAGCATTGAGTCTTCATCAGTGTCAAGGATCACAACATCAGTACAACGTCTACCGAGGGGGAACAACACCGGCAAACAGAGAAGAAACACGATCAATGCAATGCACAATATGATGCATGCTATGACATGGCAATATGAATGTGTTGGGCTAGTGCAACTACAACCGAATGGGTTTGAGCTATTTTGAACCAAAGATTCAAAGTTCAAACTCATCCATGGTCATTATTAATGCTTTATCTTGTTCTGCACTAAACAGTAGGTTAACTATTTTAAACATGCATGAAACCAGTACAGATGGATAGATTGAATTTTTCTGATCATTTTTCATATATAAATTATTTCATTCTGAGCTACGGTTGAATTTCTATGAATTTTAGAAGTTTAGATCATTTTCTGGAATTTCCTGTATAAGAATAAATCCAGAAAATAAGTTACTGCGTCAGCATGACATAGGTGTGACATCAGCAGGTCAACTAGGTAGGCCAGGTCAAACCTGACCTGTGGGACCCATACGTCAGTGTAACAACTAAATAACTGGGTTAAGTTAATACTAACTAAACTGTCAGTGGGGCCTGGGCCCGCATGTCAGTGACTTAGTGTGTTAACTAAAAGTTAATTAGTGCTAAGCTAAAATTAGCAGGGCTCTAGTCCCACCTTCCTTGACCAAGGGGAGTCAAACCCCAGGTCAAACAGGGTCAACTCGCCGGCAGTTGGACGCCGGCGACGACAAACGCAGCGGAGGGCTTCGGATTTGCGTCTCCGGTGACCAAACGGGCGGCCGAGAGCACGCGTGGGGAGCTGGGGCTCGCCCGCATCCATGAAGGCAAGCGGCAGCAGCGGGGACGGCTGTAGCTCGCCGGAAACAAGCTCGGGGTGGCGCCGGTGTTCGGTGTTCGTGGCTACGGGGCTGCAGTGGCCGTGGTATTGCGTTCGTGGCACCTACAGCAGCTACGCGAGGCGGCGAGCATGTTGGACACGACGCCCGGACCAAATGGTCGCCGGAGTCGTGTCGGCGGCGAGTGCAGGCGGCAGCGCAGTCGGGCAAGAGTGGCGTGGCGGCTACGGCGTGCAAGAGAGAGAACGGAGAGGGGGAGGATGATCAACAGCTCAAGTAGAACACGACGAGCGAGTCGGTGAGCTCGGGGAGGCGTCGGAGACGACGGACGGGCGCCGGCGATCTCCGGCGGCAGAGGAGGAAGAAGACGAGGTAGCCGGGCGATGCGGGCGCCCGCGCCGCGTGGCTCTCGCAGATGATGAAGACGACCCTGCGGTTCTCTCGGGGGGGCTGCAAGGCGAGGGAGCTCAGTGGGCACGGCTATGGCGAGCGGCGGCGACGGCGATGCTCGGGGAAGAGAGGGGGAGAGAGCCAGAGGAGGGGATGAGCATGGGGAGAGTGAGAGAGGGACCAGGGGCTGCGTGAGCCCAGCGCGCCGGGAGAGGGCGGCAAGCAAGCAGAAGGTGGAGGCCTCGAGCGCCACAGACGCCGACACGCCCGCCATCGGGCAGAGGTTGAAGACGACCGCCTGCCAAGGGCTGGGCCACTGGAGGGCTGGGCCACCTGGGCTGCTGTAAGTCGTGGGTCTCTCTCTCTCTCTCTCTCTTTTTTTGTTTCTGTTTTCTATTTTGTTCTGTTTTGTTTTGGTTTAGTAAAAATACTAAACCATTTTATAAAATCCTAAAATAATTATGTGGCTAGAACTAAAATATACCAAACCACATAAAATGTTCCAGAATTATTGGACATATATTTATTATAAAAAATATATATCCAATGCAAATAGTTATTGAATTAATTCAAAGGCCCAAAATAAAGGTTTCAGTCACTCCAAAAATATTGGTTTGCATTTTACCTCATGCCAATATTTTTACAGAATAACAGGAACATTTTCTTGGACTCATTTGATGAGATTTAAATGTTGGTTATTTTTAGAGGTTTTCTGAGGCTTTTGAAAACTCCTCAATTCAAGTTTCATTTGAATTTAAACATGATGCCCACATGGAAGCTAGCATAGGTCAGACCAGAATTTGGGATGTGACACTTTCTTGGGCCGAAAGCAAACCAGAAGACTTGGAGTTGAAGTCTGGAACTCTGCGAGGAAGCCACGAGGCAGGAGGGCGCGCCTAGGGGGGTAGGCGCGCCCCCACCCTCGTGGGCCCCTCGTAGCTCCACCGCCGTACTTCTTTCTCCTATATATACTTTTATACCCTAGAAACATCAGAGAGAGCCACGAAACCACTTTTCCACCGCCGCAACCTTCTATACCCGTGAGATCCCGTCTTGGGGCCTTTTCCGGTGATCTGCCGGAGGGGGATTCGATCACGGAGGGCTTCTACATCAACACCATTGCCTCTCCGATGAAGCGTGAGTAGTTGACCACAGACCTTCGGGTCCATAGTTATTAGCTAGATGGCTTATTCTCTCTCTTTGATTCTCAATACAAAGTTCTCCTCGATGTTCTTGGAGATCTATTTGATGTAATACTCTTTTGCTGTGTGTTTGCCGAGATCCGATGAATTGTGTATTTATGAACAAGTTTATCAATGAATATTATTTGGTTCGTCTCTGAATTCTTATATGCATGATTTGATATCTTTGCAAGTCTCTTCGAATTATCGGTTTAATTTGGCCTACTAGATTGATCTTTCTTGCAATGGGAGAAGTGCTTAGCTTTGGGTTCAGTCTTGCGGTGTCCTTTCCCAGTGACAGTAGGGGTAGAAAGGCACGTATTGTATTGTTGCCATCGAGGATAAAAACATGGGGTTTATATCATATTGCTTGAGTTTATCCCTCTACATCATGTCATCTTGCTTAATGTGTTACTCCGTTCTTGTGAACTTAATACTCTAGATGCATGCTGGATAGTGGTCGACATGTGGAGTAATAGTAGTAGATGCAGAATCGTTTCGATCTACTTGACACGGACGTGATGCCTATATTCATGATCATTGCCTTAGATATCTTCATAACTATGTGCTTTTCTATCAATTGCTCGACAGTAATTTGTTCACTCACCGTAATACATGCTATCTTGAGAGAAGCCACTAGTAAAACCTATGGCCCCCGGGTCTCTTTCTTATTATATTGTATCTCTTTTATTTATATCGCATCTCGTTTACTTTTTTGGAATCTTTACTATCCAATCTATACAACAAAAATACCAAAAATATTTACTTTACTATATTTATTAGATCTCACTTTTGCGAGTGACCGTGAAGGGATTGACAACCCCTTTATCGCGTTGGTTGCAAGGTTCTTGATTGTTTGTGCAGGTACTAGGTGACTTGTGCGCTGTCTCCTACTGGATTGATACCTTGGTTCTCAAAACTGAGGGAAATACTTACGGTACTTTGCTGCATCACCCTTTCCTCTTCAAGGGAAAAACCAATGCATGCTCAAGAGGTAGCAAGAAGGATTTCTGGCGCCGTTGCCGGGGAGATCTATGCCAATTCAAGACATACCAAGTACCCATCATAAACTCTTCTCCCTCACATTAAAATATTTGCCACTCGCCTCTCGTTTTCCTCTCCCCCACTTCGAAAACGATTTTCGAAAACCTTGCCTTTTCTTCGCCCTTCTTCCGTTCAATCTTGAGTTACCATGTGCCTTGTTTTTGCTTGCATATTGCTAAAAGTTTATGGATCCTCATCCCCTTGCTACTCTTTTTAAGAGATCCAATTATGATGAACCAATTTCTAGTGATTTGAGTGCACTAGATGATCTTTATGAGGTTTTGCTTGAAATTCGTGAATCTGAAAATTGTGATGAAGAAATTTATGAAGAGATTCAGGATAGCTCCTTGAACAAAAAGCATGATTGCAATGATTTTACTATAAATTATCTTGATGTCAATTGTGCTAATAACATGCAAAACCCTAAGCTTGGGGATGCTAGTTTTGCTATGTCTACTACTTGTTGGAATGATCATGATTGGGGTGATTCTTCTTATGATCTTGAAAATTTATTTAAGCCCCATGATGAATATAGATTAATAATAGTGTTTGCAATAATATTGAAAGTGGGTTTGGAAGAGTGTCAACTTTAGATCCCACATATTTGGAGAATGTTCAATCTTATGGTATTTTTGATAAAACTGGGTTTGGAGAGGTCGTGATTTTAGTTAATGATAATCCCACTATTTTGGAAGAGTGTCAACTTCGCATGCATGTGGATCGTGTTGAGAATATGTTATGTGATTGCTATTTTGTTGAATTTGCCTATGATCCTACATGTAATTATTATGAGAGAGGAAAATATGGTTGTAGAAATTTTTTATCTTACTAAATTACCTCTCGTCATGTTGAGATTGATATCGTCTCTTTCTTCTTCCTTGCATATGCTAATTTTTGCTTTCTATGATAATTTGTTTTCTTATAATTTGTTTTCTTATAACATGCCTATGCATAGGAAATATGTTAGACTTAGATGTGTTTATCACGTGTTCTATGATGCTCTCTTTGTGCTTTAATTCTTGTCTTTGATGTGAGCATCATTAAAATTATCAATGCCTAACTAGGGGCATTAAACGATAGCGCTTGTTGGGAGGCAACCCAATTTTTTTATTTCATTACTTTTTGCTTCTATTTAGTAATAAATAATTCATATAGCCTCTGGTTAGATGTGGTTTTATGTTTTAATTCGTGTTTGTGCCAAGTAGAACCTTTGGGAAGACTTGGGTGAAGTCTTTGAAATCTTGCTCTAAAAAACAGAAACTTTTGCGCTCACGAGATTAGCTGTCATTTTTTTACTGGAGAGTGATTTTAGGTTGATTCTTTTTGGAGATGGTTAATAGACAAATTCCTCACGTCCACCAATTTATTTCAGAATTTTTGGAGTTACAGAAGTATTCAATGATATAGATTGCTACAGACTGTTCTGTTTTTCGTGTGTTGTTTGCTTATTTTGATGAATCTATGAGTAGTATCGGGGGGTATGAACCATAGATAAGTTGGAATACAGTAGGTTTAACACCAATATAAAAAAGAATGAATTCATTACAGTACCTTAAAGTGGTGGTTTATTTTCTTATACTAACGGAGCTCATGAGATTTTCTGTTTAAGTTTTGTGTTGTGAACTTTTCAATTTTTTGGGTAAAGATTTGATGGATTTTGGAATAAGGAGTGGCAAGAGCCTAATCTTGGGGATTCCCAAGGCACCCAAGGTAAAATTCAAGGACAACCAAAATCCTAAGCTTGGGGATGCCCCGGAAGGCATCCCCTCTTTCGTCTTCGTCTATCGGTAACTTTACTTGAGGCTATATTTTTATTCACCATATGATATTTGTTTTGCTTGGAGCATCTTGTATGATTTGAGTCTTTGATTTTTAGTTTACAACAATCACCCTTGCTGTACACACCTTTTGGGAGAAACACGCATGAATCAGAATTTATTAGAATACTCTATGTGCTTCACTTGTATATTTTGAGCTAGATAATTTTGCTCTAGTGATTCACTTATATCTTTTTAGAGCATGGTGGTGGTTTTATTTTATAGAAATTATTGAAATCCCATGCTTCACTTATATTATTTTGAGAGTCTTTTAGAAAAGAATGGTAATTTGCTTTTGGTTATGAATTTAGTCCTAATATGATAGGCATCCAAGAGGGATATAATAAAAACTTTCACATGAACTGCATTGAATACTATGAGAGGTTTGATTCCTTATGATTGTTTTGAGATATGAAGATGGTGATATTAGAGTCATGCTAGTGAGTAGTTGTGAATTTGAGAAATACGTGTGTTGTGGTTTGTGAGTCCCGTAGCATGCACGTACGGTGAACCGTTATGTAACGAAGTTGGAGCATGAGATATTTTTTTGATTGTCTTCCTTATGAGTGGTGGTTGGGGACGAGCGATGGTCTTTTGCTACCAATATATCCCCCTAGGAGCATGCACGTACTACTTTGTTTCGATGACTAATAGATTTTTGCAATAAGTATGTGAGTTATTTATGACTAATGTTGACTCCATGGATTATACACACTCTCACCCTACCACCATTGCTAGCCTCTCTTGTGCCGTGCAACTTTCACCTATACCATACACCCACCATATACCTTCCTCAAAACAGCCACCATACCTACATATTATGGCATTTCCACAACCATTTCGAGATATATTGACATGCAACTTTCCAACATTCTGTTTATTATGACACGCTTCATCATTGTCATATTGCTTTGCATGGTCATGTAGTTGACATCGTATTTGTGGCAAAGCCACCGTTCATAATTCTTTCATACATGTCACTCTTGATTCATTGCACATCCCGGTACACCGCCAGAGGCATTCGTATAGAGTCATATTTTGTTCTAGTATCGAGTTGTAATTCTTGAGTTGTAAGTAAATAAAAGTGTGATGATCTTCATTATTAGAGCATTGTCCCATGTGAGGAAATAAAAAAAGGGGCCAAAGAAGCCCATGAAAAAAAGAGGAGGCCAAAGAAGCTAAACAAAAAAATGAAAGAAAAAGAGAGAAGGGGCAATGCTACTATCCTGTTACCACACTTGTGCTTCAAAGTAGCACCATGATCTTCATGATAGAGAGTCTCCTATGTTGTCACTCTCCTGTACGTGCAATATTCCAGCGATGGGCTCCCTCAAATGCCCTAGGCCTTCATGAGCAAGCAAGTTGGATGCACACCCACTTAGTTTTCTTTTTGAGCTTTCATACACTTATAGCTCTAGTGCATCCGTTGCATGGCAATCCGTAGCGACTCGACCTCAGATGGTCAAGTCTTTGTGCTTCAGTGTCATCCCTGGATCAGTAATGCTGACACACACAGTACTCGAAGGATTTATAGCAGAGTAGAAATCACACACTTATTACATCGAATGTCTCAAAGAGAGAACTTATTACAATAATATGGCTTAAGGCCATCTAATGCGATAACAGCGGAAGGCTTAGAAGATCAAGTGAGCACATCAACTCCAACGGCATAGTTGAGCTGCACGGCAACGACCTAACGAACCTTACTCCTCGTCTGAAAAGTCTGCAACGTAATACGTTGCAGCCCGAAAACGGGTCAGCACATGGAATATGCTGGCAATATAACACAATAGAGCAAAACAGGATAATACTATCACTACATGCATATTTGGCTGGTGGAAAGCTGTATGGTTATAGTTTTGCAAAAAGCCAATTTTTCCCTACAACAAAGGACTAGATTTTAATTTAACTATCATGGTGGTTGAAACAACATTGAGAAGGTATATCCCCAACTCAATCCCAATTAAAGTAATTAACAACCCAACAATATTAATTAAGAGTGATGAGATACATGTGATAATCAAAACACTAGATACTCAAGATTGTCCATAACCGGGGACACGGCTAACCATGATTAGATTGTACACTCTGCAGAGGTTTGCGCACTTTTCCCCACAAGACTCGATCTCCTCCGTTGGATTTCTCGCACTACATGGTGTTTGAGAAACGGATGACCGAGACACAATCTTTCAGAAACATTAACTCTGTACTCCGGGTAGACCATACCTAACCTACAAAACCCACTACCTGCTGATCTACCTCTTCAAGAGCTTCACGTAACTTACTCAACTATGCTAGAGCCCATAATAGCATGTGGCTGCACACGGAAGTTTCTAGCATGAATATGTGAGTTCCCCTTAAGCCTGGGTGGCGGTCCATAGGAAGATCACACGGGTACCCCGGGATTTCCAAAAATAAATACGGACAACACTGGGTTCCCCAGGTGCCTCAATCCACCCAGATGTTAATTTAAGTTGCCACCTTAATTTGAACCATTAATTAACAATCTCAAATTTGTCATGGATTCACTCAAACCCAAACCACGTCTACGAGCATAGCATAGCAATATAAGCACGCGTAGAAGTAACTCCCAAGGGTTTGATTGTAACAGGGCAATAGGTTCTACCTCAACAACTACTTCCCAACCCACAAGTTAATGACATCCTAATCATGCAATGTTTGAGAGTAAAAACTAGGTATGAAAAGAGTATGATCAATGTGTTACTTGCTTTGCTGACGATCCGCGAATCCTAGAGACTCGTAGTAACACGCTTCGCACTCCGGGAATTCTATCGCAAACCAACAATAACATACATAAGCAACAAGCAAAGATGCACAAGCAAAACTCAAATAAAAGAGGTTGACAAGAAAGTTCAGTTTAAGAACTCCGGTTCGCAAAAAGAATCAAATCAAACAGAGCAACGAAACTCGAACGGCAAAAGAAACAAGATCCGTTTACTAATCTGAACTAAGGTCAAATTTTACAGTACCAAAATCTTGTTTAAGTTGATTAAACAGAAATAGGGTCTCGATACGGAACTCTAGGCATTTGAATCGCCTGATTCCGACTAACGAGCGAAAAGATAAACAAAAATTAAGATCGGATCAGAAATCGTGATAAAAAATAATCGCAGATAAATCCGATAAAAGAAAACTGACGAAGAGACTAACGAACGAGAGTTTGTTATCTGTAACTAACGGGAGAAAACCGTTCGTCAAAACGAATGTACGGACGAACGTCCGCTAATTAGAAGAAGCGGGAAAAACCGGCGAACCGATCTAGAAAAAAACGAACTAGGGTTTCTAAAAAAACCAAACGGTTTTTTAAAAAGAACCGGCGGCGACGGATCCGGCGCGGTACCTCCAGCGAGGGGCTTCGGCGGGGCGGGGTTAGGCGGCGGGCGGCGGGGCCCGGCGGCGGTGCGGCATGGCGGGCGGCGGGCGGCGGCAGCTTGCGCTGGTCATGCGGGGCTGCTGGCGGTGGTGGTGTGGTGGTGGGGGTTGGGGAGGGAGTACATAAGGAGGTGGGCGGCGGCTTGGAGGAGGGGCCAAGGCGGCGGCGGTGGCGGAGTCCGGCTCGACTCGTCCGAAGCGGCGCGGGCGGCGACGCTGCGAGGCGGTGGCGGCTCGGCCGCCTGCTCGGCTGGGCCTTAGGC